>CM059321.1:14492177-14922050 GCA_030340685.1 Protosalanx chinensis
GTCTTCTGAATAGATGTTCCCCTGGCCTGTTCCCTTTGCTCACATGATCAAAGACCTGCAAGGCACGCTAAACATTCCAAACAACTTGACATGTCCTACTTCCTGTCTCACAGTAACTTCATTTAGCAGTTAACCATTTCCCATGACCATGTTACACTAAGGTCACAGGGCCTGTCCTTCCTTCCTGTTTCGTGGAACTGGAGGACATGTGTTGTTGATTCACATCTAATCATTTAGCAAACGCTCTTATCCAGAGCGACTTCTGATTCACCCAATCAGATTTTGGTCTTGGGTTTTTGGACCTATCAAATAAGCTCCCTTCTTCTCCACTCCTGTCCCCTCTCTTCTCCTCTTTGGTCCTCTCCCCTCTTCCCTCCTGTTCTCCCCTCTCCCAGCAGTTAGAAAAGGAGAGGTGGAACAGAGGAGAGGTGAAATTTATGGGTATCTCTGTGTTTATACTTCATCAGACCAAATGGACACTGTGCTACTGAGATGTGCTGATTGATAATAAAAAAAGCTTATGATAAGAAAGAGTGGCACAGATGGTGGCAGGAGAGCCAGAGAGAGAAAGGAGAGACAGAGAGAGGAGAGAGAGAGAAGGGACACACATAGAGACACACACACACACACACCAGCTACCTTTCCATCCGTCTGCAGCCACAGCCTGGCAGGGGGCGACCAGAGGAGAGGAGAGGGAGGGAGAAAAGAGGTAGGAGAGAGAAGAGAAGGAGGACACTACTGAAGTCTTGAGTCTTGATTTCTAGCCCTCACTTTGGCACCATCTTCCCCTCCACACACATACGCACGCACAGATCAGCTAATGCAGCGCTATCCAGAGCAGAGGTGGAAGAGCAGCACTCAAGGAACACATATCCTGTTCTCATCATAAAAGTTTCATTCCAAGCAAGCTACCAGGGACACACACACACACACACACTCTTAACCTTGAGCTGATCTTCTTAACATAATGACTCCATTTGACTTCATCCAACATGGCTGAACTTGGAGACAGCAGCAGTCTGACCTGAGCTTCGGGACCATATGAGAGACAAGCACAGGTGTGGTCACATGACTCAGACCGGTCCACCCGGGCCGCCTACAGCTCAAACTTTACCTCCACAGAAACAACGGTGAGCTGAACAATGCAAGCTTTACTACTACAGCAGCTCAGTAACTGTTGGTTGGTTCAGTAACAAACGCTGAACACGTCAATGCCCGTCTCCCACGGTTACCACCAAACATGGCATTTCCTCATACTGGAAACCGTAGCAACATGATGCACACATATCGGATTTAATCCTGGTGTGTTGCAGGAGTATAAATCTCCACGGAAACCAATAGCTAGCAACAGCAGCCAGCGCTACCAGTTACCACAGTAGAGATGGAGGCGGTTTAGTAGAGATGGAGGTGATTAAGTAGAGATGGAGGTGATTAAGTAGAGATGGAGGTTTAGTAGAGATGGAGGTGATTTAGTAGAGATGCAGGTTTAGTAGAGATGGAGGTGATTTTGTAGAGATGGAGGTTTAGTAGAGATGGAGGTTATTTAGTAGAGATGATGGTGATGTAGTAGATGGAGGAGGTTTAGTAGAGATGGAGGTGATTTTGTAGAGATGGAGGTTTAGTAGAGATGATGGAGGTTTAGTAGAGATGGAGATGGTTTAGTAGAGATGGAGGTTTAGTAGAGATGGAGGTTATTTAGTAGAGATGATGGTGATGTAGTAGATGGAGGAGGTTTAGTAGAGATGGAGGTGATAACAAAAATATATTATACTGTACTATATTGTGCCCCTCTTACTGTTATTGTTATTACCCTGCAACTCTGTGTTGTCTTTAGCCTGCTGCTGTTGTGAACTGCAATTTCCCCCCTGGGGATAAAAGGTTTTTCTTATCTTAGTAATGATGATGGTGGTTTAGTAGAGATGGAGGAGGTTTAGTAGAGATGGAGGAGGTTTAGTAGAGATGGGAGTAGATTTAGTTGAGTTGAGATTGATGAGCGTTTTAATGGTCAGGACATGACAACTACAACAAACCCCATTTACTCCCCTATGACAAGTTAACACTCCCCAGTGAGACTTCACACAAACACACTAACCTGTGGAGCCAGGGGGGTGGGGCTGGGGCAGAAGAGAGCCGAGCGGGCAGCTGATCGTAGACCATGTGCTCTCCTGACGGGCTGGTGAGGGAGGAGGGGGGACGACTCCTGTGGGGGAGGGCAGGGGAGGGGGAGGGAGAAGGCAGGAGAGAGGGAGGGAGAAAGAGGAAAGGGGGAGGGAAGGAAGAAAAGGGAGGAGGGAGAGACAACTTTAGAGCAGGTGTCGGCCTTCAAAGTGTGCTATTTCAGTACGGTAACATTGTGTCAAAAGGTGGTAACATGTGGTAGGAAATCTCTCAGAACTAGAGAGAAAGAGAGGGAGAGAGAGAGAGAGCAAGAGAGAGAGAGAGAGACTGTGCAGGACACAGGAAGAAACCAATAGGCAGAAAGACAGAAAGAGAACAGCAGAAAGAGGAAAAGAGAGGGAGAGAAATGTGTTTGTTACAGTGTTGGAGTGCTACGTGTGCGCAAAGAGATGTAAAGCACTACGGCCTGTCTCCGGGACGACTATTGCCATATCAACAGGCCTTTTGCGACCTTGTTGCTACAGCTACACCAGTTTGATAACAGACATACACAGTGGCTTGCACATAAACACGCGCTCAGTACGAACATAAACCTAGATAAATCTGGTACTCTGGTAATCCAGTGCTGTGTTGGTGCGGATGTTGCTAGTACATCTAGTAAATATATGTTAGCACTAGTATGCGGCTGGTGTGCAGTGCTACAGCTGCTAAAATCAGCCCACCTCACTGGTGTGCAGTGCTACAGCTGCTAAAATCAGCCCACCTCACTGGTGTGCAGTGCTACAGCTGCTAACATCAGCCCACCTCACTGGTGTGCAGTGCTACAGCTGCTAACATCAGCCCACCTCACTGGTGTGCAGTGCTACAGCTGCTAACATCAGCCCACCTCACTGGTGTGCAGTGCTACAGCTGCTAACATCAGCCCACCTCACTGGTGTGCAGTGCTACAGCTGCTAAAATCAGCCCACCTCACTGGTGTGCAGTGCTACAGCTGCTAACATCAGCCCACCTCACTGGTGTGCAGTGCTACAGCTGCTAACATCAGCCCACCTCACTGCACAATTCACCGCAACAGTTTACTAGCACAAGGAGCATCTTGGTTGCCACATAGTCTAGCCTAGTTGGTTACTTTTCTCCTGAACAAACTCCTTATTTACATTACATTTACGCGTAATAATTTAATCACCATATAGTGCAAGTAGCTCGATTACATTTGCATTTAGTCATTTATCAGCAATTTACAGTAAGTACAGGGACATTCCCCATGAGGCAAGTAGGGTGAAGTGCCTTGCCCAAGGACACAACATCACATAGCCACAGCCGGGAATCGATCTCACAACCTTCCGATCAAGCTGCTGAGCCATCTGACTTCAGCTACAAGATTAGCTAGTACACAGCTAGCTTCTAGTTGCTAAAACATGAGAACTGTCATTAAATCCTCAGGACAGAGTCTAGTTAGTATTTGTACACTTTCCTAAAATAATGCAGCATGACTTGCAGTCCAACACAGGCAGTACACATGATAGCTGGAGGGAACCCACAGGCCTCTGTTACTGTGGCAGTCTGACCCAGCACAGTTAAGAACAGGAGCAACAGCACTCCAGTCTTCTCTGGGACAGCCATCGCTGCTACAGGCTGGAACCTTGGCAGTGTTCTAGATGCAGGGTGGAGCAACACAATTTGGATTTGATTTGGTTGTTGTTGTAATGGCCTGTAAAGTTCTCTAAGACTAGTAAACTATTTGGACTTACGGATGGATGGTTTGGGGCTCAAGGTTCAAGTTAGGGTTACGCCCCGCAAGATTTAGAATGTGATTGAATATCCACAGAGTACCCACCAATACATTAGAACTTGTGTTAGTGTGTATATGAGAGTGAGGTGTGTGGTGTGTGTGTGTGTCTGTGGTGTTTGTGTGGTACTTGTGTGTGGTTGTGGTGTGGGGGTGATATCATCAGTGTACACTACACTTCAGAGAGACATTAGAGGAAGATGTGAGGTATTGATTTCCTGATTGACTAGCAGCTGCTGTGTAGAGCAACAGGAACATCCAGCAGGTAACAGGAGGTAAAACCATGTTCATACACACCTATACAAACACAGCACACACAGTAAAACACACTCCAGCTTGTCTCCATGGAGTGAAAGTGATGTGCAAGTCACCCCAGGGAAACATGATTCCATAGAGGAAGTGGGTGAGAGGAGGACGTTAGCTTAGCACCTCTCCCCCCCTACACGACACTGTGGGGTCCCTGAGCAGCTCCTTCAGCAGGAGACTGTTACACCCACAGTGTAGGATGGAGAGGTTCCGCAGGTCCTTCATCCCGGCTGCTGTCAGACTCTATAACACCTGCACCACCTGATCATGTTGTAGTCTCTGTTCACGCCATGTTATTTATCTGTATTTATTTTAATTTTTCTATTTATTATCTGTATTTTATTGCCTTTTCTACTTTTATTCTGTTGCTGTAACAATAAATGTCCCCGTTGTGGGATTAATAATGTATATCTAATCTAATCTAATGATCCATCTGTGCATGCTCTGATGACGTGCTCAGAGCTCCACAACATGATCAAGGGCCAGGACTAAAGGTAGGACTAAGACCAGGACTAGGGGCAGGACTAAGGCCAGGACTAAGACCAGGACTAGGGGCAGGACTAAGGCCAGGACTAAAACCAGGACTAGGGGCAGGACTAAGGCCAGGACTAGGGGCAGGACTAAGGCCAGGACTAAGAGCAGGCTTAAAGGCCAGGACTAAGGCCAGGACTAAAGGTAGGACTAAGGCCAGGACTAGGGCCAGGACTAAATCTAGAACTAAGGGCAGGACTAAGACAAGGACTGAGGGCAGGACCAAGGCCAGGACTAGGGGCAGGACTAAGGCCAGGACTAAGAGCAGGTTTAAAGGCCAGGACTAAGGACAGGACTAGGGTCAGGACTATGGACAGGACTAAGACCAGGACTAGGGGCAGGACTAAGGGCAGGACTAAGGGCAGGACTAAGAGCAGGACTAAGGTCAGGACCAAAACAGGAGAAATCGCTGAAATAAATAAAAGGGAGGAAAACTAGAGGAGAGTGAGAAAATGAGAGCAGTAAGGGTGTGTATGGGAGAGTCAAATATAACAGATGGTTAGTTTATAATTCTCCCTAATCAGCCATCATAACTTGTGACCTTCTGCAAGGACACATGTGCGTAAATGTGTGTGTGTGTGTGGCACACACACACAGACACACACACACAGCAGGGCGACAGCAGAGTAGGGGGGTTTCTCTTCCTGGTAGCTCCAGCTTGCTGCTGCAGCAGATGAATGGGAGCACTGCAGCCTGGCTTCATTCATAATGACACAGCAAGACAGGGGGGAGAGAGGAAGAGGACAGAGAGAGAGAGAGAGAGAGAGAGAGAGAGAAGGGGGAGGGATATAAAGTGGGAGGCAGAAGGAGAGGAGACAGGGTGAGGTGGCAGGGGGGAGGCGGCAGGGAGAGTCAGGGATATAACTAAATGTTCCTCCTGGAGGAGGAGAACAAGTCTGAGAAATAGTCTAGACACACACACGCACACACATACACACACACACCCAGTGGAGATGAGGTTTATAATCTGCACCTGAGTACAGTGGTGTGGGCGTGAGGAGGAGGAAGAGAACTGGAGAAAGAAACAGGGAGAGGGAGAGAAAGAGAGAAACACAAAGTGAGTGTGTGTCTGTGCGAGTGTGTTTGCAGTAGGTTTCTATGTGAGCTTATCTGTTTAATGTGACAGCATCATTATAGGGAACATTCTCATCTCCCCATACCTGGAGGAAGAGAGGACGGGAGGGGAGAGGGGAGGAGGAGAGGAGTACAGAGGAGAGCAGAGGAGAGGAGAGGAGGAGAGGAGGGCAGAGGAGAGGAGAGTCAGGCAGTTCAATACCATACTGAGCTATGTTGGGGGAAATGAACAGTACTGCTACATGTGGCTCCAGGCAGTGCCTCTACCACTCATATGTGGGTGTAGATATGTGGGTGTAGATGTGTTGGTGTAGATGTGTGGGTGTATGTGTGTGTGTGCGTGTCTTTTTATGTGTGGGTGCGTGCATGTCTTTTTATGTGTGGGTGTATGTAGCGAGACAGAAAAGCAGTGAACTTCAACAGATTTTTACCGTAACAGAAAGCAAGGGCTGAATAATGAGACAAAGGAGAGGATAGAGAAATGTGTCACAGGAAAGGATTTCCTTTAGAGCTGAACACAGCGTCACCCAGGCAACCCAATCACCTGGACAACTCTTGGAGAGGCAGAGAAAAGGCTATAAACCTTGTCCTCTCTCCTCTCTCCTCCTCATCCAATCTCTCTCTTCCTTTCTGGGTTTCTCCTCCTCACCCAGTCTCTCTCCTCCTCTCTTGGTCTCTCCTCTTCACCCAGTATCTCTCCTTCTCTCCCCTCCTCCCCCAGTCTCTCCCCTCCTCCCCCAGTCTCTCTCCTCCTCACCCAGTCTCTCTCCTCATTCAGTCTCTCTCCTCTCGTTCTCCCCTCCTCACCCAGTCTCTCTCCTCCTCTCCGTCTCTCCCCTCCTCACCCAGTCTCTCTCCTCCTCTCCGTCTCTCCCCTCCTCACCCAGTCTCTCTCCTCCTCTCTCCTTCTCTCTTCTCCTCACCCAGTCTCTCTCCTCCTCTCTGGGTCTCTCCTCATTCAGTCTCTCTCCTCTCGTTCTCCCCTCCTCACCCAGTCTCTCTCCTCCTCTCCATCGCTCCCCTCCTCACCCAGTCTCTCTCCTCCTCTCCGTCTCTCCCCTCCTCACCCAGTCTCTCTCCTCCTCTCCGTCTCTCCCCTCCTCACCCAATCTCTCTCCTCCTCTCTCCTTCTCTCTCCTCCTGACCCAGTCTCTCTCCTCCTCTCTCCTCTCCCCTCTTCACCCAGTCTCTCTGGCAGTTTTGACTGGAAATAGTGAAGATCTTTAACATGTCTCTTCCTCATCTCTGCCTTTCTCTCCTTCTCCTCTCTCTCCTCCTCTACTTCTTTCAGTCGTTCTCTTTCCTCTTTGTTTCTCCTTTACACACTGGCACACTGACACACAGTCCAGCCCCCCCCCCCCCCCCATCCTCCCCCCCCCCCGTCCCCGTCCCCTAACCAGCATGATGACGGGAACAATGCAGCGTGTACGACCATTAGATAACCCGCCTAAGGCACACAACTGCGACAGCAATAGAGATGAAGAAATTGAGGGAAAACATATTTTCTAGCACAACAAAACCTTTCACCCCTCCTTCTCTCTCTATCCATCCCTCCTTCTCTTTCTATCCATCCCTCCTTATCTCTCTATCCATCCCTCCTTCTCTCTATCCATCCCTCCTGCTCTCTCTCTATCCATCCCTCCTCTCTATCCATCCCTCCTTATCTCTCTATCCATCCCCCCTTCTCTCTCTATCCATCCCTCCTTCTCTCTATCCATCCCTCCTTCTCTCTCTATCCATCCCTCCTTCTCTCTCTAGCCATCCCTCCTCTCTCTATCCATCCCTCATGCTCTCTATCCATCTCTCCTGCTCTCTATCCATCCCTCCTTCTCTCTATCCATCCCTCCTTCTCTCTCTATCCATCCCTCCTGCTCTCTCTATCCATCCCTCCTTCTCTCTCTATCCATCCCTCCTTATCTCTCTATCCATCCCTCCTTCTCTCTCTATCCATCCCTCCTGCTCTCTCTATCCATCCCTCCTGCTCTATCTATCCATCCCCTCTTCTCTCTCTATCCATCCCTCCTGCTCTCTCTATCCATCCCTCCTTCTCTCTCTATCCATCCCTCCTGCTCTCTCTATCCATCCCTCCTTCTCTCTCTATCCATCCCTCCTGCTCTCTCTATCCATCCCTCCTTCTCTTTCTATCCATCCCTCCTTCTCTCTCTATCCATCCCTCCTGCTCTCTCTATCCATCCCTCCTTCTCTCTCTATCCATCCCTCCTTCTCTCTCTATCCATCCCTCCTTCTCTCTCTATCCATCCCTCCTGCTCTCTCTATCCATCCCTCCTGCTCTATGTCTCTGCCTCCTGTGCCTCCTCCCTCCCACCTGTGCACAGCAGGGACTCCCCTGGGATCTCTGGGAAAATCCCTCTCCACTCTGTTGTTAAGGCTGGCTGGTTGTTACGGCAGGCTGGTTGTTACGGCAGGCTGGTTGTTAAGGCAGGCTGGTTGTTAAGGCAGGCTGGCTGGTTGTTAAGGCTGGCTGGCTGGTTGTTAAGGCAGGCTGGCTGGTTGTTAAGGCAGGCTGGCTGGTTGTTAAGGCAGGCTGGCTGGTTGTTAAGGCAGGCTGACTGGTTGTTAAGGCAGGCTGACTGGTTGTTAAGGCTGGCTGGCTGGTTGTTAAGGCTGGCTGGTTGTTACGGCAGGCTGGCTGGTTGTTAAGGCAGGCTGGCTGGTTGTTAAGGCAGGCTGGCTGGCTGTTCGTTTTTTTCCACTAAAACCAAGACCTACTTGACCCAGGCCCCATGACAGAATACAAGTAGACCTTGTGTATTTTAGTAGGATGATGCAAACCCACATACTGCAGCTATGACAACCGCATGGCTTTTGTTATAGAAGATTCCTGGTGCAGATTGGGTCTGCAGTCCAGATCTTTCACATAGAGAACATCTGGCACGTCATTAAAAAATGCGTCAAAAACTACCACAAACACTTCAGCAGATGGAAACCTACAAGGTAAGAATGAGACCGAAACTCCAGACAATCGTAATCTTGATGCACAAGACGTCTGTTAAAAAGAAGAGCTGTTACGTCTTGGTAAACATGCTCCTGTCCCCATCCGTCTATTTTGAGACCTGTAGCAGGAATCACATTTGAAATTAGCTTATTTAGAGCATTGAAGTGGAACATTTCTCTGTTTAAATATTCATGTTTTTTAATGTTTATGTTGAATAAAATATCATACCCCGCCTAAGGCCCGAGAGTAACTGAGATAGGCTCCAGTCACCCATGACACCTTACAGGAATAAGCGGCACTGCTAATAAACAGTAAACCATGAATGAATATTGGCTCTTGTCATTTGAAAGTCCTTCAGTTTTCATTTTATTCAAATGAAAAAACATCCCAACTTCTCCGGAATTCAGGTTGTACATTCAAAGGCTTTCACTTTCTCACTAACTCTTTCCTACATACACATATACACACACACACACACACACAGTTTTGGTCTCCATAGCAATGTCGCGTCAGCTAGCCAAGCCACTTTTCAGAAGAAGAATGTGTCATATCCTGTATGAGTTGTGTAATCCTGAGAGGCACCCTGAGTAAACCCAAGGCTTCTGGATGGATGACCCTGCTGCCCCCCTCTCCCTCCCAGCTGCCCCCCTCTCCCTCCCCGCTGCCCCCCTCTCCCTCCCCGCTGCCCCCCTCTCCCTCCCCGCTGCCCCCCTCTCCCTCCCCGCTGCCCCCCTCTCCCTCCCCGCTGCCCCCCTCTCCCTCCCAGCTGCCCCCCTCTCCCTCCCCGCTGCCCCCCTCTCCCTCCCCGCTGCCCCCCTCTCCCTCCCCGCTGCCCCCCTCTCCCTCCCAGCTGCCCCCCTCTCCCTCCCCGCTGCCCCCCTCTCCCTCCCCGCTGCCCCCTTCTCCTTTTTTGAGGGACTTCATCAGACACAGATTACAGACATAGGGTTATTTACATAAATCTATTATCTGTGCTGCCAGCATCCCAGAGGTGCCTTTCATCTGTAATGAGGAAGATGATGAGGACGATGATGAAGGCCGTACATCCTCTGGAGAGGAACTGATCCCTGCATGACAACAGAAGAAAGGGGTGTCTGGACCCCAGACCTGCTTGCCTGCCTGTCTGTCTGCCTGTCTCTGTCTGCCTGCCTGTCTTTGCTTGCCTGTCTCTGCTTGCCTGCCTGTCTGCCTGCCTGTCTTTGCTTGCCTGTCTCTGCTTGCCTGCCTGTCTGCCTGCTGCCTGTCTGTCTGTCTGTCTGCCTGTCTTTACTTGCCTGCCTGTCTCTGTCTGCCTGTCTCTGCTTGCCTGCCTGTCTGCCTGCCTGCCTGTCTCTGCTTTCCTGCCTGTCTCTGTCTGTCTTCCTGCCTGTCTCTGCTTTCCTGCCTGTCTCTGTCTGCCTGCCTGTCTCTGTCTGCCTGCCTGCCTGCCTGTCTCTGCTTGCCTGTCTCCATCTGCCTGCTTGCCTGCCTGTCTCTGCTTGCCTGTCTTTCTCTGCTTGCCTGTATCTGTCTGTCTGCCTGTCTCTGTCTGCCTGTCTCTGTCTGCCTGTCTCTGTCTGCCTGTCTCTGTCTGCCTGTCTCTGTCTGCCTGTCTCTGTCTGCCTGTCTCTGTCTGCCTGTCTCTGTCTGCCTGTCTCTGTCTGCCTGTCTCTGTCTGCCTGTCTCTGTCTGCCTGTCTCTGTCTGCCTGTCTCTGTCTGCCTGTCTCTGTCTGCCTGTCTCTGTCTGCCTGTCTCTGTCTGCCTGTCTCTGTCTGCCTGTCTCTGTCTGCCTGTCTCTGTCTGCCTGTCTCTGTCTGCCTGTCTCTGTCTGCCTGTCTCTGTCTGCCTGTCTCTGTCTGCCTGTCTCTGTCTGCCTGTCTCTGTCTGCCTGTCTCTGTCTGCCTGTCTCTGTCTGCCTGTCTCTGTCTGCCTGTCTCTGTCTGCCTGTCTCTGTCTGCCTGTCTCTGTCTGCCTGTCTCTGTCTGCCTGTCTCTGTCTGCCTGTCTCTGCCTGCCAGCCTGTCAGTCTCCCCCCCTCCTGCAGTATTCTGCAGTGACAGGGTGTGGAGAGCACAGAGCAGCTCAGCGTGCTGCTTCACTAGACTGCTGAGACAGCAAGACATCCCTCCACACACACGCACGCACATACACACACACACACACACACGCGCACACGCACACACACACACACACGCACGCACACACACACACGCGCACACACACCCACACCCACACTATAATGCCTGTATAGCAATAAGGTTATGTGTGGATGTGTGGATACACTCACTGATCTCGTGCTCTGATATAAGAGTTAATTAAAGAGATGGAGCTCACAGCACATACAGAACGGGGGGGGTTCTGCTGGGTCTGGGGGGTTCTGCAGGGTCTGGGGGGTTCTGCAGGGTCTGGGGGGTTCTGCAGGGTCTGGGGGGTTCTGCTGGGTCTGGCGGGTTCTGCAGGGTCTGGGGGGTTCTGCAGGGTCTGGGGGGTTCTGCAGGGTCTGGGGGGTTCTGCAGGGTCTGGGGGGTTCTGCTGGGTCTGGGGGGTTGTGCAGGGTCTGGGGGGTTGTGTATGGTTCTGCAGGGTCTGGGGGGTTCTGCTGGGTCTGGGGGGTTCTGCAGGGTCTGGGGGGTTCTGCAGGGTCTGGGGGGTTGTGTATGGCTCTGCAGGGTCTGGGGGGTTCTGCAAGGTCTGGGGGGTTCTGCAGGGCCTGGGGGGTTCTGCATGGTTCTGCAGGATCTGGGGGGTTCTGCATGGTTCTGCAGGATCTGGGGGGTTCTGCATGGTTCTGCAGGATCTGGGGGGTTCTGCATGGTTCTGCAGGGTCTGGGGGGTTCTGCAGGGTCTGGGTGGTTCTGTATGGTTCTGCAGGGTCTGGGGGGTTCTGCAGGGTTCTGCCTCCACTGCTCATCCTCTCTCTGTCATCCTGACTTCCTAGCACCACTTCATCATCATTACCAGCTAATCACACTGATACTGTTTGTCCAAATAAAAGATGAAAAAATGACACGTGCCAAAGGAGACGTCTCCTGTAACAGCAGATGGACACTTCATCCTCCTCTTCCAAACCCCCTCTTTCCCCTTCCACCTTCCCATTCCTACCCATCCCCTCACTGCCTCTCTCCCTCCCTCCTTCCACCTGCTACTCTCCCTCTCCATCCTTTCCAGCAATGTCCCATGCTCAGCTGGTAATCTCACCCCGCTTCGCCCTGGTCTGCTGGTACCACTGCAGCTACAGCAGAGACCCCTGTGAGCACTGCTGCTGGCCATGTGCTACAGTGGAGCATGGCACTATACCAGTCTGACAATGTTACTAATCTAATGCCAGTGTGACAGGGATAGAGGGCAGATGAAGGTGTGTGGATGGGAAGGGGGTGGGGAGAGAGGGCACGGAGGGAGGGAGTGCAGAGGGGGAGAGTAGAGGACAGGACAGGAGGGAGGAGGGAGAGTGAGGGTAGGTGAATGGACGGTAGGTAGGTACTGGAGGTAGGTACTGTAGGCAGGTAGGTAGGTGGGTACTGTAGGTAGGTAGGTAGGTGGGTACTGTAGGTAGGTAGGTAGGTACAGTAGGTAGGTGGGTAGGTAGGTAGGTAGGTACTGTAGGTAGGTAGGTAGGTACTGTAGGTAGGTACTGTAGGTAGGTAGGTAGGTAGGTGGGTAATGTAGGTAGGTAGGTAAGTAGGTAGGTAGGTGGGTACTGTAGGTAGGTAGGTAGGTGGGTACTGTAGGTAGGTAGGTAGGTAGGAACTGTAGGTAGGTACTGTAGGTAGGTAGGTACTGTAGGTAGGTACTGTAGGTAGGTACTGTAGGTAGGTACTGTAGGTAGGTAGGTACTGTAGGTAGGTACTGTAGGTAGGTAGGTAGGTAGGTACTGTAGATAGGTAGGTACTGTAGGTAGATAGGTAGGTACTGTAGATAGGTAGGTAGGTAGGTACTGTAGGTAGGTACTGTAGGTAGGGTTAGTGGGTGCTCACAGATATCCTCGAAAAGGTACAAAAGCAGAACTGAAGAAGATCAACTCCCATTTCAAACCGTTAAACATTAACACTGTTAATAACCTTCCAATATGATGCTGCAGGGAACACAGCAGCCTGGTGGAGCCCCTCTGAAGCTCCCAGCTCTAATGGAAGCACATGGGCAGCCCTGCTTCTCAGGACAGCACAGCTGCTGCATGCCTTCTGAATGGGGCTCATTAACATGACAGTAGAAGGGACAGGAGGGCACATCACAGCCAACAGACCTGCAGCAGGAAGGTCATCCAAATCCTCATCCCTCCAGCACTGACTGATAGCTAAACACACGTGAAAGCTCTTCCAGGTTAACTGACTGCATGTGTCCTTCTTGGAGAGAACGTGGGTCTGCCACCCCCACCATACACACACACACGCAAACCCTCCCCCATACACACACACACTTTGCCCCATCCCACGCTCCTCTCAATGCCACTATATTCCTCCACTGATCCAGTACACTTAATTTAAAGCAATATATGAAATCTGACAGATTCATCTCGACCCCAGTTCATCTTCTTAAACGACCCTGAAAATCCATAAGTGGTTTATCCAATCATGCAATGTTCAGCAAACAGAGCAAACACAGAGCGGGAAAAAAGGCTGAGAGAGACACACAGGGAGAGGGAACAGGAAAAAGAGAGACAGTCAAGTAAAGAGAGGGAGAGAGAGAGAGAGAGAGAGAGAGAGAGAGGGGGACAGGAAGAAGGACAGGAGGAGAGAGAGGGTGACAGAGCTACTTTAACCAGCCAGGCATGAGTTGAGCATAATCTGAAATCCATTTCTCACTGGGCTATAAAGATTGGTCAGGATGTAAGTAAGAGGTCATGGGTCAGGTGGGGTTCAGAACGCCCTCAGCATCTGCATCTCCAGTAACTACTGTGTGCTTCCAACCAACCCTCCATGTCTAATCTACCATGTCTAACCCTAACTAACCCTGTACATGCTCAGCGAAGACAGATGAAAGCAAGTCTGCTCTAGAACACTAGGAGGAGGTGATGAAAGCAAGTCTGCTCTAGAACACTAGGAGGAAGTGATGAAAGCAAGTCTGCTCTGAACACTAGGAGGAGGTGATGAAAGCAAGTCTGCTCTAGAACACTAGGAGGAAGTGATGAAAGCAAGTCTGCTCTAGAACACTAGGAGGAGGTGATGACAGCAAGTCTGCTCTAGAACACTAGGAGGAAGTGATGAAAGCAAGTCTGCTCTAGAACACTAGGAGGAGGTGATGAAAACAAATCTGCTTGAGAACACTAGAAGAAAGTGATTAAAGCGTGTAAGACGTAGGTGGAGGTGTAAGACAGGACATGTCTGCTCTAGAAAACTAGGAGGAGGTGTAAGACAGGACAGGTCTGCTCTAGAAAACTAGGAAGAGGTGTAAGACAGGACAGGTCTGCTCTAGAAAACTAGGAGGAGGTCTAAGACAGGACAAGTCTGCTCTAGAACACTAGGAGGAGGTGTAAGACAGGACAAGTCTGCTCTAGAACACTAGGAGGAGGTGTAAGACAGGACAAGTCTGCTCTAGAACACTAGGAGGAGGTGTAAAGACAGGACAAGTCTGCTCTAGAACACTAGGAGGAGGTGTAAAGACAGGACAAGTCTGCTCTAGAACACTAGGAGGAGGTGTAAAGACAGGACAAGTCTGCTCTAGAACACTAGGAGGAGGTGTAAAGACAGGACACGTCTGCTCTAGAACACTAGGAAGAGGTGTAAGACAGGACAGGTCTCCTCTAGAAAACTAGGAGGAGGTGTAAGACAGGACAAGTCTGCTCTAGAACACTATGAGGAGGTGTAAGACAGGACAAGTCTGCTCTAGAACACTAGGAAGAGGTGTAAGACAGGACAAGTCTGCTCTAGAACACTAGGAAGAGGTGTAAGACAGGACAAGTCTGATCTAGAACACTAGGAGGAGGTGTAAGACAGGACAAGTCTGCTCTAGAACACTAGGAGGAGGTGTAAGACAGGACAAGTCTGCTCTAGAACACTAGGAGGAGGTGTAAGACAGGACAAGTCTGCTCTAGAACACTAGGAGGAGGTGTAAGACAGGACAAGTCTGCTCTAGAACACTTAGAGGAGGTGTAAGACAGGACAAGTCTGCTCTAGAACACTAGGAGGAGGTGTAAGACAGGACAAGTCTGCTCTAGAACACTAGGAGGAGGTGTAAAGACAGGACAAGTCTGCTCTAGAACACTAGGAGGAGGTGTAAAGACAGGACAAGTCTGCTCTAGAACACTAGGAGGAGGTGTAAAGACAGGACAAGTCTGATCTAGAACACTAGGAGTAGGTGTAAGACAGGACAAGTCTGCTCTAGAACACTAGGTGGAGGTGTAAGACAGGACAGGTCTCCTCTAGAAAACTAGGAGGAGGTGTAAGACAGGACAAGTCTGCTCTAGAACACTATGAGGAGGTGTAAGACAGGACAAGTCTGCTCTAGAACACTAGGAAGAGGTGTAAGACAGGACAAGTCTGCTCTAGAACACTAGGAAGAGGTGTAAAACAGGACAAGTCTGATCTAGAACACTAGGAGGAGGTGTAAGACAGGACAAGTCTGCTCTAGAACACTAGGAGGTGTAAGACAGGACAAGTCTGCTCTAGAACACTAGGAGGAGGTGTAAGACAGGACAAGTCTGCTCTAGAACACTAGGTGGAGGTGTAAGACAGGACAGGTCTGCCACAAATGAAGTTGGTTAATCAGTCAGTTAATCAGCCAGTCAGTCAATAAGCCACTCAGTTGATATATATCAGTCAATTAGTCAATCACCAAGTCCCTCTGCCCCTCAGTCAACTTTAACTCAGTCTCTCTGTGTATCTCTCTCTGTGTATCTCTCTCATACCGTATCTGTTTATCTCTGTTTCTCCCAAAGGAGACACAAATGTGACAGACAGGTAAGACTGTGACAGGAAGTTGACAAAGAGGAAGTAGAATAGAGTATAGGGAAAGTAACACCCAGACACAAAGTCCAGCACACGCCCAAACATGGAGGGAGAGAAAGCTGGGGTGTGTGTGTGGGTTGGAGAAAACAAAAGGCTTTATGAGGAAGTCAAGGCCGGGAGATAGAGTGTATCGGACAGGTCAGGGTTTATGGGGCAGGATATCAGTGTCATTAGCTAACACTGCCCAGTCTAAGCTATGAGGGCAGAGTGCCCTGTGAACTGATTGATCATATCTTGAACTGACAGCATTGACAACCCTGGATCTACCAGAATATTTACCACAGAGCAAGATGCTGCTATGGCAACTTCGCTGAACCTGGCCAATAGAAACACAGCCTGAACATTCCAATGAATATATACTATTAGATTAGGATGCCGGTATGTTAAACAGCTATTCATCTTCAACTCCAGATTCAAGCTCTCAGGAATCGTGCTAAAGAAATCTGGGGCGACACGTAACCAAGACGATGGTTTCAGTTGCCCAGTGACAGGGAATTCTTCCCACAGAAGGTGTAGCAGTAATAGATTGACATGTAGCGTTTGTGGTATGTACAGTATGCCGTTGACTACGGTTCGAGTCCAAATCTGACTCCAAGGCCAAACTCCATGCAGTGTCCGGTTCTGGAGACACTGGAGACCTGCGTTGCTCTGCTCATCGTGTATTTTTTTTAAACTTCCAATCGAAATATTCTCCGGTGACTAAGTACTCATGTGATGATGCCTAGCAGATCAATGGAGATCAAATCCCAGTATTGGACTGAAACACACGATACTACGCAGATGGAGAATCTGTGTACCCCCCCCCCCTTCCCCTCCATTGTAATACTGTGACGTAATGTCTCTGACTTGACAACTGGTGAGCATTGAACACAGGTAGCACTAAGGTGACACAGTAACACACATGGGCGACCAGCTAGTCTAGACAATGTCACACCTGGTTTATCGAGCCACACGCAGACAGACCATGATGAGTGTGGGAGTCGCGTGGCTCAGCGGTTAAGGCGTTGGGCTAGTGATCGGAAGGTTGTGAGTTCGATTCCCCACTGTGTCCTTGGGCAAGGCACTTCACCCTACTTGCCTCAGGGGGGATGTCCCTGTACTTGCTGTAAGTCGCTTTGGATCATCTTACATCTGCTAAGTATAAATAAAGAAGTGGACAATCGGACTGGTAAGGCTGTTGCATGACTGGTATTGATAAATCAATCAATTGATATAATTAGTTGGGGGGGTGGCTAAAGCAGGCTGTACGAGACCAGTGGGGAGGGGGGGGGGGGGGGGGTGGACAGGACCACAATGCTTTTGTACATAATCTGTTTCATGACCTAAGGGCGATTGGGTCCCTATTGCCCCCCTGAAGCTGATATAGTAAACTGACATTCAATCCCTATTGACTATAAGAATCCATCAGTCACACTGATGCTGCAACATCGATCACTGTCACGGCATCAACTACAGTGGGCGGGGGGGGGGTCTGAGGCTGCCAATCACCGGGCCTTAAAACAACAGCATCAACGATCACACACACACACACGCACAGCCGCACTCACACACATTCCCAGACACGCACACACACAGCCACACTCACCTCAGTAACACTCACCAAACACTCTGTCTTATGCAACACTGTCTTTCTCTATGACATCCACACGCCAAACCCTCCCTTTCTCAAACTATTCATCACAGCAGGTGACAGGAGGAGACTCAGGGGACTGTAAAGATGTCTCTTGGAGATCCTGTGTGTGTGTGTGTGTGTGTGTGTGCACTGACAGCAAATCTGAGTCCAGAACAGAACAGTTCCCCCAGGAGAACAGCAGGTTAGCTTGTGGACATCTTCACACAGACAGTGTGTTAGTTTAATCCTAGACACTCAGCTGTCAGGGACTCCCTGTGTGTCGTATCAGCTCGTCCACCCGTCCATCTAACCTCTATCCATAAATGACAAGGCAGAAATGCTCCATGGCTCCCAACAGCTTTAATGTTTCAGCTCTCCCCAACCAGCTGGGATATTCCACTTCCCTGGACACCACAGTGGAGGGAGGGCCTACTCAGGTTAAGTGGATGCTGATTGGATTAGCAAACCACATGGGGTCATGCCCCCTTGACCTCCCCCTGGGGCCCTGCCCACCACTAACTGACCCATGGACATGTTAATGAGCATAGAGAGAGGACGAGAAGGGAGAAAAGGACAGAGGAGGAGGAGGAGAGGAAGAGAGGGAGAGATGAAGAGGAGAGGAAGAGGAGAGATGAAGAGGAGAGGGAGAGATGAAGAGGAGAGGAAGAGAAGAGAGGAAGAGGAGAGGAAAAGAGGAGAGGGAGAGATGAAGAGAGATGAAGTGGAGAGGATGAAGAGAGGAGGAGAGAAGGGATGAAGAGGAGAGGAAGAGATGAGGCGGAAGAAGAGAGGGGAGGACGATTCGGAGATGAAGAGGAGTAGAGGGGATGCAGAGAAGAGGAGGATGTTCCAGATGAAGACGAAGGACAAAGGAACCGACGGGCATCAATCAGTTGAGCGTTTCCCAGAATGCACCAAACATTCTCCTCCGATGCGCGCGGCGTCCAACGCTCTGATGTGACAACCACAAGGGAGGAGCAGAGCAGATGGCGAGGAGGAGGAGCAGCTGAGTCACACGGCCCAGGATAGCTGAGACCCTCTTCCTAGCTGGTCTCTCCTGGTGGGATGGTGAGACCAGACTGTCTGCTCCCCGGGACCACAGACACAGCACTGACCTCAGGTCAGCTGGGTCTACACACACTGATCAGGGCTAGAGTCTGTCACCACCACGAGAACGGGAACAGACCAGACCAGGCCAGACGAAAGTATACCAACATAGAAGAGGGCTTTTCAATTCTGGTAAAAAGTTATAATCAAGATCATTTCGTATAAAATTTCATTCAAAATTGAGATCACATTAACGTAATGCAATTACTTCGTTGACTTTGGAAACGTCATCCATTTATTGAAAAAACGACCTTAAACTACATTAAATGTAATATATTCGATTGTTCACCTGGCGCTTGCTAAATGAGACCAAACTATGCCAAGATAGGATAACCTGGGATAAGAAGACTAACTAGGACAAACCATGCTAGGCTAGGACAGACCAGATCTAATCAGGTCAGGCCAAATCTAAGCATCCTATACCAGGCTAGTCGAGACAAGAGCAGACTAAATCAGACCAGGAGCCAAAACTAGGAAAAACTCTGACGCAAAAAAAGAGTGTTAGTCTTAATTGTAGGACTCCTAATTTTTTAAGTATTTCACAAAGTGTTTTCGAACTAAAACCAGCTCCTACATCTGTGATAAGTTAAGGGTTGTCAAAATTACTCCTCAGTCATTAAAACCAAATCAGAAAGCCAATCCTAAAATGTCTGTAGCTCGAATCTGCCTTGAAACATAAACATATGAGCATTTCATGATAACGAGCTTTTTAAAAAGATTTTGGGTTGAAAATTGCCGGGTATAATGATTGCAGTAGTCATCAGGGATGTAGCCCAGTAACACTAGACATAAATGTTCCACACTACTTGGCCACAGGGCAGCTCTGTGGGCAGAGTTAGTAACATTGTTGACCTTGGCAACAAGGTTAACCCCACCTTTTGTCATTTCTTCCCAATCCTCAGTAAAAGTTGGTATCAGCAGCTTTTTTTAGGAGGAAACTCTGTGTTAAGAACATTTCCCTGCCATTTAGGAGAATTATTGAATGGTAAAATGAAATGGTTTGTAAATAAGACCCCATATTGAGCCACAGCAGTGCAGCCCAGAGCAGAACAGGCTGGATCTAACCAGCCAAGAACAGGCTGGATCTAACCAGCCCAAAGCAGAACAGGCTGGATCCAACCAGCCAAGAACAAGCTGGATCCAACCAGCCCAGAGCAGAACAGGCTGGATCCAAGCATCTCAGAGCAGAACAGGCTGGATCTAACCAGCCCAGAGCAGAACAGGCTGGATCTAAGCATCTCAGAGCAGAACAGGTTGGATCTAACCAGCCCAGAGCAGAACAGGCTGGATCCAAGCATCTCAGAGCAGAACAGGCTGGATCTAACCAGCCCAGAGCAGAACAGGCTGGATCTAAGCATCTCAGAGCAGAATATAGACGAGGTATTGCTGTCCTAAAAATGTATGTGTGAATGTATGTGATTATTCACATGTGGGTGGGTGTTTTGATGCATGTGGGTGTGTGTGCATGTATGTTGTATTTGTTGGGTGTGCACGTGTGTGGTCGTACTCATGTATTCATTTAGCAAACGCGAATGTACTCAGGTAACAGATGGTGTTAGTCTGTCTTCTCTGACAGGTGTAGAAACAGTCCCTGCCACTGTTACACCTGACTAGCCTGGCTGATGCCTAAACAGTTACACACACCTGGGGGGGGGGGGGCAGTCTGAAAATACACCTGAGGGTGGGGGGAGGTGCAGTGTAACACCAGGGGAGTGAAAAAAGGCTGTTTAAGCCAATTCTTACTGTCCCTCAGCCTTCTAAATCAGTTAGTTTAACTGCATGTTTAGGCGGTTTGGAGGACAAGCTGAATATGGGCTCCCACTGGGGCTGGATATGGTCTAATCTAGCAGCTCACAGCAGGGACAGAGCTAGAGGCTGGAGAGATGGGAGGCTGAGGGTGGAGGGTTGAAGGGGGGGGGGGGGGCGAGAGGGAGAATACAGGCTCTGAGGGCGAGGATGGAGGGGTCTGGAGGGTGAGGACTGGAGTACAGATGGAGATTAGGGGCTGGGGGCAGGGGGTGGAGGCTGAAGGTAGAGGGTGATGGCTGGTGGTAAAGGCTATGGGTGGAGGGTGAGAACTGCGAGCTCTGGATATTAGGGTCTGAAGGCCAGAGGCTATAGTTAAGTCTTAGAAACACAGAGTTGCAGAAACAATGAAGTGAGAGACACCGAAGGGGTGTGTGTGTGTGTGTGTGTCAAATCCTCTCATGGTGGATGCGGCAAAATAAAAATCAACCAAGCCGTACTAACAACTGAAATTACATGACTTTCTTATTCCCTGCATGTTACTACCTCTCCATCATCCCTCTCTCCCTTATCCCTCCTCTCACCCCTCTCTACTTCATCCCTCTTATTATCTCCTGGAGTATGGAGGAAGGGCTATATCCTGGAGTGTGGAGGTAGGGTTATCTCCTGAAGTATGGAGGAAGGGCTATATCCTGGAGTGTGGAGGTAGGGTTATCTCCTGGAGTATGGAGGAAGGGCTATATCCTGGAGTATGGAGGTAGGGTTATCTCCTGGAGTATGGAGGAAGGGCTATATCCTGTAGTGTGGAGGTAGGGTTATCTCCTGGAGTATGGAGGAAGGGCTATATCCTGGAGTGTGGAGGTAGGGTTATCTCCTGGAGTATGGAGGTAGGGTTATCTCCTGGAGTATGGAGGTATGCTTATCTTTCCCCCTGTGCTCACATGAGTTTCCCCCTAAAAGACCTCTGCCTGTGTCACGACGCACCATCAATCCTTTCTACCTCATCCCTGCTCCTTCATCCATCCTTCTACCTCATCCCTGCTCCTTCATCCATCTTTCTACCTCATCCCTGCTCCTTCATCCATCTTTCTACCTCATCCCTGCTCTTTCATCCATCTATGTACCTCATCCCTGCTCCTTCATCCATCTTTCTACCTCATCCCTGCTCCTTCATCCATCTTTCTACCTCATCCCTGCTCCTTCATCCATCTATCTACCTCATCCCTGCTCTTTCATCCACCTTTCTACCTCATCCCTGCTCTTTCATCCATCTTTTTACCTCATCCCTGCTCTTTCATCCATCTTTCTACCTCATCCCTGCTCCTTCATCCATCTTTCTATGCTCCTTCATCCATCTTTCTACCTCATCCCTGCTCCTTCATCCATCTTTCTACCTCATCCCTGCTCCTTCATCCATCTTTCTACCTCATCCCTGCTCCTTCATCCATCTATCTACCTCATCCCTGCTCTTTCATCCACCTTTCTACCTCATCCCTGCTCTTTCATCCATCTTTCTACCTCATCCCTGCTCCTTCATCCATCTTTCTACCTCATCCCTGCTCTCTTGTCGTTCCATCCTGCCTTGTCCTTGTTTCTCCTTCTGTCATATCCATCCACTACTGAGACAGCTCCTATCAACATGCTTCTTAGAGCTGAGGCTCCATTGATAAGTATTATGCAGACTGTGTGTGGGCAGCTTGTGTGAGGCTGGTGTGTGAGGCTGGTGTGTGTGAGGTGGCCCCCAGTCAGGAGAGCAGTGAAGGTAGCTTCAGGGTTTCTGTGTATCCCTGAGCCAGCAGGAAAAACAGGATCTCCCTCCAGAACGGGGAAACACCCACAGACACAGGAGCAAAGGAGGAGGGGGGGGGGGGGGGGGGGGTAATGTTCCGTGTGACATAATCAAGCGAGGAATTCCATGATTGTTGTGTGTGTGCGCATGTGTGTCTGTAGCTCCTCTACATATATGGACGTGCACGGACTCGGTTTGCGCCACATGCCGTGGAGTTTATGCCGCACTGTCACACGGACCCACTGCAGAGATCTGCCGCTTTCTTTCTCTTTCACACACACACGCACACGCACACACACACACACACACATGCACTGTGCACGTACGCACAGTACTGTCAGTCCGAGCAATCCCCCACATCGAATGACAAGCAAACCAAAATATATAATCTTAAACAAACAAAAAACAAAAAAATATAGTATTCAAATAAGTCATAATTATGATGATACAACTATACGTCCGTCGTGTTTTGTCAACAGCTGGTGATAAACCTTTAAGTTTCCCCACACATACAGTCAAGGTGATCCGAACAAATCATCATCAACGCTTTGTGGGAACAGACTTAACATATTGATACAGCAAAGTGTAACAGAAATGTTAAGGAAGGGGAACAAGCTTCTCTTGGCGGTCGTGGCTACAGCAGTCTTGAAAACTGCATTGCTTCTGCGGCCAGACTGAACCACAACATGTGAGTTAACACTAAACCTGATCAGCGTCTCATCTCTGATCATGTTGCCGCAAAGCCGCCATCAATATCTTAGAAGGGAGTCAAATTGAACTATTAACGACGCTAGTTAGCCTTTTACTTCCTTAGCCTGCATGCACAGGAGGCAGCTCAGCCACAGTCCTGACTTGCCTTGTCCCGAACCACATTCACGGATCCTGGTCCCGGAGACTTACCGTCCGTATGTGCTGATGATGTCGCTGTGAGGAGAGGAGGAGTGCGGGGAGGCTGCTGGCCCCCGGGCCGCTGCTGCTCCGGGACAGCAGGAGGACGGATCTGCACACTTTAGCAGCCATCGCTCGAGTAAAACAGCTCGCTGTGAAGGCGACTGCTGCGGGCTGAGAGGGAGGGGAGGGGAGGGGAGGGAGGGAGGGAGGGATGGAGGAAGGGGAGGGGAGGGAAGGGGAGGGGAGGGGAGGGGAGGGGAGGGAAGGGAGGGAGGGAGGGAGGGAGGGAGGGAGGGAGGGAGGGAGGGAGGGAGGGAGGGAGGGAGGGAGGGAGGGAGGGAGGGAGGGAGGGAGGGAGGGAGGGCGGGCGGGAGGGAGGGAGGGAGGGCGGGAGGGCGGGCGGGAGGGCGGGCGGGCGGGCGGGCGGGCGGGCGGGCGGGCGCTGGTGGGTTGGGCAAACAAGTCCATACACGCGCTAAACGCGGACTGGAATGTGGGTGCGCACGTTTAGTTGTCCAGGGGTGCCCAGGTGATTGGTCCATTTGATTGGGGTTACTGTATTTTATCGGACCCCCTTGTGGCATAGAGGACCCGCTCTGATTATAAATCAAAAGTCTACAAGTTATCAAAAGTCTACAAGAAAATAAACAAATATCCAAGTTGTGCATGCAAAAAGAAAGTAGGCTAAAATACGTCCTCATGTTGGCCTGATATTAGCATATACAGCCGCTAACATACTGAATCCTTGTTAGTGGGTTTCATGTATTAAATTTGACCTAGTTTCACTCTTTGAATTAGTTATAATTTTATCTATTTAAATCAATAACATTTCAGATGTCCCCAACTACTATATACCTCCAGCATACCCGGGCGTTCAAAACGTGTGTACCCTCTTACAGGGAAGTGATTTCACCAGCAACTTAAAAAAACGCGTATTTTTACAATCCATCTGAAGGGTCACAGCAGATATCCTGCCGCACCCTCGAAAGTAAATTTTAAGGAAAAAAAATAAAAAGTGACATATGATTGGCCGATTAGACCTGTAGGAGGCGGACGAATATACTTTTTATCCAATCACAGCAAATACTTTTCTAGCCAGAACAGCGTCAATTCATGATTCCGCCAATAAGAGACCGCGAGGAGGTTGATTTACGAGGAGATCCCAAGAACTGAGGAGAACCAGCAGTCTCGCGCTGCCTGAGTCTGGATTCCACCCTGCCGTGACTTTACTACACTCAATAATATTATTAAACATTTCTCTCTCTCTCTCTCAAGAGCGATTGTGCACGACTGAGCTTCACAATAATTATGTGCTAAAGTGCTAAATTGATATTTTGTGAGTGGGACCCAGGCAGTGTTCTGTGAAAATGCCGGTGAACATGCTGTCATACCGAATCAAAAGTTTAGACCCATTTATTAACCTGCCCTTTAAAACCAGCTGGAGCAGAACTACAGGAGCAAATCTTACTCCTGATTTTAAATCCACAGTGTATCTTTGAATTACTAAGCAGGACTGTTCAAACTGTGTGTGTGGGTGTGTGTGTGTTATAGAGAGGAATGGAAATGACCCTGAGCATATGGAAATATAGTGGCTGTGAGGCAAACAGGCCAGCCTTGTCCTGCTTGATGTTTCCTGTCTGAGATGGGGCTGCTGTTTAGACTGGAGTCTGTCTGTGATCGGGCTGTTTAGACTGGAGTCTGTCTGTGATCAGACTGTTTAGACTGGAGTCTGTCTGTGATCAGGCTGTTTAGACTGGAGTCTGTCTGTGATCAGGCTGTTTAGACTGGGGTCTGTCTGTGATCAGACTGTTTAGACTGGAGTCTGTCTGTGATCAGGCTGTTTAGACTGGAGGCTGTCTGTGATCAGGCTGTTTGGACTGGAGTCTGTCTGTGATCAGGCTGTTTGGAGTCTGACTGTGATCAGGCTGTTTGGAGTCTGTCTGTGATGAGGCTGTTTGGAGTCTCTCTGTGATCAGACTGGTTGGAGTCTGTCTGTGAGCAGGCTGTGTAGAGTCTGTCTGTGATCAGGCTGTTTGGTGTCTGTCTGTGATCAGGCTGTTTGGAGTCTGTCTGTGATGAGGCTGTTTGGAGTCTCTCTGTGATCAGACTGGTTGGAGTCTGTCTGTGATCAGACTGTTTGGACTGGAGTCTGTCTGTGATCAGGCTGTTTGGTGTCTGTCTGTGATCAGACTGTTTGGAGTATGTCTGTGATCAGGCTGTTTGGAGTCTGTCTGTGATCAGACTGGTTGGAGTCTTCGTGAGTCTGGAATGCAGGCTGAGGAATGTGGCCTGAGGTGTTTCATTGTCAGACACACCTGTGAGCTGAACACAATACAGAGTTCACCCCAGCACAACACTGCTTAAGACAACACAACAACACAATACTGTTTAAGACAACACAATACTGTTTAAGACAACACAACGCGGTTTAAGATACTGTTCAAATCAGCACAACGCAGTTTAAGATACTGTTCAAGACAACACAGTAGTGGACCTCAGCAGCTTCAGGTCGTGACCCTCATGTCCCACATGCGGACACAAACAAGAATGCAGATGGATAAAGGTTAACAGGTTTAGTATGGAGAGGGCAGTTTCGGTTGACGGGAGACTAGATCCAGGAAAGAATGTTTCTGGAACAATGGCTAGATACAGTATGTTACATAGATTAGTAGTCTATGATCTGGCAGCGTGGTCTGGCAGGGCTGAGTAGTAGTAGGGTCGTTGGTGATTGCAGAATTGGTTGCAGCTGGTGGTTCCCGCTCTGCTCCAGCACACCTGAAACCACTCACACCCGCGCACTCACACAGGAACCTGGGATAGGAGAACTTGCGCTCTGCACAAGCCACTTTGATCTCTTTGCACTACTGTGTATATACTTAACACCTACTCGTATATATTCACACTCATATTCTTATATTCCTATTCTATCTTTTATGTATAGTCATTTTTTATTTGATTCATACTTCAGATTATTAATCTTTTTAAGATTAGTTATTTTATTGTACTTGTCAACTTTTTCAAATCGAGTTTTGTACAGTTCTTTGTTTGCTCCATCCTGCCACAGTAAATTTGTGCAACTTACATTGTGAATGAAAACCAATTCTGATTCTGATACTGTTTAAGATACTGAGACAACGCAATACAATAACTAAACACAATACTGTAAAGCGCAAGCCTGTGCTATGCAACACTTAACTACACAATACTTTAGAATGCAACACAACACACTGTGTGAGTACAACATGATGTGGCACCTCCAAATGCAATACAGATATAATAACATAAATGAAATAATGAAATAACTGTCACCAGGACAGTTAACAAATGTGTTTTAATATCAAACATGTCCAGTATATAGTCCTAGTTCCTAGTCATCTGAAACTGCTGAACAACTTTCTGTGTGTAATTGGCATGGCAGTCATCTGTAAAGATACCCAGCTTCTTGTGTCCTCATAAATCACCTTCTTGCTCCGGCTCCCCAGCCCCCCAACCCCCCAACCCCCCGACCCCCAACCCCCAGCCTCTCAGCAGCATCCCAGGTGCATTGCAGCACTGTGTGGGTGATGCAATTTAAATGCAAATTCTCTGGCAGGAACAAGCAGCATGTGGACCTCTCTATTGATCCCACGAGGAGATCCAGGTTTGCAGCCCACAGGCCCGGAAGACCTCCCTGCCACCACACACACAACCTCTACAGCCTCTACAGGTGGGGACTGGACCCCACAGCCTTTACAGGTGGGGACTGGACCCCACAGCCTCTACAGGGCGGGACTGGACCCCCAGCCTCTACAGGGCGGGGCGGGACTGGACCCCCAGCCTCTACAGGTGGGGACTGGACCCCACAGCCTCTACAGGTGGGACTGGACCCCCAGCCTCTACAGGTGGGGACTGGACCCCACAGCCTCTACAGGTGGGACTGGACCCCCAGCCTCTACAGGTGGGGACTGGACCCCACAGCCTCTACAGGTGGGACTGGACCCCCAGCCTCTACAGGTGGGGACTGGACCCCACAGCCTCTACAGGCGGGACTGGACCCCACAGCCTCTACAGGTGGGACTGGACCCCACAGCCTCTACAGCTTCTACAGGTGGGACTAAACCCCACAGCCTCTACAGGGCGGGACTGGACCCCCAGCCTCTACAGGTGGGGACTGGACCCCCAGCCTCTACAGGTGGGGACTGGACCCCACAGCCTCTACAGGTGGGATTGGACCCCACAGCCTCTACAGCTTCTACAGGTGGGACTAAACCCCACAGCCTCTACAGCCTGTGGACCTGTCAGGCCAAAAACTGTCCTATCTAATGTCCCAAAGCCACTCAGATGCAAGGATGAGTTCGCCATGCCAGTGTTAAATTCCTGATTAATACGCTTAAATACAAAATCTAATACCTAGCAACCAGTATAACAACAAGGACAGCTTCCCGCTACTGGTAGCTGACCAATTTAACTGGTCAATATCACCCTAAACAAGCTGTAAATGATAAATGTTGTAGATTGACGCAAACTCATACCGGTACACATCTTTATGAGTATTACCCAGTCCAATCACTACCACCACCACTACAATAAACAAAGAGGTTACTGAGTTTACTTAAACATACGCAGAGCAAACATGTATCTGTAACTGTTGTACAGATGAGGAGATGGGAGGGGGTGGGAAAGGGAGGTAAATCCGAAATCAGCATGTGAGAAGGAAAGAGGGTGAGAGAGAGGGTGGGAAAGATGGAGAGATACAGGGAGGGAGGGAGAGAGAGAGAGAGAGAGTGAGATTATGTATCTCTCCTGGATCACTCTGTGCTCCAGTGCTCACAGTCTCCTTGCCAACCGCCCTCCCAAGGACACAGCGGGAAGACTGAGGCACAAACAGAGCCATAGATACAGACAGAGGCAGGCCCATCGGCACAGAGGCAGGCCCATCGGCACAGAGGCAGGCCCATTGGCACAGAGGCAGGCCCATCGGCACAGAGGCAGGCCCAGAGACACAGACAGAGGCAGGCCCATCGGCACAGAGGCAGGCCCAGAGACACAGACAGAGGCAGGCCCATCGGCACAGAGGCAGGCCCAGAGACACAGACAGAGGCAGGCCCATCGGCACAGAGGCAGGCCCAGAGACACAGACAGAGGCAGGCCCATCGGCACAGAGGCAGGTCCAGAGACACAGACAGAGGCAGGGCCAGAGACAGAGGCAGGCCCAGAGACACAGAGGCAGGCCCATCAGCACAGAGGCAGGCCCAGAGACACAGACAGAGGCAGGCCCAGAGACACAGAGGCAGGCCCATCAGCACAGAGGCAGGTCCAGAGACACAGACAGAGGCAGGGCCAGAGACAGAGGCAGGCCCAGAGACACAGAGGCAGGCCCATCAGCACAGAGGCAGGCCCAGAGACACAGACAGAGGCAGTGGGGCTGGGTAAACAATAGCCCCATGGCAACATCTATCAACACCTGATGAATGAGACACTCCCCTGGTGGGTCAAAGGTACGGCAGGCTACACCCTTCTTAACAGGCCTGAGCTGTGTTTCATGCCAGACACGCCCACTAAAACACACACGCTCACTGAAACACACACTCACACTAATACACACACGCATGATAAGCGGGCTGACATAAGAACATGTAGCGCACACACACACGTCAGTACACATGCACACACACACCCACTAACTCTGTAATACGAACCATCTTTTGTTATTGAGCGCACGCTCAGACCTGCCCAGCATCAGCTATGTAACAGGAGCACCTTTTATCTGGCAGGTTCAGACAGCCATTTAGTCCTTTCATATCTCCTTTCATAACGGCTCCTAACTCATCAGACAGGTCAGGTTTAACTGGTTCAAGTTAACTTGAACCCCCATTGGGTAAAGTCCACTGCTTGAACCATTGTTTTGATTTATAGCCACAGGCAACACCTGGGTGTTTTTGTTTTTTCTTCCTAAAATGTGTAAATAAATGTGGCTTTGCTTCACAGAACGCCGGCTCCTTTCTGTAACAGCCGGTTAACAGGAGAGCAGAATGCCACTGAGCTGTAACTGATGATGCTGCAGCCATTGAGAGGCACTCGAGTGTGGGACGGCTTGTTAACAGGAGACTGCTGCAGATACGACACAGAGCAGGAGTGGAAACACAGAGGTGGAGAAAAACGTCCAGCAGAGACGACTGGAGGTCTGACTGGAGCTGCATCTTTAGGGCAGGGGCAGGGCTGGGGCGGGGTGGGGCGGGGTGGGGCAGGGCTGGGTGGGTGGGGCAGGGCAAGGAGCTGAGAGAAGAACTGTGTCTGGGGTCTAGCTGTGCTGGAGGCTTGGGAGAGGAGGAGAGGGGAGATCAGGATGGAAGGAGATAGAAAGAGAGAAGAGGAGGAGAGTGGAGGAGAGTTGCTGGATGAGACTAAAAAACTGAAGCGGGTGTCCCAGAGAGAGACAACCTGAGCCAAACCAAAGATACTTTAAGCACATTTCCCTTGAATACATTGAAAGTATTTTTCCTAATGGCCAGTAAACTTTTTTTTTTTAAAGGAATCTTCTTCAGAGTCATCCCTTCTCTGAGCTTGACTGATCTAGCCTGGCACATTGGGTACACCGAACTGAAGCCAACCGTTCAGAGGCCGGCCCCTCCAGCCGCTCCAGGGGGAATCTAGGCAGCCCTGGCTGGTGAGCAGTGAGAGTGTTGGGGTGGGGGAGAGCTCAGCAACACCCAGCAGTCAGCTGAGGGAACCTGATCGTGAGTCTTCCACAGCGCTGATGCGTTAAAGGGCTGGCAGGCTTGATGAGCCCATCAGACGGGTAGGAGAGACACGGAGCAGGGCTGCGCTGGGCTCCGAGACACGCTGACTGAGCTAAAAATGCTCTGAGCTGCTCACATCACATGGCAGTCACATCACATGGCCTGCTATCTCTGGAAGAGGGAGGGAGGGAGGGAGCGGGAGAAAGAGAGGGGAAAGGGGAGGAAGAGAGTGTGAAAGGGAGGGAGGGACAAGAGGGGTAACGGTAGAGGGAGATAGAGAAGGGAAAGGGGAGGAAGAGAGAGTGAAAGGGAGGGAGGGAGAGAGAGAGGGGTGGAGAGAGAGGGGGGAGGCTGCGAAAATATAATGAGCAAGATAGGAAGGGGGGTTCCTGCAGTCCAGCCCTGCTGCAGACAACCCTGATGAAGATGAATCCTGGAGAGTCCACGCTAACATAGAGGCCCTCACGACAAATTGGTTATATTAATAAAACTCCCACTGAGAGGCCACAGGCACACTGGAGAGAGGGATAGACTGGGGAAAGGGAGGGAGAGGGGGAGAAAGGGGGAGAATGGGGAGAGATAGGGAAAGGGGAGAGAGGGGGATACTGGATAGAGGGAAAGCGAGGGGGAGAGGGAGAAAGAAAGAGGGGAAACTGGGGAGAGAGGAGGAGGGGTGAGAGAAAGAGGGAGGGGGAGAGAGAGAGAGGGAGAGATACGGAGAGAGCAAGGGAGGGATATACTGTACGACTTCATACAACGGAAGTTAAGTGAAGTGAAAACAAATATTAAAAAACGGCGTAAAAAACCAAGGAATATAAAACGAGAAAGAGATGAGACTGTAGCTTAGGGATGAGGCAACCTTATCTCCAAATGTGAAAATGGTGGAGAGGAGGATAATATGAGACACATGAGCACCATGTAATGTAGTTACATGGTGCTCATGTTTCCCTGTTCACACACATACACACACACACAGACACACACAGCCCACACACAGACACTAAAATAGAGAGCCACAAACACACACTCAGACGCTAATGCTCGTACATAAACATCAAAAAAAGAAAATCACAACCTATATTAGGATCTAGCTTGTGCTGTAGGAAGGAAGACACGCATACACACACATGCACACACTTTACACACGCACCCACACATGCGCACACACAAAACACACGCACACGATACATACGCGCACATATTCACACACGCACGCGCCCTGATCAGAAACCCATTTAGAGGCTATGGTCTCTGAACTGTTGAAGTGCTGTGACCATGGTGACAGCGTGTGTCTCCTTTGTCTTGGTGACAGTTTTCCAGCCAAGTGCTCTCACAGCCTCCAGGAAGCTGAAGCCTGGTAACCCTGGCGTCTACAAGAGCATTTGACCCTTCTTAAGGTGACCCCCCCCCCCCTTGAGGCAGGCACACTGCTTCCCTCAGGACTACCAGCGTCGCTGTCCCACCACCATGTTGGCACGGGGACCCACCTCCCTGCACAACACTCACATCCTGCTTAACAACCTGCGTAACGCCTTCAAGGCCTGGAAAGATATCTGTCATGGGTGGATAATATCATTATCAGCAGTGTGACGAAACCTACTATCGCACTCAAACCCATTGCTAGCCATTTTGGTGCCCTTATTCCTTATTCCTTATTTCTATATTGCCAAATATTTCTAATATGGATATTTTGTCACTATAATATTTCTTAACTGACACAATATCTGCTGATAGTTTCTTTTTATAGATTTCTTTTTCATTATTTGTATATTGAAACCCAGATTAACATATGTGGGTAGAGTAGATGGACAGGGCTATACTGGGGCATGCGTGTACTACTGTAATGGGACTGGTGATGTGTGCGTGTGTGTGTTTGTTTTAATGGGCATGCACATGACTGTTAATTAGTTCTACAGGCCTAGTCAAGAACATGGTCCCCTAATTACCGTCATATTCTGTACTTTGACCAGCTACAGATGTTCCCTGAAGCTCCTCATCATATCTAACTAACCGTTACTACTCTCGCCTGAGGCCAGGCTCATGCACGAGCACCAAACTGTGGATATCAAAGGCAGGTCCATGTAGCGGCTGAGTCAGGCAGGCGCACATGATGGCATCTTGCCAGCAGCAGCACAAGGTGCCCGCACCTATGAGGGGCCGTGTGGGCCATAATTCAAACTCACCTCTCATAAACACCACTGAAGACTTTTTGCCTTTCACAAAAACTACTGAAATACACTCACATTCGTTTACGTTCATATATTTGGCAGACAGCTTTATCCAAAGTGACTTCCAAGAGAGAGCTTTACAAAAGAGCATCGGTCACTGAGCATAGCAACGTGATAGACCCCAAACATAGTGGGTTTATAGATTATGAAACGTACATCGTGCCAATGGGAAGAGCCAGGGTGGATAAGCAAGGTTGGAAGTAGATCGTATAAACTTTGTGATATATCTGTGCTTACGGGTGGTGTAATGAACAGAAATATTGAGGAAGCACATGCTGGCTGTGAGTATGGTCTAGGTGGTCTAGGTGGTCTAGGTGGTCTAGGTGGTCTAGGTGGTCTAGGTGGTCTAGGACCTCTAGGACCTCTCATAAACACAACTGAGAATGTAACCTCACACACACAACTGATAATGTAACCTCACACGCACAACTGAGAATGTAACCTCTCATAAACACAACTGAGAATGTAACCTCTCACACAACTGAGAATGTAACCTCACACACACACAACTGAGAATGTAACCTCACACACACAACTAAGAATGTAACCTCTCACACAACTGAGAATGTAACCTCTCACACAACTGAGAATGTAACCTCACACAACTGAGAATGTAACCTCACACACACAACTGAAAATGTAACCTCACACACACAACTGAGAATGTAACCTCACACACACAACTGAGAATGTAACCTCACACACATCTGAGAATGTAACCTCACACACACAACTGAGAATGTAACCTCACACACACATCTGAGAATGTAACCTCACACACACAACTGAGAATGTAACCTCTCACACACACAACTAAGAATGTAACCTCACACAACTGAGAATGTAACCTCACACACACAACTGAGAGTGTAACCTCTCACACAACTGAGAATGTAACCTCACACACACAACTGAGAATGTAACCTCTCACACACACAACTAAGAATGTAACCTCACACAACTGAGAATGTAACCTCACACACACAACTGAGAATGTAACCTCACACACACAACTGAGAATGTAACCTCTCACACAATTGAGACTGTAATCTCACACACAACTGAGAATGTAACCTCTCACACAACTGAGAATGTAACCTCTCACACAACTGAGAATGTAACCTCTCACACACACAACTAAGAATGTAACCTCACACACACAACTGAGAATGTAACCTCTCACACAACTGAGAATGTAACCTCACAAACACAACTGAGAATGTAACCTCACACACAACTGAGAATGTAACCTCACAAACACAACTGAGAATGTAACCTCTCACACAACTGAGAATGTAACCTCACACACACACAACTGAGAATGTAACCTCTCATACACAACTGAGAATGTAACCTCTCACACACACAACTGAGAATGTAACCTCTCACACACACAACTGAGAATTTAACCTCACACACACAACTGAGAATGTAACCTCACACCCACAACTGAGAATGTAACCTCTCACACACACAACTGAGAATGTAACCTCACACACACAACTGAGAATGTAACCTCTCATACACAACTGAGAATGTAACCTCTCATAAACACAACTGAGAATGTAACCTCACACACACAACTGAGAATGTAACCTCACACACACAACTGAGAATGTAACCTCACACACACAACTGAGAATGTAACCTCACACACACCTGAGAATGTAACCTCTAATAAACACAACTGAGAATGTAACCTCTCACACAACTGAAAATGTAACCTCACACACACAACTGAGAATGTAACCTCACACACACAACTAATTATACAATAATTTACTAAACAAGATAAGACAGTTTAATGTTTATACTTCATACTTTGTGTGCACATAAATTTACTGTAAAAATGATTTTGTTTTATAATCCCTTAAAAGAAGGTATACTCATTAATTCAGTCATTAAGCATTCATATACTGTATTGCCAACTTTATATTGCCAACACGGCCCCTCACATGCACCCCCCTCCAAAAACAGTCAAAAAGTTGGCATTTGTTCTATCAGGTTTTTTTCTATCGTTCATTAGCGCATCATGTCAGTGATGGTTGGATGCTAACTGTATTTCGTTACCCTGTATTTGTACCTGTGTAATGACAGGAAAATTGAATCTAATCTAATCTAATATAATGATACAATGTCAGGTTGGGACTGTGGGTCAATTCACACACGCACACCCGCACCCGCACACGCACGCACACACCCACACCCACACCCACACCCACACACCCACACACACACACACACACACATACACACACACACACACACACACGCACGAAGAGATAGAGAGTCATACGGACTCCAAAAGAACAATGAAATGCTTTCCAGTGGAAACTATGCAGAGCTTGTATGAGAAAGGACCATAGGAGTGGACCCACCGCGTGAGGGGGACCTGTGCGTCACACCGCCCCTCTAACCAGCGCGTGGGGGCGGGGCTCCAGGGGGCGGGGCTCCACCGGGCAATGCGGAACTAGTGCTGACCAGTGCGCATGACTGCAAAAACACCAAACATCTCGGGAAACGTCGTAGATAGTTTGAGATTTACACCCAAAATTCTCCAAGAGAAGTCATCATATAAAGACACATCAAGTAAGTAACGCTGATCTTAGCCGGCTAAGTCAGACAAATACGATATCCAGATGTTTTTAGTGTGCAGTTAGCCAGCCTAGCTTGCTGGCTGCTAGTTGACATTAGGACAGAGGGAGGCTTTAGATGAGCGCAGTCCGCATGTTCACTGTTGTCTAATGTTGTCTGTCTGTCCGCCAGTCTCTAGTCAGATCCCAGCTAGAGCAACAAGCCAGTATGATGAGCAGCTGGGCAGTATGGGGCTGCTCGTTTTAAACGCTGGCGTGTCTCCATGGGCAGAGGGGTGATGACAGAATCCCCACTTAGAGGAGAGATGAGAGTGGACATGACACTGACAATACCCAGTAACATGTTGTCCTTAACTTGCAACACCATGTGTGGTCTGTATTTAAAGTGTCAGATAGATTCTGCTTTAAGTCTATCTTTATGTCAGAGAGTCATGTGGCGCAGTCGGTTAGGTAGTCGGGCTGGTAATCATAAGGTTCCTGGTTTGAACCCTGGCTGTGTCAACATGATATTGTGTCCTTGGACAAGGCACTTCACCCTACTTGCCTCAGGGGGGAATGTCCCTGTACTTGCTGTAAGTGGCTCTGGATAAGAGCGTCTGATAAATGACTAAATGTAAATGTTAAGTCTGTTACATTAAATAAAGTCTGGAACCTCCGATAGCTGCTTTTAATTCCAGCCGTTAGAGAGACAGGAACTTTGTTAGGCTAGAAAGACGGTTCTTCATGGTTGAAGAGGATGAGATGAAGGTTCAGATGTGGACAAGGTGGATGTGGAGGTAGATAAATGGTCAATCTCACAAACCGTTTTGGTCCTTTGCCACATTAAGTCACAGCAAGGGGTGTAACTCTCTTGTTTCATGAGAAATGCAACACTTAATAAAAGTGTATTAAACTTTATTAAACACAAAAATAAAGGTGCACTGTCGGAGGTTAGGTAACTAAGTAAGGTACCCCTCCCCACTCCAGCTCCAGCAGGTGAGAAACATGGAGGTAGAGGACCCAGTCTCCTCTCCACAGGAGGTAGAGGTCCCAGTCCCCCCTCCACAGGAGGTAGAGGACCCAGTCTCCTTTCCACAGGAGGTAGAGGTCCCAGTCCCCCCTCTCCACAGGAGGTAGAGGTCCCAGTCCCCCCTCCACAGGAGGTAGAGGACCCAGTCTCCCCTCCACAGGTGGTAGAGGACCCAGTCTCCCCTCCACAGGTGGTAGAGGACCCAGTCTCCCCTCCACAGGAGGTAGAGGACCCAGTCTCCCCTCCACAGGAGGTAGAGGACCCAGTCCCCCCTCCATAGGAGGTAGAGGACCCAGTCTCCCCTCCACAGGAGGTAGAGGACCCAGTCCCCCCTCCACAGGAGGTAGAGGACCCAGTCTCCCCTCCACAGGAGGTAGAGGTCCCAGTCTCCCCTCCACAGGAGGTAGAGGACCCAGTCTCCCCTCCACAGGAGGTAGAGGACCCAGTCTCCCCTCCACAGGAGGTAGAGGACCCAGTCCCCCCTCCACAGGAGGTAGAGGACCCAGTCTCCCCTCCACAGGAGGTAGAGGACCCAGTCTCCCCTCCACAGGAGGTAGAGGACCCAGTCTCCCCTCCACAGGAGGTAGAGGTCCCAGTCTCCCCTCCACAGGGCTGCTCTGAGCTGCCAGCAGAGACATGCTGGCAGGGTGAAGCTTAAAGATTAGACTCACCAAGTGGACATTAGAGGCCCAGGTGTGCTGCTCAGACAGGAAGACAGACAGGCAGACAGGCAGGCAGTTGTATGCTGGAGGACACTGCTGTGCTGGCTGCTGCTGCAGGTACCATAGAGTCATAGTGTGCATGTGTGGAATGTGTGCATGTGTCAGTGATAGAGGTGTGACTGGTCCTGGCTGGTTGTGGAGAGAGAGGGAGGAGGCGAGAGAGAGATTAATGTGGAGGGAGGTGGAGAAGAAGAGAGGGAGATTGATATAGAGATGGATGGAGAGAAAGACAAATGCAGACTGAGAGGGAGTATGATCAGATAAAGGGATGGTGGCTAGAGAAATATGGGGTGAAAGAGCAAGAGGACGAACACGGGAGAGTCGGGGAGAGAGAGAACAGTTGAAGGTCCTGTTTGTTTGTCATCAGTCTCCCTTTCTGCTAAATCAGAGCCACAGGCCGAGTCTAGTAATCTGGAATGGGGGGGTCAGATGGCTCGATGGTTAAGGCGTTGGCCTCATGATCGGAAGGTTGTGAGATTGAGCTGTGGCTATATTATGTTGTGTCCTTGGGCAAGGCACTTCACCCTACTTGCCTCAGGGAAAGATTGCCCTGTACTTACTGTAATTCGCTTTGGATAAAAGCGTCTGCTAAATGAATAAATGTAAATGTACACGCCCTCCTCACCCCCTCCTCACCCCCTCCAGACGCCCTCCTCACCCCCTCCACACGCCCTCCTCACCCCCTCCTCACCCCCTCCACACGCCCTCCTCACCCCCTCCACACGCTGAAAAAGGTTGCAGCAGGGGGAGTTCTCCCACTCTGACCACGAGAGGACACACACATGCTCACACACACACACATGCTCACACACACACACACATGCTCACACACACATGCTCACACACACAGCATCGGCTGCATCCTTCCTTAATTGCTGAGCAGTCGTGCGTGACACTGTTGAATGAAGTGACAGGCTTGTTGGAAATGAAGTTGGGAGATGATCAGCCTGCTGGGAAATGAGTTAAGGCCATGTGGAAGTCCGGAGCTGTGGGACTGGAGCAGGAGAGGAGAGGAGGAGGATCTCCAGGGCAGGACTATTCAAGTGTTACTTCTCCTGAATGCTGTTAAGAATTCGATTTGAGAAGGACTCAAATCCCATTTACCGCTGCTCTGTCTCCCTCCCTGTCTGTCTCCCTGCCTGTCTGTCTCCCTGCCTGTCTGTCTCCCTGCTTGTCTGTCTCCCTGCCTGTCTGGCTCCCTGCTTGTCTGTCTCCCTGCCTGTCTGGCTCCCTGCCTGTCTGTCACCCTGCCTGTCTGTCTCCCTGCCTGTCTGTCTGCCCGTCTGTCTCCCTACCTGTCTGTCTGTCTGCCTGTCTCCCTGCCTGTCTGTCTCCCTGTATGTCTGTCTCCCTGTCTGTCTCCCTGCTTGTCTGTCTCCCTGCCTGTCTGTCTCCCTGCCTGTCTGTCACCCTGCCTGTCTGCCTCCCTGCCTGTCTGTCTCCCTGCCTGTCTGTCACCCTGCCTGTCTGTCACCCTGCCTGTCTGTCTGAGTAATGAGATCGATCACTTTTTTCCAGAATGTTCCGCTTGCGGGCATTGTCGGCCGCCGCTGTGGGACTAGCACAGTTGTCACGGCGTTACCATGGTGATGCCGTGCGGGGCTCTGGTAGGAGGAGACTGATGCTGGCCGCTCTGGTGGGCGTGGCTGGGGCATCAGCCAGCACTGGGCTGCTGTGGACGAGGTAGGAAGACCCCTCCCTCCCTCCTCCCGCCTCCCTCCTCCCTCCCCTCTCCTTCCTCCCCTCTCCCTCCTCCCTCCTCTCCTCGTTTTCCCTCACCTCTCCCTCCTCCCTCCCCTATCCCTTTTCCCTCCTCTCCTCGTTTTCCCTCCTCCCTCCTCCTCCTGTCTCCCCTCCCTGACCTCCCTCCCCTCTCCCTCCTCCCTCCCCTCCTCATTCTGCCTCCCCTCCTCCCTCTTCTCCTCGCTCTCCCTCCCCTTTCCCTCCCCTCTCCCTCCTCCTCCTGATTGCTTGTGTGTTGGTTGACGTCCAGAGCGTATGCAGACGCCGGCCCCTCCGTCAGACATGCGGAGCGCCCCGAGGCGGAGGAGGCGGAGTTTGCAAAGGAAGAGGCGGAGTCGGAGGCGGAGTCCGAGACCTCGGTGGAGGCCAGCGGAGGCGAGGAAGAGGGGGTGGAGGCGGCGGAGGGAAAGAAGAAAAAACCACGCTCAGGGTTCCGTGACCGCAAGGTAATCAATTCGAATCAAAAGACCCCGCCCATCAGCCAGCCGGCCAATCAGCTGGGTTGATTCACTGCTGTGTCCTTCTCAGGTGTGACCTTATGAAGGGTGTCAGATACTGGATTATACTGTATGCTAATACAAGTGCTCATATGAGGGATGCTATTCTGAAGAGGAGGAGGAAGGAGAGGGCACAGGGAGAAGAGGATGAAGGAGAGGGCAGAGGGAGAGGAGGATAATGGAGAGGAGGATGAAGGAGAGGGGAGAGGGAGAGGAGGATGAAGGAGAGGGGAGAGGGAGAGAAGGATGAAGGAGAGGGGAGAGGAGGATGAAGGAGAGGGGAGAGGGAGAGGAGGATGAAGGAGAGAGGACAGAGAGAGGAGGATGAAGGAGAGAGGAGAGGGAGAGGAGGATGAAGGAGAGGGCACAGGGAGAGGAGGATGAAGGAGAGGGCACAGGGAGAGGAGGATGAAGGAGAGAGGAGAGGGAGAGGAGGATGAAGGAGAGGGCACAGGGAGAGGAGGATGAAGGAGAGGGGAGAGGGAGAGGAGGATGAAGGAGAGGGCACAGGGAGAGGAGGATGAAGGAGAGGGCACAGGGAGAGGAGGATGAAGGAGAGGGCACAGGGAGAGGAGGATGAAGGAGAGGGCACAGGGAGAGGAGGATGAAGGAGAGGGGAGAGGGAGAGGAGGATGAAGGAGAGGGCACAGGGAGAGGAGGATGAAGAAGAGGGGAGAGGGAGAGGAAGATGAAGGAGAGGGCACAGGGAGAGGAGGATGAAGGAGAGGGCACAGGGAGAGGAGGATGAAGGAGAGGGCACAGGGAGAGGAGGATGAAGAAGAGGGGAGAGGGAGAGGAGGATGAAGGAGAGGGCACAGGGAGAGGAGGATGAAGAAGAGGGCACAGGGAGAGGAGGATGAAGGAGAGGGGAGAGGGAGAGGAGGATGAAGGAGAGGGCACAGTGAGAGGAGGATGAAGGAGAGGGCACAGGGAGAGGAGGATGAAGGAGAGGGCACAGGGAGAGGAGGATGAAGGAGAGGGCACAGGGAGAGGAGGATGAAGGAGGGGGGAGAGGAGGATGAAGGAGAGGGCACAGGGAGAGGAGGATGAAGGAGAGGGGAGAGGAGGATGAAGGAGAGGGCACAGGGAGAGGAGGATGAAGGAGAGGGCACAGGGAGAGGAGGATGAAGGAGAGGGCACAGGGAGAGGAGGATGAAGGAGAGGGCACAGGGAGAGGAGGGTGAAGGAGAGGGCACAGGGAGAGGAGGATGAAGGAGAGGGCACAGGGAGAGGAGGATGAAGGAGGGGGGAGAGGAGGATGAAGGAGAGGGCACAGGGAGAGGAGGATGAAGGAGAGGGGAGAGGAGGATGAAGGAGAGGGCACAGGGAGAGGAGGGTGAAGGAAAGGGCACAGGGAGAGGAGGATGAAGGAGAGGGCACAGGGAGAGGAGGGTGAAGGAGAGGGCACAGGGAGAGGAGGGTGAAGGAGAGGGCACAGGGAGAGGAGGATGAAGGAGAGGGCACAGGGAGAGGAGGGTGAAGGAGAGGGCACAGGGAGAGGAGGATGAAGGAGAGGGCACAGGGAGAGGAGGATGAAGGAGAGGGGAGAGGAGGATGAAGGAGAGGGGAGAGGAGGATGAAGGAGAGGGCACAGGGAGAGGAGGATGAAGGAGAGGGCACAGGGAGAGGAGGATGAAGGAGAGGGCACAGGGAGAGGAGGGTGAAGGGAAGGAGGAAAGTGGAGGCTATGCTCACTAACCCTGAGCCACAATACATGATGGATAGAGAGGCAGAGCGACAGAGATGAATGGAGGAACAGAGAGATTGATGGAAAGGGAGATGCTGAGATGGAGGAATGAAAAGAAAAAAAGATCCCTGCAGCTGCTGCTCCTGGTCTCAGGGGCAGAATGTGTAGAGCTTGTGGGGTGTGTATATGTTGGTGTGTGAGTGGGTGTGTTGGTGTGTGTTTGTGTGTATATGTTGGTGTGTTCGTGTGTGTGTGTGTGTGTGTGTATGTTGGTGTGTGTGTATGTTGGTGTGTTGGTTTGTGTATGTTTGGGGTGGAGCTGGGAAGGTTGGTAGGTGTGTGTGTATGTTGGAGCGTGTGTGCATATTAGGGTGTGTGTGTGTGTATGTTGGGGTGTTGGTTTGTGTATGTTGGGGTGGAGCTGGGAAGGTTGGTAGGTGTGTGTTAAATGTAGTCGTTTAGCAGATGCTCTTATCCAGAGCGACTCTTAGCAGGTACAGGTCACTCCCCCTGAGGTAAGTAGGGTGAAGTGCCTAGTGAGGGGCTGAACGGTGACGTATTCAGAATCCATGCAAGTTACACAAACACAGAAGGTACTGTGGCAGAAGAATAAAGAAGAACATAAACAGGACTTAAATAAAGATTGAAAATAAAAAGTAGGTAATAGTTATACAAAAAGGGGTGTTGAAACTATGAATAGTACAAAGTATTAAAGTATAGAGTATATGGGTGAGGATGGATGTATGGGGGGGGGGGTTATGTACACAGTAGTGCAAATGCTCAGAGTGATCAAGTGGCTTGTGTCAAAGTGGCTTGTGCAGAGTGCAGTGGGATAGACTGGAAGGGGGTGTTAATGACAGTGTCCTTGGAGAGCAGAGCTGTAGCGGATGGGTAGAAGCTGTTCTCGTGACGTGAGGTTTTGGTCCTGATGGACCGCAGCCTCCTGCCAGAGTGTCCCGGGTGGGAGGAGTCGGCCACAATCTTCCTCACTCGCCTCAGGGTCCTCGAGGTGTACAGGTCCTTGAGGGTCGGCAGGTTGCAGCATATCCCCTTCTCAGCAGCTCGGTTGATACGCTGCAGTCTGCTCTTGTCCTTGGCAGTGGCAGCAGCGTACCAGCAGGTGATGGAGGAGGTGAGGATGGACTTGATGATGGCAGTGTAGAATTGCAACATCATTGTGTTTGGCAGGTTGAATTTGTTCAGCTGCTGCTCTTGATGAGTGAGCTGATGTTAGATTAGATTAGATAAACCTTTATTTGTCCTCCAGGGGTGGAAATTGCAGTTCACAGTTTGACGGTTTGTTCAGCTCCCACTTGAGGTCCTGGGAGAGGGTGTTGCCCAGGAAACGGAAGGACTCCACAGTGTTTACCTGGGAGTCGCACAGGGTGATGGGGGCAATGTTTTGGCTACACCAGGTTGTCCACTTCCCACCTGTAATCAGACTCGTCCCCACCAGTGATGAGCCCAATCAGGGTGGTGTCGTCTGCAAACGTCAGGAGCTTGACAGGTGGGGGACTGGAGGTGCAGCTGTTGGTGTACAGGGAGAAGAGCGGAGGGGGGGAACAGTGGTTTAGGATCTCTCATCGCCCTGCTAAACAACTTTTTCAACTCATCGATTTTGTAACTTTTGAAAGCCTCCTCTTTCTGGAACCTGAACTTTCAGAGTTTTGCTGTGAACCAGGGTTTGTCGTTGTTGAAGCTCACCCTGGTGCATGTTGGTGTACAGGAGTCCTCACAGAAGCTGATGCATGACGTCACAGCCTCGGTGAGCTCATCCAGACTATTGGTTGCAACTATTGGTTGCAGTTGCAAACACTTCCCAGTCAGTGCAGTCCAAGTTTGCCCTGGGTTCCTCCACAGCCTCACTGATCCACTGTTTAGATGTCTTTACTGCAGGTTTACAGAGTTTTAACTTCTGCCCTATATGCAGGAATCAGGTGGACCATGTCATGGTCAGAGTATCCCAGTGCTGCTCAAGGCACCGCATGGTAAGCTTTGCTGACTGTGGTGTAGCAGTGGTCCAGGCTATCTCACTCTCTGGTGGGACAGTTGATATATCGTCTGTATTTGGGGAGTTCCTGGCTGAGGTTACCTTTGTTAAAGTCACCGAGAACGGTAACCAGAGAATCCGGGTTGGTTGGCTCCACTTTCAGGATCTGGTCCGCTAGCGTGCGTTGGGCCTCTTTAAACTGCGGGCCCGGCGGCAGTTGAGCTCCAACCAGAAACGAAAGACGTGAATTCGCGGGGCGATTAGAAGTGTTTACAGTTCATGAAAAACGATTCCAGCTCTGAGGAACAATGTTTCATAATCACTGACACGTCCACACACCAGCAGCGGTTGATGTAAAAACAAATACCTCCTCCCTTCTTTTTTTACCGGACAGAGCTGTGTCTCGGTCCGCTCTTAGCAGCTGGAAGTCCGCCAGAAGAAGCATAGAGTCGGTGATTTGGTCACAGGGCCATGTCTTGGTGAAGCACAGGGCTGAGGAAAAATGAAAGTCTTTGTTTTTCGCCATCATTAGCTGGAGTTGGAGAAGATAAGATTAGCGAGCTCCGGTATACATCTTTCTCTTGCGGTGTTTCACAGCGTGAACAGTACCTAGTGTGCCTCTGACCAGGGTATCCACTGAATCTGCCTCTGGGAGCGGAAAGGTGGGGAACAAATTCACGGTTGTTGCACAGATGTTTAGGAGTTCATCTCTAGTTAGAGAAGTCCAAGATTCTTGGCGGAACACTGAATGAACAGACATTCTGCAACTTCTTTTCTGCTGCCTGTCTTGGCCAGGACTCCCTGTGAGAAGAGTTACTGTAACTCAATGGGACCTTCCTGGTGAAATAAAGGTTAAATAAAAATAAAATAAAAAATAAAATAAAATTAGGAGACATACAGTACAAGAGCGCTCCATCTAACCGAAGCAGCCATACACGGTGCCATCTTGGATCTTGGTTTTCAGGCTGGTAATCAGAAGGTCGTGAGTTCGAATCCCCACCGTGCCAACATGACATTGTGTCCTTGGGCAAGGCACATGGTCAGGATTCTAACCGAACTGTGTTTGTTTCAGTGTACCGTTTTAAGGCCCTTTCCGTCCCTCATCTCTCTCTCCTTCCCACCCTCCTCTCCCCTGCCCTCCCCTCCCTCCATCTGGGTGTAGGTGATGGAGTATGAGAACAGAATCCGAGCCTACTCCACCCCAGACAAGATCTTCCGCTACTTTGCCACGCTGAAGATCATCAGTGAGCATGGAGATGCGGAGGTCTACATGACGCCCCAGGACTTTGTGCGCTCCATCACCCCCAACGAGAAGCAGCCTGAAAGTAGGCCCTCCTCCTCTCTGTCTGTCTGTCGATCTCGCTATCTCCCTCGCTGTGTCTCTTGTCTCTGTCTCTCTTTCTGTCTCTCTCTCTTCGTCTCTACCTCTTTTTAGATTAGATTAGATTCAACTTTATTGTCATTACATAGGTACAAGTACAGGGTAACGAAATACAGTTAGCATCCAACCAGAAGTGCAAAACAGTTAATACAACAGAATAATAAATATGGGTACTATGTATATTCTGAGTATATTCGTATATTCTGAGTATATTCGTCTCCCTCTCTCTGTCTCCCTCTCTTTGCCTCTCTCTCTTTCTCTCTCTGTCTCTATTTCATTCTCTCTTCCTGTCCTTCACCCTGCCTCTTTTCTCCTGTCTTATTTCTCTCTCTTTCTCTTTCTCCCCCCCTCTTTTTCTGACAGTCTATTTGGTCCTGAGGCTAAACATCCAGGCACTGACCCAGAAAAGTTGCAAAACCCTGTGTGTGTGTGTGTGTATATATATGTGTCTGTTTGTGTGTTTTTTTTGTGTGTGTGTGTGTATGAGAGAGAGAGTGTGTGTGTGTGAAAGAGAGAGCGTGTGTGTGTTTATGTGTGTGTGGGATTCCTCAGGGCTAAGGAGATGAGAAGGGATGATTCTAGATCGCGCCTCAGACCGAGAGTCCTCTCCTCTTCTTCACTCCTTTCCCCTTCTCCCCTCTTCTCTCGCCCCTCTCCTTTTACCCCTCCTCCTTTCCTCTCCACCCATCCCTCCCCCTACCGCCTGTGGTTCAGACGGGACTGGCCTGTGCAGTTCAGAGAGAGAGACCAGTTTGAGAGAGACCGTGTTCCATTTTCAGTTGTGTGTGTGTGAAAGTTGTTCACTGTGGTATCGGAGGTGTCCACTCATGAATATGAGAGGTTTCAGGTGTTATTGTGTGAGGTTCCAGTTTCACTTGAATACGTGACAGGTGTACAGTAGTGTGAGTACACAGTCTTGTCTCCCTCCCCCCCCCCCCCCTCTTCCTCCTGTGGTGGAGTTGGAGTGTTGAAGCTGTATATGAAACCAGGGTCTGCTAATGGCTGCTTTCTGCTCTTCTCAGCCTCTGTGAAGATCCAGCCTATAAATACTCTCTCTCTCTCTCTCTCTCTCTCTCTCTCTCGCTCTCACACAGTCCTACACTACATCCATGGATAGAGGAGAGGATTTTCTCTGGATACAGACACCTCAATGTTAGCTCAATGTTATTTTGCCCATATGAACATTAACAGTTTGTTACATCTCCCATCTGTTTCCTTCCCTCCCTTCCTCCCTCTCGCTTTCTTTTTCCATCTCCCTCTCCTATCTCTCTCTGTCCTTCTCTCTCTCCTTTTTTCAGACTTGGGTTTGGACCAGTTCCATGTAAAGCGCTATGATGGGAAGGTAAGCAGAGTGTGCGTGTGCGGGCCTTTATGTGTGTGTGTGCGTGTGTGAGTGTGTGTGTGGAACAGGAACAGTACGATGTTACCTGGCTCCTGTGAAGGCCACCTGGATGAGGCCAGTGAGGTCTCTCATGACGAGGCCTCTTCATGACTCCTTCCAGAGTCTTTGATTTGGGCCTCTGGTCCATCCAGCCCCCCCTCGTCCTCTTCTTCCTCCTCCTCTACCCAGTCCTCCTCCTCCTCTCCTCCTCCCCCTCCTTCCAGTCTTCTCCCTCCTCCTCCTCTCTCCCTCTCATCTCTTTCTCTTTTATGGTCAGTGGCGTTCCTTGGTGTGTGTGTGTGCGCGTGTGTGTGCTTGCATGTGTGTGTTTATAAACAGGCTGCTCTCTAGTTGGATAAGACCACCAGACAGTTTCTTTTGTGCGTCCTGCCTCTCCTCCTCCCTCCCTCCCCTCTTCTCTCTCCCCTCCTTTCCTCCCTTCTCTCTCCCTTCTTCCCTCGTTCCCCTCCTCCCTCTCGTCTTCTGCGGGTGAGACACAGTGATTGAGGGAGGCAGGTGGGGAAGGGAGAAGGGGAGAGAGACCAAAAGGGAGCGATGTGGCGGAAGAGACTTTAAACTGTGTGGTCCCCTACACGCGTCTCTACAATGAGGAGTGTTTTGGCACTATTCTGCTCTCCAGCTCAATCTGTGGTCTTAACATTCGGGATCCTGAGTCATGCCTCTCTCCCAACAGACACCAAGCAGTGTGTGCACTTTTCAGATTAATGTGCGCTGCTGGATCACGTAAATGTCACCCATATATCCAAGGATTTCTCCAGCTTTATTTAACAAACAAATCACTATGCTCTCTCTCTCTCTCTCTCTCTCTCTCTCTCTCTCTGTGCTTATGTCTCCCTTTTTCTCTCTCTTTACATTCCCCCAGTTATTTATATTACACATACTGCAGTAGGGTTATAAATATCGAGAAAAGGCAACTGCAATTCCCGTCAGTCCAGAATGTGGCCGAGGCAGGCGGTGGGAGGAAAGGGGGGTTGGGGTAGTTTGGGTGGGGAGAGCAGGGGGATTTTGGATGAGAAGGGGGAGGTAGCATCAGTCTCTCTCCCTGTGTCTCTCTCTCCCCTGTGTCTCTCTCTCTCCCCTGTGTCTCTCTCTCTCTCCCCCTGTGTCTCTCTCTCCCCTGTGTCTCTCTCTCTCCCCCTGTGTCTCTCTCTCCCCTGTGTCTCTCTCTCTCCCCTGTGTCTCTCTCTCCCCCTGTGTCTCTCTCCCCTGTGTCTCTCTCTCTCCCCTGTGTCTCTCTCTCTCCCCCTGTGTCTCTCTCTCCCCTGTGTCTCTCTCTCCTCCTGTGTCTCTCTCTCCCTTCTGTCTCTCTCTCTCCCCCCCTGTGTCTCTCTCTCCCCTGTGTCTCTCTCTCCCTTCTGTCTCTCCCCCCCTGTGTCTCTCTCTCCCCTGTGTCTCTCTCTCTCCCTTCTGTCTCTCCCCCCTGTGTCTCTCTCTCCCCCTGTCTCTCTCTCTCCCCCTGTGTCTCTCTCTCCCTTCTGTCTCTCTCCCCCCTGTCTCTCTCTCCCCCTGTGTCTCTCTCTCTCCCTTCTGTCTCTCTCCCCCCCGTGTCTCTCTCTCCCCCTGTGTCTCTCTCTCTCCCTTCTGTCTCTCTCCCCCCCTGTGTCTCTCTCCCCCCCTGTGTCTCTCTCTCCCCCCTGTGTCTCTCTCTCCCCCTGTGTCTCTCTCTCTCCCCCTGTGTCTCTCTCTCCCTTCTGTCTCTCTCTCTCTCCCCCTGTGTCTCTCTCTCCCTTCTGTCTCTCTCTCTCCCCCCCTGTGTTTCTCTCTCCCCCCCTGTGTATGTCTCTCTTTCTCCAATCTCAGTCTCCTATGAAGACTTGCTTCCTCTGCAGGGCACCCTTCAGGAATGTGTAACCCTTCATCTCATCCTTTCATCAGATTCACAGGGGAAATGGCCTTCCTCACCTCATCTCCTGCAGCAGCTGTTAGTGCTGTCACTGTGTGCGCGTGTGTGTGTGTATGCGTGTATGCTTTATTTTGTAATACACATCTCCATCTAAATGTATTACCTCAGATCCAAGGGCATCATAAACTGCTCTGGTCTCGTTTTATGTCTTTCTCTCACCACCTTCTCTTGGTCTCACCTCCTCTCTCTCTAATCTTTACTTGTTCTCACCCTTTGTCTTCTTTTCTCTTCCTCTCCCTCTGTCCTCTCCGCTGTGGGTGTTCATTCAGCTGTTAAAGTGTAATATTGTTGCGATGTTCTTTTAACTGTTCCTGTGCTTATGCAGTCTTCTCTTCTCCATTTAACCAATAATCCCTCCATTTTCTCCTCTCTCCTCCCCATCAATCACCCATCCTCCCCTCTGTGAAATCCCTTGTTTTCTCCTCCCCACCGATCACTCCCTTCACTCACCCTACAATTCCGCTGCTCCCCTCTCTCCTCCCTGTCTCTGTCCTCTCCTCCCTCCTCTCCTTCCTCCTCCCCCATCCTCTCTGTCTCCCCCCTACTCTTCTTCCTCTCCCCCCCCTCCTTCCTGTGTCTCCCCCCCTACTTTTCTCCTTCCTCCTCCCCCACCCCTCCCTCCCTCGCCCTCCCTCCCTCCCTCCTTTGCCCCCACTCTGCAGGACTTCTGGCAGGTACGAAGCGTGTGCTAGCAGCATGTGTATTTGTGTGCTTCCCAATGAGAACTGCACTTTTACTCTCTATTTCTCCCTCTTTCTCCGTCTCCGTCTCCGTCTCCCTCTCTCTCTCTCTCTCTCTCTCTCTCTCTCTCTCTCTCTCTCTCTCTCTCTCTCTCTCTCTCTCTCTCTACATTCATCACCTTCTTGCTGTCCTGTCTCTCTGCCTCTCTCTCTCACTCTCTCTCTGATATTCTCCCCATGCCCCACCCTCTCCTATCAACATACCTGGACACAGTCCTATCTACACCTCTTCTTCCAGGACACACACGCACATGCATACAGAGTTGCACACACACACACAGACACACACAAATGGACACAGAGCCAGTTTGTCTTAATCCCAGTGAAGTGTGATTGCCATACACACGGTGCTTGCCATAAAGCAGATATCTGCTCCATTATTGAGAGAGGGCTAAACTCTTGTTACTCAATTATTCAGTACCGCAACCCAGGGTCATCACACATGCATGATCAGAGAACCAACCTACACCCACCCACACGCTCACACAAACAGACACACACAAAAATGGAGAGGCAAGCCTGTTTAATTGAAACTTATCTGTCAGTGCTGATGTAATAAAGTCCTGTCTGACTCTTCTCTTTCACTACTCTACTCCTTTCCTCTCCTTCTCTCCTCTTCTCTCCTCTTTTTCGTTCTCTCCTCTCCCCCCTCTCTCCTCTTCTCTCCTCCTTCACTTCCACTCCTCTTCCTTTCCTCCTCCTCATCTTCCCTCCTCCTCCTCTCCATCTCCTCTTCTCTCTTCTTCTCTCGTTCTCTCTTTCAGCTGTTAGTCCTCTCCCCTGCTTTGGCACCGTGCCCTTCCCAGCATGCCTAGCTCATGCCTGTGTCTGAGGGTGTAGATCAGGTGGCCCCCTCTCTGCATGGTGGCCTTGCAGAGATGCTCTCCCTCCGCATGGTGCCAGCTCTCCTCATTGCCTGGTCGACCACGCCGCCACTTAATAGGTTACAAATAATCAAGTAGTAAATAAAAGTACGCACCACCCAAAAAACTCATAATTAAGATAATCTTGTCTATTGAGTCGCATTTTTGGTGAAAATTCATTGTAAAAAATCCAAAAACATTTCACCTTGAAAGGCAAGTTCTAGTAATAACAAAAGAATAGAGAACAACCGGCTGAATAGGTGTCTGGTATGTTAACATAACATATTAAGTTGTTCAGTTAGCATTAGCACGAGCATAAACAACATGACATAACAAGTTTACCAAACTCTCGCTCTCCCTCCAAATCACTAAATCCAACGATTTCTTCATCCTCTGTGTCCTTCTGTCAGTGTCAATGAAAATAACATGTGAAATTTGATATTTTAATATACAGTATAAGTCACATCTGAGTATAAATCGCAGGACCAGCCAAACCATGAAAAAGTGCCATTTATAATCCGAAAAATACAACAAACATTAAATTCGGCCATATTAGCTGTTTAAAATTGTGTTGTTTTCTCACAATTCAGTTGTCCCAGTCAGCAGTTTTCACAGGGATGCACAATATATTGGCTATTATATATTGGCTGAGATGGTTTATTTTTTGTTTATTGTCATCGGTCCAATAAGAACATTTAGTTGATGAATTAAAGTTGATAAATTATGGATTATTTCCACCCGTTAAAGCACTTAACGTTTTTTCTATGAGGCAATATATTTTATTTATATAAACGAAAGTTGGCCATAGGAATTTATAACTATCGTATTTTAAGACATTTTTGGATTTTGGTCAAAGAAAGATCTAGAAGTTTTACGCAGTTAAGATTATAATAAAAGCAATAATCCACTGTAATGGTTTTGCTTTTGAAATCCCTCTCAGGCTTTGCATTTATCGGCATATATCAGTAATCGGCTTCCGAATTACCAAGTTACCAGTAGCTACCCTCAAAAGAGAAGGTCCAGGACCAGGTAGCTACAAGGGACCAGGTTTCTGGTGATGGTAAACCTGAAGAAGAGAGCTGAGCCAGCACCATGCAGAGGATAAACCCCGTCGAGTGACCAATGGGCAGCCTGCATGTTTAGACTTCTCCACTAGCTGTCCAGTCCTATTGGCTGGTTATCTGAGGTCATCTGCATGGTTCCTTCCTGCAGAGCATGGTTTACACAGGAAGTCCTCTCCACACATGTGGAAACTCCTCCCACTTTGAGCACCCTGAGGTCTGCCTTCACTGGGAAGCCACGCCCATTCTGTGTCGTGACCAAGCAGGGGAGGCGGGGCCTTTCACTCACCTAGGCTGCTGCCACGGAAACCAGCCTGTTGTCATAGTAGAGAAACTTGTTTTAACTGTTTCATTTTCAGCCGGACACCAGTGGAGACTAGTCTCTCTCTCTCTCTTTCTCTCTCTCTCTCTCTCTCTCTCTCTCTCTCTCTCTCTCTCTCTCTCTCTCTCTCTCTCACACACACACACACACACACACACACCCTGCCCATCCTGCACTCTTCCAGGTTGTTGGCTGCACACCTGGCCTGTTAAAGTGTGCAGCTGTCAGGCTTTAGTGACAGTAATGCTGAGCTGGAGGGTGTAGGTGTGACTGCAGGAATATGTGTGTGTGTGTGCATGTTGTGTGTGTGTGTGTGTGTGTGTAGTGTGTGTGTCATCACAAACGAGCCAACCAGCCTACCACTAGAACCGACTAGACTAGACCAGTTGTACAACTGATTAGAACAGAATTGACTAGAACAAACCAGACCAGACCTGATGCAGCAGTGGTGGAGTTGCCTAGCCTCTAGATACATTGTTCTCCTCTCCTCTGGGGATCCCTGACTGAAGGCCAGCTGTTCCTCAGCACCAACTGGAGATGAGAGACTAGAGAGTTTAGGTTCCGCCTGCTGACATGCACACACACACACACACACAAGTTGTGCTAGGTCAGACAAAAACACTTGACACGCATTAACTCATTACACACACAAAGACCAGACTCAACCCCCACTCCATCCCTACAGAAATCAATTATTTCCTGTTAGAGAGGAGAGGTAGAGTGCTGTTCAGAAGCCTCAGATTCTAGGGGACTCTACCTTTATAATCTTGTGATGGAAACAGCAGTAGAGGGGACAGGAAACACAGGAGAGAGAGAAAGAGAGAGAGAGAGCGAAAGAAAGAGCGAGAGGGGGGTGGCTGAGGGTGTGAGACCGGTACTACATGATACCTCCATCCTGTGAGCTGCTGAGGCCTGGTCAGAGAGTTCAGGGTTTCAGAATTAGAGATTTTGTGCTGTAGACCGATTTATGGCACCGATGGGCATCCTTCTCTATCGATTTGTTGTGGCACATTATTACTTTGCTTTATATTTCATTGATTGGTGATCAGCCTTTTGGAGAAGATACCAGAACTTTCCTTTTCTTTTTTAAATGTGTGTATGTCTGTCTGTCTGTGTGTGTGTGTGTGAGTATTACACAGCAGTATTATACAAACATGAGTATTATCCCATTTTGGAATTGGTAGTAGGTCCTTATATCTCACTTCCTACACCATCATACAGTAGGATAGTCTCTCACTTTCTGAAATAGGAAGGTTTCTGTCTCACTGCCTCTGTTATCTGGGTTGGGTTGGATAGAGCAGCTTGTAATCAGTAAATGGGCTGTGCCTCCCAAACAACACACCCCACACACACCACACACACACACACTCACCACACAACACACACCACAGACAGCACAAACTACACACGCTGTGCACAACCATTAACTAGCCAGTGAACAGATAAATATGTGGACAGAGCCACTAGTGTGTAAGAGATGGTTGCTGTTTGTTCATGTTTTATGGGGCTGTCATGAGAGGAAGGTGCATGCCATGGGGCACTGTAGAGATACTGCTCCATAAAACAAAACACACACAATACACTAACACACAGTACACAAACACACTGAGTCATAAAACAACACACACAATACATAACAGACACCCGGTCGCTGCTTCGCGTTTGCAGGATTTTGATTTAGACCTTGTTTTTGTGGTGACTCCTTCTACCTGTAACCCGCTGTCTGTAACTCGCGGTTATGGTGGAGTGAAGAAGTGGTGGAGTGGAGGAGTAGATCTCTCTGGATCCTGGTAGGTGGGAGAGCTAGATCTCTCAGGATCCAGCTAATTGGGAGGAGTAGATCTCAATGGTACTTGGTAGGCAGAAGAGGTAGATCTGTCTGGATCTTGGTAGACTGGAGAGGTAGATCTCTCAGGATCCTACTGATTGGCAGGAGTAAATCTCTCTGGATCCTGCCAATTGGGAGGAGTAGATCTCTCTGGATCCTGCCAATTGGGAGGAGTAGATCTCTCTGGATCCTGGTCGTTGGGGACTGACAGCCTCAGGTGAGTGGTTAGAGCATTTAGAAAGTTGTTGAGTGTTAATGTAGTATTTAATTTCTTACCATAAATAATGTGACAGAGCCCCCTTAGTAACAGGGTTCTGATGGTGTGTCTGTGCGCATGGCTGGAGCTTCAGCCATGTGGGAAGAGCCGCATGAAACAGAAAGTCTGTCTTTCCGCACGCATGCCGAGGGCTGCCCTTCACTGAGGAGTCAGACCACTGAAGTTGGGCCTAGTTGGGCCTCCATACGCCAGGGACGGACTTGGTGGTGTGAATGATCAGAGAACTGGAACAAAGTGTAGCCGGCCTGGCGTAAACTAAGTTAGCTTAGCATGGCCTGGTCTGATCTGAACTAAGTTAGCCTAGCATAGTCTGGCCTGGTCTAGCCTAGACTGAACTAAATTAGCCTAGCATTGCCTGTTCTAGCCTTGCCAGAAGTAAATTAGCCTAGCATGGCCTGGTCTACCCTAAACTAGCCTACCTTAGCCTAACAAGGCCAAGTCTAGCTTGAACTAAGTTAGCCCACCCTAGCATAGCCCAGTGTTTCTGCCTCAGCACCCAGAGGAGTTATCCTTCTGTGACAGTGAAGTAATGAGCCTGCACATAGCGTGACTGATTTCTCTCTGTCTCTCTCCCTCACTTTCTCTCTGTCTCTCCCTCTCTCTCCCTCACTTTCTCTCTGTCTCTCCCTCTCTCTCTCTCTCTGTCTCTCCCTCTCTCTCTCTCTCTCTCTCTCTCTCTCTCTCTCTCTCTCTCTCTCTCTCTCTCTCTACGTACGAACACACATGCAGGTGCACACACACACACACACACACAGGAGGCAGTCCTGTTAATTAACTGCAGTAAGGATTGTAGTTATGAGAGGCTGGGAGCAGAGGGAGACTGCTGTGAGGCTTCGTCTGAAGCAAGATTTAATATGAGCTTGAGCACAAAGGGACTGTCAGCCAGGACACACACATGATACACACACAGGCACCATACACACACACACCCCATACACACACACACCCCATACACACACACACCCCATACACACGAGGGAATACTGACTCCAACACAGAGATCAAAGCATTGCCTGGGACTTCTACATTTCCTGTCACCTATTGTTATCGGTTGTGTGTTGGACATCTTCCTTCACTGTTGGAGCCAGCAGGACGGAGCCTCCTATAAAGCCCTGGGGGAACATGAGAGGGAGCGGCGAAGACATGGGGTAAAGAAGAGAGGGAGAGAGGATTAGATGATGGAGTGATGGTGACAGGGTTAGATGATGGAGGGATGGTGAGAGGGTTAGATGATGGAGTGATGGTGAGAGGGTTAGATGATGGTGAGAGGGTTAGATGATGGAGGGATGGTGAGAGGGTTAGATGATGGTGAGAGGGTTAGATGATGGAGGGATGGTGAGAGGGTTAGATGATGGAGTGATGGTGAGAGGGTTAGATGATGGTGAGATGGTGAGAGGGTTAGATGATGGAGGGATGGTGAGAGGGTTAGATGATGGTGAGATGGTGAGAAGGTTAGATGATGGAGTGATGGTGAGAGGGTTAGATGATGGAGGGATGGTAACAGGGTTAGATGATGGTGACAGGGTTAGATGATGGAGTGATGGTGAGAGGGTTAGATGATGGTGAGAGGGTTAGATGATGGAGGGATGGTAACAGGGTTAGATTATGGTGACAGGGTTAGATGATGGTGAGAGGGTTAGATGATGGAGTGATGGTGAGAGGGTTAGATGATGGAGGGATGGTGAGAGGGTTAGATGATGGAGGGATGGTGAGAGGGTTAGATGATGGAGAGATGGTGAGAGGGTTAGATGATGGAGTGATGGTGAGAGGGTTAGATGATGGTGAGAGTGTTAGATGATGGAGTGATGGTGAGAGGGTTAGATGATGGAGTGATGGTGAGAGGGTTAGATGATGGTGAGATGGTTAGATGATGGAGTGATGGTGAGAGGGTTAGATGATGGAGGGATGGTGACAGGGTTAGATGATGGTGAGAGAGTTAGATGATGGAGTGATGGTGAGAGGGTTAGATGATGGAGTGATGGTGAGAGGGTTAGATGATGGAGTGATGGTGAGAGGGTTAGATGATGGAGTGATGGTGAGAGGGTTAGATGATGGAGTGATGGTGAGAGGGTTAGATGATGGAGTGATGGTGAGAGGGTTAGATGATGGAGTGATGGTGAGAGGGTTAGATGATGGAGTGATGGTGAGAGGGTTAGATGATGGAGTGATGGTGAGAGGGTTAGATGATGGAGTGATGGTGAGAGGGTGAGCACCATCCTGGAGTGCTCTGTACTTGGAAGGGGCTGCAGGGCCTTCAGGGCTATGACATGGTTTGGGTTAGGGTATTCATGTATTCAGAGGTGTGTATGACTGTGTGTGTTTGTCTGCGTGAGTGTAGGTGTGTGTGAATGTGAGTGTGTGTAGGTGGGTGTGTGTGAGTGTGTGAGAGAGACTGAAGGTTGAATGAAGGACACATTGTACAATAGATTTAAAATGGTAGTCTGGCCTATTCACCTGGAGTGTGTTTTCTCTGTCTGTCTCTCTCTGTCTCTCTCTGTCTCTCTCTCTCTCTCTCTCTCTCTCTCTCTCTCTCTCTCCCTCTCTCCCTCTCTCCCTCTCTCCCTCTCTCTCTCTCTCTCTCTCTCTCTCTCTCTCTCTCTCACACACACACACCATCCTTCTGCACCAGCTGGCTCTTGTCCCACTTTGGGGTCCCTCTATTTCAGCCTTTAGTAATCTGCTCTATCTCTCTTGGTGTGTGTGCAGAGGGGGGGTGGATGGCTGGACGGGGTTTGTGGGCTGTGTGTGTGTGTGAGGGGGGGGGGGGGGTTCTATACCCATAGCACTGTGGTCAGGATTGTTTTAACCCCTGTCTTTCTCCCTCCTCTCCTTATTGGACCTGGTCAGACAGAGGTAACTCCCTGGGTACCTCCCCCCCCATCCTTCCTCCCCAGGCATGCCCCCTTACCCCTCCTAATCCTCCCCCCTCCTCACCTTCACTCCCCCTTCACCTTCACTCCCCCCCCTCACCCCTCCTCACCCCTTCTCTCCCCCCCCTATAGATCTCTAGTTAGATGTGATCTCACTGTGTGTCACTGTGATAAGTGCATGGGGTTGGTCGGTTCTCATGCAGTGCGGTAGTGATACACATGTTAACCCCGCCCACATCTTCCACTGGTCTCCTCTGTGTCACCAGGCGTGCGTGCGTTCGTGCGCTCCAAATGTGTTGTCAACATACGATGTCATATGTCTTGAGAACGATGATGCGTCTGTAAGAGTGTGTGTTCTCGCTGAGTGTATTGGCTCCACTGTAAGTGTTATATTGAGAACACTGTCTAACCCCCGGTCACCAACTCTTTCTTGTGTGTGTGCGTGTAGAGTGACCTCATGTGTACACTGCACCTGCATGACCGTCGAATTGTGCTTGTGTGCTTCTCTCTATCGTGTGTGTGTGTGTGTGTGTGTGTGCTCGAGAGCTTGCTCCTGAAGAAGAAGCTTAAAGGAAAGCTGTGTATTGGAGCACACTCCTCAGATCACACACAGACACAGACACACACACACAGAGCTCCACTGTCTTGATGGCTGTGGTGGAGGGCTGGTAGACCTGTCTGGGACACACCGCTCACCTCCTCTCACCTCCTCTCTCCTCCTCTCTCCTCCCTGCGGGAGCAGAAGATCGCTCAGGAGAGGGAGAAGTTTGCAGATGAAGACAGCATCTTCTTCTCACTGGGAGAGTGTGGGCTCATCTCATTCTCTGATTACATCTTCCTCACCACAGTGCTCTCCAGTACGTACCTGTCTGTCTGTTAACCTGTCTGTCTGTCTGTGTTAACCTGTCTGTCTGTCTGTTAACCTGTCTGTCTGTCTGTCTGTTAACCTGTCTGTCTGTATGTCTGTTAACCTGTCTGTCTGTCTGTTAACCTGTCTGTCTGTTAAGCTGTCTGTCTGTCTGTTAACCTGTCTGTCTGTTAACCTGTCTGTCTGTCTGTTAACCTGTCTGTCTGTCTGTCTGTCTGTTAACCTGTCTGTCTGTTAACCTGTCTGTCTGTCTGTTAACCTGTCTGTCTGCTTGTATGTTTGTCTGTCTTTCTGTCCCTGTGTCTGTTTCTATCTGTAAGTGTGTGTGTAGCAGGCCTCTAATTGTGTGTGTGTGTGTGTGTGTTCAGCCCCACAAAGGAACTTTGAGATTGCTTTCAAGATGTTTGACCTGAACGGAGATGGGGAAGTAGATCTGGAGGAGTTTGAGCAGGTCAGGAGACACACACACTCTGTCAACACACACACACACACTGTTAAAATAGCTTTTCAACACGCTCTCAGTCAGCACACGCCACAGCTCACGCGTGTGCTGTGTGTCCCCAGGTCCAGAGCATCATCAGGTCTCAGACCAGCATGGGGATGCGTCACAGGGACCGCTCCACCACAGGAAACACCCTGAGGAACGCTGGCTGCAGCTCCGCCCTCACCACATACTTCTTCGGTCAGGACCTGAAGGGCAAGCTGACCATAGGAGCCTTCCTGGAGTTCCAGAAGAAACTGCAGCATGACGTGCTGAAACTGGAGGTGAGAAACGGGGGAGAGGGTGAGGAGTGCGGGCGGGGGAGAGGGGGATTAGAAAATAATGTACAGCACTTTTTCGTCTGCTTTCCTCTGTTCTCCCTTCTCTCTCCTCATGTCTTGCCCCCTCCCCCCCCCCCTCTCTCTCTCTGCCCCCCAGTTTGAGAGGAACGACCCTGTGGACGGGAGGGTGACGGAGAGGCAGTTTGGAGGCATGCTGCTGGCCTACAGCGGGGTCCAGTCACGCAAGCTCAAACAGATGCAGAAAGGCCTGAAGAAGATGTTCAAGGATGCCCAGGTGCGTGTGTGTTGGGGGGAGGGGGGGGGGGCTCGAAAGGATAGGTTTTTCTGCTGTGACAGTGTGTAGGTTGACAGTGACGTGTGTGTGTGTGTGTAACAGACTGAAAGGTAATTTATCACTGAGATGACAGTGGAGTCTTACTCGGTCTGCCTGTCCATCTCTCTCTCCTTCCCTCTATCTCCACCTCTCTCTCCATCCCTCTATCTCCATCTCTCCCTATCCCTCTATCTCCATCTCTCTGTATCCCTAAGTAATAGTGATAATGAGCATCATTAGTTGTGTTGTTATCTGTAGTGTAGTAATGATGATAATGAGCATCAGCAGTTGTGTGGTTATCTGTAGTGTAGTAATGATGATAATGAGCATCAGCAGTTGTGTGGTTATCTGTAGTGTAGTAATGATGATAATGAGCATTAGCAGTTGTGTGGTTATCCGTAGTGTAGTAATGATGATAATGAGCATTAGCAGTTGTGTGGTTATCTGTAGTGTAGTAATGATGATAATGAGCATTAGCAGTTGTGTGGTTATCCATAGTGTAGTAATGATGATAAGGAGCATTAGCAGTTTTGTGGTTATCTGTAGTGTAGTAAGGATGGTAATGATGATTAGCAGTAGTTTTATAGTTTAGTGCTGCTGTCAGACTTGAAGCCAGCGATACTGCAGTTTCAGGGGTTGGGGAGGGTGAATGTAATGGAAGAGATGGAAATGAGAGAGAGAGAGAGGGCAGAGGAGAGGGAAAGAGAGGCTGGGGTAGGTTGAGAGAGAGCGCAGGGGAGAGGGGCGGGTAACTTGCTGTAATCGTTCAGCTGTGTCTGCTAAGCTAATGAAATGAGTCGAGAGTCAGCCAGCTTTTTCATGATGCAGTCAGTTCATCAGTAGTGACTGTGTCTAGTGGGTGTTGGTCTGTGGTACTAGTGTTTGTGGAGCGAGTGTGTATGTGTATTTGTCTTCTGTCTAACATATGTTTACGTGCGCACACACACCTGCTGTAGTTTTGACTCCCTTCCCTCCCTCGTTCCTTCATCCCTCTCTTCTGTATGCAGGGCATCACCTTTGAGGAGGTGGAGAACTTCTTCACGTTTCTGAAGAACGTCAATGATGTGGACACAGCTCTCAGTTTCTATCACATGGCCGGTGCCTCCATCGACAAAGGTACAAACACAACCTCCTCTATATCTATCTATGTATCTACCTATCCGTCTATCAATCTATCTGTTTATCTCTGTCTATCTGTCCATCCATCCCTCTCTTTATCACTCTCTCTGCCCTCCCTCCCAGTGCAAACTGTCTGTTTAGTGCTCAGCCATTCAGATCTCTGCATCTCATTGCTCCTGGCTCAGTTCCCAGATCCTGTCTTTCCTTTCTCCTCTCCACTTCTCCTCTCCACTTCTCCTCTCCACTTCTCCTCTCCACTTCTCCTCTCCACTTCTCTTCTCCACTTCTCCTCTCCACTTCTCCTCTCCCCTCATCCTCTCCCCTCATCCTCTCCCCTCATCCTCTCCCCTCATCCTCTCCCCTCATCCTCTCCCCTCATCCTCTCCCCTCATCCTCTCCCCTCCTCCCACCCTGTGCTTCTGCTCCTCCCAGCAGCTCAGCTGCTAGACAGAGGGGAGTCCTGTCTTAAGCTTAGGGAGTGTGCTGACTGTCTATATGTCTGTCTGTCTGTGTATGTCTGTGTATGTCTCTGTGTGTGTGTGTGTGTGTGTGTGTGTGTCTCTGTGTCTGTCTGTCTGTGTGTGTCTGTGTGTGTCTGTGTGTGTCTGTGTGTGTGTGTCTGTGTGTGTATGTGTGTGTGTGTGTGTGTCTGTCTGTCTGTCTGTCTGTGTCTGTCTGTCTGTGTGTGTGTATGTGTGTGTGTCACACATCTCTTTCTCCCACTCCTTCCCTTCTTTGGGACAATTCATTTCATGTGGGTCTCGACTCTCAAGCTCTTCTTTCCCCCTCTCTCTGAAGTCAAAGGATCAATAGTCTTATTGAGACTGTAGCGTTTAATCATTTCCTCTTCCCTCCTACACTCTCCTTCCCTCTCCTCTTTTATCCCTCCTCTCCGCTCGTCTCCGCTTCTTGTGGCATCCCCTGAGAATTAAAGCGCTGCGATGCATACCATTTAGGGAGATTCAGTCGGAAAACTGAATTCGCTGTCACGTACAATTAATCAACCACAAAAATAATGTTTATTATTATTATAATTATGTTAAAAGTCCTGTTCAGCTTTTCATTTGGAAGCCTCACCCACATCTCTTGGTGCTGGGAGTAGAAGACTCTGACTCTCCTGGTGCTGGGAGGAGAAGACTCTCTCCCTGTTTATACGTACACGGGTATTTTTTTAAAGCTGAGACATTTCCCTTCGTTTGTACCTATCGTTTACACGCAAACGGTAAATTCACCTCTGAAAACAAATCTTTCTAAAAAAACTAAAGTGGAGATTCTGGAAAACTGCGGATTTGCGTTTGCGTGTAAACTGAGATAATTCTAGTTTTAGGCAGCCGATGCCCCAAAATGAGACTTCTGATTGGCTTGCAGAGGTTCTCCTTCTTCCTGCACTGCCGCCTATAAGCTTGGCGTAGTTATGATGGCGCTCAATGGCGTATTTATGCGGGTTGAAAAACGTTTGGGAAAAAGGAGGGAGGGAAATATTCGTTTCTCAACATACCTGGCTACGTGTAAACGTAGGGTCTGACTCTCCTTGTGCTGGGAGGAGAAGACTCTGACTCTCCTGGTGCTGGGAGGAGAAGACTCTGACTCTCCTGGTGCTGGGAGGAGAATACTCTGACTCTCCTGGTGCAGGGAGGAGAAGACTCTGACTCTCCTGGTGCTGGGAGGAGAAGACTCTGACTCTCCTGGTGCTGGGAGGAGAAGACTCTGACTCTCCTGGTGCTGGGAGGAGAAGACTCTGACTCTCCTGGTGCTGGTAAGAGAAGACTCTGACTCTCCTGATGCTGGGAGGAGAAGACTCTGACTCTCCTGGTGCAGGGAGGAGAAGACTCTGACTCTCCTGGTGCAGGGAGGAGAAGACTCTGACTCTCCTGGTGCAGGGAGGAGAAGACTCTGACTCTCCTGGTGCTGGGAGGAGAAGACTCTGACTCTCCTGGTGCAGGGAGGAGAAGACTCTGACTCCTGGTGCTGGGAGGAGAAGACTGACTCTCCTGGTGCTGGGAGGAGAAGACTCTGACTCTCCTGGTGCTGGGAGGAGAAGACTCTGACTCTCCTGGTGCAGGGAGGAGAAGACTCTGACTCTCCTGGTGCTAGGAGGAGAAGACTGACTCTCCTGGTACAGGGAGGGGAGGACTCTGACTCTCCTGGGGTGTCTCTTATCCTCTGTAGTATTGATCCTCATTAGGAAGCCTCTTGTCTGAATGAACAGATCAGATTCACCAGGAATGTCTGTAACTCTGTATGGTCACTCGAGATAAGTATGCTACTCTGTAGTTTCACACTTAAGAGAGTTTATCTTTTTTCATACTATCCCTCCCTCTCTCCATCCCTCCCACTCACCCTTCCATCATTCCTCCCTATCCCCATCCTTCCCTCATCCCCCTCCAGCCACAATGAAACAGGTAGCCCGGACGGTGGCCAAGGTGGAGCTATCGGACCACGTGTGTGATGTGGTCTTCGCTCTCTTCGACTGCGATGGTGAGCAGCAGCCTCTGCCTCATCCTTCTATCACCCACTACTTCCCTCCATCTGCTTCTCACCCTCCTCGTCTCCTCGTCTCCCAGGTAACGGGGAGCTGAGTAATAAGGAGTTCATCTCCATCATGAAACAGCGTCTGATGCGTGGTCTGGAGAAGCCCAAAGACATGGGCTTCACCCGGCTGGTGCGAGCCATGTGGAAGTGTGCCCAGGACACCGCCTGGGACTTTGCCTCCCCCAAGACCCAGTAGAAACAGCAAGAGAGGGGTGGGGGGGGAGTTGTGTGTTGGGAATGTGCATATATATGTGTGTGTGTGTGTGTGTGTGTGCAGATGCATGTGTGTATGGTGAGGAAGGGACACTACAAAGGGCATCAAAGTCCTTCTCTTCAAAGCGTCGACCCTGACAGTTAACACTGAACTTGTTACGACAGCAGCTCGTTAAGATGTCGGTTCGTTAAGACAGCAACTCGTTAGCATAATCAATCACGCATGTCAATGGGATTAGAGCTCTGCCATCCAGGAGCTGACACTGCTGTGTGTGTCCTCAGCAGCTTTCCAGACCCCCGCCCAAAGGCATTGTGGGTCTTCATATATTGACAAAGTCCATGTTGTCTCTACTTTTCTTTAACGAGGCTCTGCAATGAAAGACTATTATTATTCCAGAATGACTTTATAAGACTGATGTATAAAAGAATGACTCCATAATAAAAGGCTTATTTCCATAAGAGTGGATGTTTTGAATCTGTCACGGGGTGCTGCTGCCATGTTCTCACTGGAGACCAGCCACTCCACAACAGAAGAGGCCGATCTGAAGCGCTCCGCATGCGGAGATACGGGTGAGTACACACTCACAGACTGTGTTTGTGTTTTAAAGAGTGTGTTAGTGTGTGTGTGTGTGTGTGAGAGCTCTGAAACGGAGTGAAATGAAAGATAAGAGGGGTGCGTGGACAGGATGGGTGTGTGTGTGTGTGTTCGAGTGGGTGTGTTTGAGAGATACTGTTGAAGAGAGTGTGTGTTGAGACGGTTGGAGTGAGTAAGTTTTAGAATGTGTGCTAGTGTGTGTTCGAGAGTGTTTGAGAGTATTGGATTGTGTGTGTGTGTTGGAAATTGTTTTAGAGTTTGAGTGTGTGTGTGTGTTAGAGTGTGTTAGTGTATGTTAGAGAGTGTGTTAATAGTGTTGGAAGGTTGTGTGCGTGTGTTAGTGTGTGTGTGTGTTTGAGTATTAGAGAGTGTGTTAGTGTCTATTAGAGTGTGTTAAGAGTGTGTGTGTGTAAGTGTTAGAGTGTGTTAGTGTGTTGGTAATTGTGTTAGTTTGTGTTAGACTATATTAGAGAGTGTGTTAGTGTGTATTAGTGTGTGTTACAGTGTTTTAGAGTGTGTGGGAGCTGCAGCACTCAGCAGTTCAGTGTCATTGAAGTGGACTCACAACACACACAGACACTGTCAACACACACACACACATTGTCAACACACATAAATGTTCTTAACTGCGGTGCCCTTGAAACACACAGACAGTTTGAGGTTCTTGCATCCATCCCTCCAGCCGCTGATACAGACTAGAGCTGGAGCAGAACCCACATCACAGGGACTAGAACTGGAGCAGAACCCACATCACAGGAACTAGAACTGGAGCAGAACCCACATCACAGGGACTAGAACTGGAGCAGAACCCACATCACATGGACTAGAACTGGAGCAGAACCCACATCACATGGACTAGAACTGGAGCAGAACCCACATCACAGGGACTAGAACTGGAGCAGAATCCACATCACAGGGACTAGAACTGGAGCAGAACCCTCATCGCAGGGACTAGAACTGGAGCAGAACCCACATCACAGGGACTAGAACTGGAGCAGGACCCACATCACAGGGACTAGAACTGGAGCAGAATCCACATCACAGGGACTAGAACTGGAGCAGAATCCACATCACAGGGACTAGAACGGGAGCAGAACCCTCATCACAGGGACTAGAACTGGAGCAGAACCCACATCACAGGGACTAGAACTGGATCAGAACCCACATCACAGGGACTAGAATTGGAGCAGAACCCTCATCACAGGGACTAGAACTGGAGCAGAACCCTCATCACAGGGACTAGAACTGGAGCAGAACCCACATCACAGGGACTAGAACTGGAACAGAACCCTCATCACAGGGACTAGAACTGGAGCAGAACCCTCATCACAGGGACTAGAACTGGAGCAGAACCCTCATCACAGGGACTAGAACTGGAGCAGAACCCACATCACAGGGACTAGAACTGGAACAGAACCCTCATCACAGGGACTAGAACTGGAGCAGAACCTTCATCACAGGGACTAGAACTGGAGCAGAACCCTCATCACAGGGACTAGAACTGGAGCAGAACCCTCATCACAGGGACTAGAACTGGAGCAGAACCTTCATCACAGGGACTAGAACTGGAGCAGAACCTTCATCACAGGGACTAGAACTGGAGCAGAACCTTCATCACAGGGACTAGAACTGGAGCAGAACCTTCATCACAGGGACTAGAACTGGAGCAGAACCTTCATCACAGGGACTAGAACAGGGTCAGAGAGAACCATGCAGAACTGAAGCGTTTTCAGTCAGGACCAGTACCCAGGGACACTGGAGATGTCAGTGTGTGTGTGACTATATATGGCTGAAGCACAGAGAGGCTTTTTGAGTGACAGAGCTGGTGTGAGAGAGCCCAGAGCAGCTTCCAGTGGGGGGGGGGGGGGGTTAGAGGCCTGCTGTTTACAGAGGCTGGGAAACACTGGAGCCCTCAGATGACGGCTACAGATGCTGGGGGTACAGCTGAGGGTGCAGGGCGGAACTTTGTTACCATTTTGGTCACTAATGCTCCTGAAATGTTATCGACAAATAATCGTTATGGCTAGACCTGTTTTGATCTAGTTCCAAAACGTTCGCTAGTGGACAGTCTGTGTGTCTTGTGTGTTCGATAATGAGACCGATTTATTGCTCTACCCAACATTACAGACCCATCTTAACGTTAACTTTAATGCAGATTTTAGAGTGGTTAAAATGAGCCCTTAGTCACTCCATGATATTGCGCTCTAATGTCACATTAACAGGGTGCTAAAGCACTTGAAGAGATGAAAAGACGATATGACCATATTCTGTGGGTACTCCTAAATGTGTTGGTTCTCCTAACCGTTTAAAGCTGGAAACACAGGTGCTATCAAGTGAAAGAGTTCATTTCAGAGTTCCATATGCCTCCTACACTGCTGTCAGGCACCTGTTTGGAATAAAGAACAAGTCAAATCTTCCTATGCTGCATAATGCATAACCTATATGTTTAGCAGGACCTTTAAAGTGACACGTAGCACAGGAGGGTTTAAGCTGCTAGCAGGGGCTTTGAAGGAACACTTTGTACCTCTGGTAGCTCTACGGGGGGTCAGATGGCTCAATGGTTAAGGCGTTGGCCTCGTGATCGGAAGGTTGTGAGATCGAGCCCCGGCTGTGGCTATATGATGTTGTGTCCTTTGGTAAGGCACTTCACCCTACTTGCCTCAGGGAAAATGTCCCTGTACTTACTGTAAGTCGCTTTGGATAAAAGCTTCCACAGAGCTTGATAACGACCCTTCATTAGAATCAGTTGTGCTACAGTAGAGGAAAAATCTGAAACCTTCAGGACAGTGGCTCTTGAGGACCAGGGTTCGCTACCCCTGTCCTAAAGATTCATGATCTTACCTGTAAAGAAGAAGACATCTTGTGGAAAGTGAGAGACTGATTTGTTTTAGAAATTGTAGATGTGACCTTTATTCATTCATTCATTATCTATCGCTTATTAGCGGGATGCTTATTCCCGTTAGGGGTCACGGGTGACTGAAGCCTATCCCAGTTACTTTCGGGCCTTAGGCAGGTTACACCCTGGACTGGGGCCAGCTGGTCACAGGTGACCTTTATCCTGTTTTAGAAATCATACGAGTGACCTTTATCCTGTGAGTCAGAATGAAGCCATACAACTGATTAGTTGATCACAGATCATTGACACAGATCATTGATTCTCGAGACAACCAAGGCATTAGAACTGACACTACTTCATATCTCATCTGATTCATGGCCAAGTTAATTTATGTCATTGTCTCTTGTTTGTGTTAAAACTGGTTTTGTTATGTAATAGTTACCGGTATATCATTGATTATCTGTTTGAACGATATTACAGTGTCAAAACTTACTAGTACAGATCGTCCTATCAGCTCCAGAGTAACCCTGAGTGGTACAGATCATTTTATCAGCTCCAGAGTAAACCTGAGTGGTACAGATCATCTTAGCTTCAGAGTAAACCTGAGTGGTACAGATCATTTTTGCTTCAGAGTAAACCTGAGTGGTACAGATCATTTTATCAGCTCCAGAGTAAACCTGAGTGGTATGGATCATTTTATCAGCTCCAGAGTAAACCTGAGTGGTACAGATCATCTTAGCTTCAGAGTAATCCTGAGTGGTACAGATCATTTTAGCTTCAGAGTAAACCTGAGTGGTACAGATCATTTTAGCTTCAGAGTAAACCTGAGTGGTACACATCATCCTATCAGCTGCAGAGTAAACCTGAGTGGTACAGATCATTTTAGCTCCAGAGTAAAACCTGAGTGATACAAATCATCCGATCAGCTCCAGATTAAACCACCCAACACAGTACATTTGTCAAGGCTTTATTCCTTTCAGACTCAGTAAGAAAAAACAACTGAAACCGTAGTCCATACAGGTACAGCTAAATTCAAACAGGAAATTAAAACTGGCTACATTTAAAGATCCGGAGGTGAGTGAGATGGCAGCCCTGGAGATGGACGGACTGGGTCCCTCATAAGAATCCTGGGAACCACCAGGGGGGCAGTCCCTCTGGGGGCAGTAGGGCAGAGGAGTCACCCTTGCAATATGACATGCAGGGTGCTACAAGAACAGAGAGTGGGATGGACCAATATATTCAATATTTTCCTTAAACATAATTAGAACCAGGAGGAGCGTAATGTAAAAACAGAAGGAAGCTACTACAGGAAACACTTGTGTGGCTGGTTAGTCTTAAGGGGTTTTATGAATATCAGCCTGACTAGCCACTCTACATAAAACACAAAGCCTTTCAACTCTGCTATTCTCAAGAAAATCAAAGCATCCCTTCACAAGGCTAAAGATGCAAAAGATTAATAAACGAATACAATGCAACAATTCATTTGTAATTGCTACTGAAAAAACACGAAGCGCACGTTCAACTAACCAATACAGAAAGGGCCGTGGGAAGTGGATGCAGAATTGAACCTCAAACATAATAAGGTGGCGCCAAGAGCCACCTGGTGGTCATATGAAAGAACTACAGCCATAAGGACTTTTCAAGACATTACCCTTATAAGATGTTACCCTTGTTGATGCATTCATAGTCAGGCACAGAGGAGCACAGACCACCTCCCCTGTTGAATCTCTGTCACATTGAGTCAGGACAGCAGCACAGCTATCAATCAAGACTAGCCAGCTCTGCTAAATGTAGCCATCAGCTAAAGAAAGCTGGTAGCCACTTAGCTAGCTTGCTGTTAGCTCAGCACAACAGTTCAGTTCCTCAGTCAGGATGCTGCTGCTGGGAGATGAATAGGAAGATGGATAGGAAGGAAATTGTCAGGGAGGCAGGGGGGAGGGTGGGTTATCCAGGGAGGGTTGGTCGGGTGAGACCCTCAGTCACTGTCGAACTTGATGGAGTTCACGTTGGTGGAGATGGCGCCCCCTTGGTAGCTGCCACGCTTCTTCTTGGTCTTCTCGTGACGGAAGGACTTGCCCTTGGTAAAGCGCAACGTGTCGTTGGCCTTCTGGCCCCAGTCGCCGTAGGAGCCCATCTACCAGACAAGAGGTACGTCAGCACTGCAAACCTCAAGTCATCCTTGCATCACAACAGGAAGTTTTGCAGAGTCAGTGAAGAGGTTTCTGCTTGTCCGGGAAAGTGAACTCACCTTGGCGTCAAAGGAGTTGTCTGCTAGACGGTGATCCACATCAATTTCTTCCACTCTTATTCTACGAAAAGGTACATTGGCAGTCTTTAGAGAGGGGGGGGAGGGGGGAGGGGGACGAGACAGAGTGCGTTTAGTCAGAATCCTGCAGTGCCTCGTCCCAAAGTGCCATGCAGCTTAGAGAAAAGACATGCATTAACTTATTATACACCCATCACGCATACACCCATGTATCCAAGCCATGCTGTGGTAACAGACTGCCTGCAGCCTTTTCTCTCAACACTCCTCTAGCACATCTGATTCTAATAATGAGATGGTTGATCAGGTAACTGGTGTTGGATCAGGTCAGATAAGTATGTGTGATTGTGTGGTTGAAGAAAACAGGCATGTAGCTCTTCAGGAACAGGGCTGGAGACCCTTGGGGAGTCTCTCCCTTCCCAGAGAGATGGGATCAGACGGTCTAAAACCAAGCAGCCAGACATGGAGCCATATCTACCATGACGTTCTGCATGTACATTCAAATAAATAAATGTACATAAAGATTTTGTCACGAATCTTCCTGTGAAAGACTTGACTGGTGTTGCATGGTTTTACGTCCTCAATATATTCAGAAGAGACAACCAGTTGTCAAGCTGAAGTATGTTCCTGCTGAGTTGGCTCTGCAGACAGCACCAAGGGGTTCTGGTCTCTGAGCTCCAGGTTCACCCACACTCCCCTCACCTTTTGCTTGACCTTGGGAAAGGTCTGTGGCGTCTTGGGGACTTTCTTGGTTTTTGGAGTCGTCACTTCTGCCTCCTCCTTGCTGTCAGAAGAGTCGTCTTCCTTTTTACTCTTGACACTGGTTCCTGTGGAGACGGAAGGAAGTGTTTGTTCTAAGGCTGCCCTGCTGGAGCAGTAAAAACTAGCCAGTGTAAAACTGAGGCTATACTCCAAAGAGCAATAAACGTTGAAATAAAGCAAGGACATAAAAGAAAGCTTGAACTTCAGCTAATGGGCCATGTGAGGGGTAGGAAAATTTAAGGACCACAGAATTCCACAGGAAGCATTTAGTTTTGGCTGGTTGCTCATGAACCAAGAGCATCATTGTAGCCAAACTGCCTGGTAAAACTAAAAGGTCCCATTCGGGGAAGGGAGCCAGCAATCTGTTGAGCTGTAATCGGGTGTTTAACCACTGACCTATACCCTTTAGTTCCCCCACTCACTCCTACCGTTTGTGGTTGGCGTTACTGCTGCTGGGGTGGTTTTACCCTTAGCCTCCTCCTCCTCCTCTGATGACGAGCTGCTGCTGCTGTCCTCCTTGGCTTTGGGAGGCGGGGCAGGAGTTGTCTTGGGGGTGGGGGCAGCTTGAACTGTTTTACTGGGGGGCTCGTCTTCCTCCGATGAGCTGTCGTCACTGGAGGACGACTCTGCAGCTTTGGCGGGAGGGGCGGTAGCTTTGGGCGTTACTGCCTTCCCATTGGTCAGAGCAGGCTTTGCGGGAGTGGCTTCTGTTTCTGAGTCCGAGGAATCGTCAGAGGAGGAGCTGTCTGCTGTCTTAGTGGGGGCTGGGGTCTTGGCAGGAGCAGGGGGGGTCGGTTTGGAGGCTGGTTTAGAGGCTGGCTTGGCCACGACGGTCTTGGGTTTCACAGGCTCCTCCTCTTCCTCGGAGGACGAAGAGTCAGAGCTGCTCTCCTCTGCTGCTGCAGGTTTGCTCACAGGGGTGGCTGGTTTGGAGGCTGGTTTGGGGGCAGGAGCCTTGATCTTGGCTGGCTGCTCTTCCTCATCAGATGAGTCGTCAGAGCTGCTCTCTGCAGCAGCCTTGGCCGGGGTGGGTTTGGGGGTGGAGGTGGCGGCCGGGGTTGGCGTGGGGGTGACCGGTTTAACGGGGGCCTCGTCCTCCGAGCTGCTGTCAGAGTCTGGGAACACAAGAGGACAAAAATTTAACAAACCAAAATGTCACATTGTCTTTGGGAAAGGGGGGGGGGGGGGGGGGGGGGGGGGGGGTCAGCCCATGCCTGGTCGCCAGCCAATGTTGGACCTGGACATCAATCTGACAAGGTCTAATCCTGGATCTGGTTGCCAGATGGACGTTCATCTCCCTGATGGACAAGGAGCGAGTTCCCAGCCCCAGATCCCTCCCTGAATTGCTCTTCCCAACATTTCTTCTCCCCTTGTGAGTTTTTTCTCATCTTCCTTGAGGGTTTAGGTTGGATGAGGGTCAGTTCTATGGGCATATGTGAAGCCCTCTGTGACATTGCTTGTAAAAAGGGCTCTACAAATAAATGTTCATTTGATTTTAAATAAGTCCTAAATGTAAATAAGGAAAATGCTTCATATCCTTTTATCACCATGAAGACACTATTCTATACAAGGATGGAATTTTGATCTGGGACCTCTTAATGTGCCCAACTCACCCTTTTCTACTCCCACTAGGCCGTGTCCTTCTACTGCAGGTTTCTGACTCACCTGAGCTTGAAGACTCTGCCTTCTTGGCAGGAGGAGTCTTGGCTGGAGCAGCTTTAGCTGAAGGGGTCTTCACTGGGGTAGGTTTAATTGCTGGCTTTTGGGCCTCTTCCTCAGAGCTGGAGGATGAAGAACTCTCCTCTGCTGCAGCAGCCTTTGGTGGGGCAACTTTTGCTGGGGTAGCTTTAGCTGGGGTAGCCTTAGCTGCCGGCTTCTTGGCCACTTCCTCTTCTTCAGAGCTGGAGGATGAAGAACTCTCTGCTGCAGCAGCCTTTGCTGGGGTAGCTTTAGCTGGAGTAGCTTTAGCTGGGGTAGCCTTAGCTGCCGGCTTCTTGGCCTCTTCTTCTTCTTCAGAGCTAGACGATGAAGAACTTTCCTCTGCTGCAGCAGCCTTTGCTGGGGTAGCTTTACCTGGAGTAGCTTTAGCTGGGGTAGCCTTAGCAGCCGGCTTCTTGGCCTCTTCCTCTTCTTCAGAGCTAGACGATGAAGAACTTTCCTCTGCTGCAGCAGCCTTTGCTGGGGTAGCTTTACCTGGAGTAGCTTTAGCTGGGGTAGCCTTAGCAGCCGGCTTCTTGGCCTCTTCCTCTTCTTCAGAGCTAGACGATGAAGAACTTTCCTCTGCTGCAGCAGCCTTTGCTGGGGTAGCTTTAGCTGGGGTAGCTTTAGCTGGGGTAGCTTTAGCAGCCGGCTTCTTGGCCTCTTCCTCTTCTTCAGAGCTAGACGATGAAGAACTTTCCTCTGCTGCAGCAGCCTTTGCTGGGGTAGCTTTAGCTGGGGTAGCTTTAGCTGGGGTAGCCTTAGCAGCCGGCTTCTTGGCCTCTTCCTCTTCTTCAGAGCTAGACGATGAAGAACTTTCCTCTGCTGCAGCAGCCTTTGCTGGGGTAGCTTTAGCTGGGGTAGCTTTAGCTGGGGTAGCCTTAGCAGCCGGCTTCTTGGCCTCTTCTTCTTCTTCAGAGCTAGACGATGAAGAACTTTCCTCTGCTGCAGCAGCCTTTGCTGGGGTAGCTTTACCTGGAGTAGCTTTAGCTGGGGTAGCCTTAGCAGCCGGCTTCTTGGCCTCTTCCTCTTCTTCAGAGCTAGACGATGAAGAACTTTCCTCTGCTGCAGCAGCCTTTGCTGGGGTAGCTTTACCTGGAGTAGCTTTAGCTGGGGTAGCCTTAGCAGCCGGCTTCTTGGCCTCTTCCTCTTCTTCAGAGCTAGACGATGAAGAACTTTCCTCTGCTGCAGCAGCCTTTGCTGGGGTAGCTTTAGCTGGGGTAGCTTTAGCTGGGGTAGCTTTAGCTGGGGTAGCTTTAGCAGCCGGCTTCTTGGCCTCTTCCTCTTCTTCAGAGCTAGACGATGAAGAACTTTCCTCTGCTGCAGCAGCCTTTGCTGGGGTAGCTTTAGCTGGGGTAGCTTTAGCTGGGGTAGCCTTAGCAGCCGGCTTCTTGGCCTCTTCCTCTTCTTCAGAGCTAGACGATGAAGAACTTTCCTCTGCTGCAGCAGCCTTTGCTGGGGTAGCTTTAGCTGGGGTAGCTTTAGCTGGGGTAGCCTTAGCAGCCGGCTTCTTGGCCTCTTCCTCTTCTTCAGAGCTGGAGGATGAAGAACTTTCCTCTGCTGCAGCAGCAACTTTAGCTGGGGTAGCTTTAGCTGGAGTAGCTTTAGCTGGGGTAGCCTTAGCTGCCGGCTTCTTGGCCTCTTCCTCTTCCTCCGAGCTGGACGATGAAGAACTTTCCTCTGCAGCAGCAGCCTTTGATGCCTTGGGTGGGGCAACTTTAGCTGGGGTAGATTTAGCTGGGGTAGGTTTAGCAGGGGCAGCTTTAGCAGGAGTCTCATCCTCTGAACTTGAGTCTGGGGAAGGAACAACAGATGAGCTTGCATGAACAGGCTGAGAAAATCGGACCAGCCTAGGAGTCAATTATGCCAATTATTACAGATCAAGTAGACCGATTATATATGTGTATATACACACACACACATATCTATCTATCTATCTATCCATTTATCTATCTGTATGTATATATATAGATGTGTGTGTATGCACGCGTGTGTGTGTGTATATACACATATAATTGGTTGTGCTTATGTTGTTATTAATATTATTGTTGGTATTATCAACAGATTTCAGAAGTAAAGAAATGGTTTAGAGTAAAAAATATTTAGAGTCATGTTTTTCACATGTCACATGTCTCTTATGTGAAAAACATGACTCTAAATATTTTTTACTCTAAACCATTTCTTTACTTCTGAAATCTGTTGATAATACCAACAATAATATTAATAACAACATAAGCACAGGAAGCATCCAGCAGCATTCTGTAAACATTTTGTAAAACTTAGTCAGTTTCAAGCTACAACAGGCAACAAATTATGGAAAATAAGTGTAGTTCCTCAAAGTTTTAAAATATAATAAAATGGGTAACAATTAGTGGTTCTAATCCAGCAAAGATCAATACCGATAACCATAAAAAGTCTTAATAATCAGCCAATCGGTTGACCCCTAGAGCAGCAAGCTCCTACCTGAGCTGTCGGAGCTGGACTCTGGCTTCTTGGCGGCAGGTTTTGGGGTAGCAGGTGTGGCTGGGGGCGTCTTCACTGGGGGGGCAGGTTTACCTGAATAGTGAGAAAATGTCAAACCTCTGGGAGAGCCAGAGAACCATGTATACCCCTTACTAACCTCGTCGCCCACCACCCTACACCTCACCCCCCACTGTCCTAACACCACACCCTCTACCCAACCATCCCAAGACCTCACACCCTACTCCGCCTTAACACCAACTTTCCTCCTATACCTTAACTCCCTCACCCCACCACTTTAATCTCTTCAACCCCATGACCACAGGACTCCTAGGGGAAAGGTTATAAAACAGGAACAGCGGTGCTCCAAGAATATTTCAGTATCCTGATTGGCTAGTGAGAGCGACCTCCATGCTGCCGTTTCTCCAGGCCTGTGGAGACGTCCTCTGGGTTGCCCTTACCTGCAGTCTCTTCCTCCTCATCACTGCTGCTGTCTGAGGAGCTATCCTGGGCCTTGCTGGGGGCAGGGGCCTTGCTAGGAGCAGGGGCCTTGCTGGGGGCCTTGGTGGCAGGGGGCGGGACAGCGCTGTATGGTCCTACAGAGACAAACAGGGGCATCAGCATCAAGCCTGTCAGTTCTTAAATGGACAGCGTTCAGGTGTGATCACACTAGGGCTGTCAAAACTGCTCCAAAATGACGTTCGAATATTCCCCACACATGTATTCGAATATATTCGCGTTTCCCGGTTGTGCATTAGGCACGTCAATAACAGGACAAATTAATACAACGAGACATAACTACTTGTATGGGTAATATATTTAAGTCAATTTAACAACATATTACCTACACAAAAATAAGTAGATGAACTAATGGCCAAGACCGCAGACCTTGGCCTCTCGCTCACGCACTTTTGCTTTCTCTCTCTCCTGCACTGTCGCGCTCTGCGCATAGCGGTGTAAATGAATGACAACAATAAACAAATGCTGATTGTTGATTAGAAGTTTTGTGCAAGAAATTTAAGGTTGTGATTCTTGTCCCAAATACAAAGTCTTGCCTGCTGCTGCAGTTTGTGTTTTTTTTTTTTTTTTTTTTTTACATTCGAATATACATTTTCATATTCGAAATTCGTTTTTTAAACACTATTCGAATATATATTCGAATATAGAATATTCGTTGACAGCCCTAGATCACACCCACTCCTTACCAGCTTTGGGCTTTTTGCTAGGAGGAGCATCATCTTCCTCAGAGGACGAGTCTTCGCTGCTGGATTCTGCTGGGGCAGCCTTGGCTGGGGTGGCAGGCTTGGCTGGGGCAGGCTTGGCTGGGGCAGCCTTGGCTGGGGTCTGCAGAGAAGAAGAGAAAGTAGCATCAGTCTTCAGAGCATGTAGCATCTGTCTTCAGAGCAAGTAGCCTCTCTAGAGCTGGACCATGTGCTTCTACCACTCCATGGGCAGTGGTGTTCCTTCATGACTAGACTAGATGGTTCTAGGGCAAGGTAACACCTGAGCCTGCAGACAGCCTCGCACAATAAGCAGAGAGAAAGAAGAACAAACTAGACAAAGCTAGAATGAGATGGAAGGGGAGAGATTTATATCAGGAGAGAGCGAGATACAGGAGGACAGAGAGAGAAGGACAGAGATAGAGGAGGACAGAAAGGGGAACAGCAGAGGGTCTGTGGTACCTTGGCAGGGGTGTCATCCTCGCTGGAGCTGTCGTCACTGCTGCTCTCCTGCTGCTTAGCGGCTTTGGGAGGGGCTGGTGCTTCTGAGACACCAGCGAACACAGTCAGGGACCAAGACAAGCAGGTAGTCACCCCAACCACACTCTACTGAACACACCCCCCCCGAACATACTGGCTGTTCTGAACATGTGTGTGGGTCCCATGACTTAATGACAGCTCTGATCATGCGTGTGATTCCCAGGACTTACTGGCTGCTGCAGCAGGCTGCTCCTCCTCAGACTCCTCACTGCTGGAGCTGGAGTCCTTCTTCCTGTCTTTCACCACCAGCCCTGTCTTTGCTGGGGCTGTGACTGCTGCAGGCTTCTGTCATGGGTATACCATGTGAGACAAACATCAGGAAATGCAGAAGTCCAGGTTGAAATATCTCCTACAGGACAGTTGTCTCCTAGCTACAAGAGAACAGCTGTCTCCTAGCTACCTTAGCTGGAGGCTCATCATCAGAGTCATCACTGCTGCTTGACTCTGCTGGCTTTGCTGCAGTGGCAATCTTAGCTGGAGCAGTCTTCACTGGAGCAGTCTTCACTGGAGCAGTCTTCACAGCTGATAGACAAAAGGAGAGAACTGCATTCAGACATCGCAGGCAACAGCTTCAGTAACATATATAAAATAATATCAGTCAACACAGAAGCACGTGTATGATTCAGATAATAGCAGGTGAAATGTGGGGTCACTGGGGTCCAGTAAGTACCTGCAGGAGGAGCTGCCTTGGCCTCCTCCTCTTCCTCGCTGCTCTCCTCACTGCTTGAGCTTGCAGCAGAGGTCTTAGTCTTCTTGGCTGACGGCCCTCCTGCATCGCTGCTGACAGCTTTCCGCTTCTTAGCTTCAGGAGACCTAGAAAGTCACAAACTCTGTTATACCTTCTAGAAGGACTGACTTGCATTTCATACTGGTACAGGTTAAATCTTAAGTTCCAACAGGTCACTGAAGGCATTTTAGTAACGTATGGTGTTGCTCTATAGGGTAACAATGAAGTATTCTGAATTCTGAACACATAACACTGGGAAGCATATTCAAATATGATCAGTGTCAAACAGAGAAATTCAAGCTTTAAACAAAAATGTTTTAGCAGGTGAAATACACAACCGGAATGCCTACCTCTTAATATTAAAAGGGTTAAACCTATTTAACAACCAGAAATAAAAAGGAGAATGGCGAGCTACTCACTTCACCCAGAAGTTGAAAATTTCTTCCAGACTTTCCTCATTGCTCTCCTGTGGGTTCTGTTATGAGATAAATGAACACAGTAACGTCTTTATGACTCCACAACATCTCCATACAAAATCACAACTCGTAAAAGACACACAGGCAGTCGCAAGGTATCGTTAATCTATCAAACACTGGCATCAGATCCAGGTTGGGGATCGACACGTGTTTGGAGCAGAGTTGGCCTGCATCGCCAAGCAGCACGAGCTCGCCATGTTCTCCAGCTTTACTGCTGACTAAAGATGAAGAGATACGGGATAGAGTCTCAGTAGGAGTCACTTACCACTTTGGCCTGTTTAATGAACTGCTGCGCAGCCTTTGTGAACTTGTTTTCTATTAGAAATGAATAAACGTGCTTAAAGAGATCACTCGGCACGGAGTTCTGCGCCGCCATCTTCAACACGCGCGTTCGTAAAGACTCGTCTGGAGCGTCGCATGTGAGTTCATTACCTGTCGCACAATAAGTGTGTTTACAGCTCGACCAACGGATTTATTTATCATTAGGAGAACATTTTTGTCAGATTTTAAGGTTCTGAATATTGGTAATAAAAAGAAATTGGATGATAACTGTATTTTATCAACGTATTTAAATCTTTACATGTAAAAAAAAAAGTTGTCTCATGTATTTTACGTCATCAATACGATTTCTGTACTTCCTCATGGCGGAACAGAGAACCACAGAAGTCCTTGGTTTTGTCCCGATGCCTTAAAATGGAATCAGATAACCTCTAACAGGAACGATTTGATCAGACGTACACTTTCCAAGTTAACAATTTGAACAATGCCGCGCTACGAACTTGCCCTTATTGTTAAAGCAATGCAGAGGCCCGAAACAGCGGCGGCTCTGCGGCGGACAGTGGAGACCTTGATGGAGCGGGGAGCAGTGGTGAGAGGGCTGGAGAACATGGGGGAGAGATCACTTCCCTACGCTGTATCCAAACACAACCAGCGACACACGCGTGCAGGGTACTTTTTACTGGATTTCCACGCTGCTCCCACCATCATCCCGGGGTTGCTCAACCATTTACATCGAGACGTGGACGTTATAAGACCCACAGTGTTGAAGAATGACCTGAAGAGCTCCCATGAACATTGCTGTGGGACAACTGCCCCCCCTGCTCCATGACACGGGCCACACTTGAGTGTAAGCCATGCTACTAGTGGACGAAGATGCATACAGTTCATTCCTTATTTGTTTGGACATGAAAACAATCAATCATCATTTAATCCCATTATTTTTGTAATGGCTGCAGAAGCAATGGAGTAACTGACATGTGTCCTGATTGATAACTAATCACAGTTGTTTTGTCTCAACAGTGAGTCCTGTGCTGAAGAGCTCCATCCTCTTCTGGGGGCTGAAGTGTGCTAATCTACTCTGTCTGTTTGTTAATGTATCTTTATCTAACTGATGTAATAAACGACACTTTTGTATAGGCTGTTTGCTTCCTTTGTTGTTTTCCATTTAAATCCACCCATGGTCATGTGCTTGACAAGCTCTGCTTAAACAAAACATTTGCGTTAAGATATAAATGTCAAAGTAGCCAAAAATGTGATAATTTGCATACTGTACATTAAGGTTAGTTTTTGGTCGGAATCATGTGAAACTGTAAATAGGTGGTGAATAGGTTACTGACAGCAAGAGCAAGATGTGACATGCAGAGTTTGAGACCGTCTTTTTGTGAGGAACGTTGCAGAAGAACAGGAATAGAACATTTATTCATTTAGCAGATGCTTTTATCCAAAGCGATTTACAGCAAATATAGGAACATACTCCCTGAGGCAAGTAGGGTAAAGTGCCTTGCCCAAGGACACAAGGTCACATAGCCACAGCCAGGAATCGAGCTCACAACCTTCTGATCACATTTACATTTATTAATTTAGCAGACGCTTTTATCCAAAGCGATTTACAAGAGAGAGCGTAACTTTTAGTTAAAAAAAAGAAGGCAACATGTAATACATTTTAATGGTATTTATTAAAGGGGGGGCTTAGCCCCTGGCATTTTCTGTCGACGGGGGGGACGGGGGGGGGGGGGGGGGGGGACGACGACGACGACGACTCCCAAAGACGTCAGTTTTTTACTCGTTTTTCGAACTTGTGGGTTACATTTTTGACGCTCAAGTGACCGACATTTAACCGAGAGCATCCGGTAATTTTCGAAATAAAATATTGTTATCATTTATAGTTTTTCTTCGTCGGCCCGATGATAATCCCCATAATTATTTAGGGGGGCTGAAGAACATTTAGGGGGGGCTTCAGCCCCCCTAAAACAGGGCTAACGACGCCCATGCTTATAGGCAGTCATAAGTGGAGTGTCACAGTAATCATTACTGAGTTATGTGTAGACTTAATAATTTACCCACACAGGCAGGAGATCTTAGACAATTAGTTTAGAGAGTTAGTTTATTTGGAGTTAAAATCAGGTGAGTTTGCTGGCCAATTAAGAACAGGGATCCCAAAAGGCCAGCTAACCATGAACGTGATAGGTGATGCCAGTCTACCAGGATCACACAGAGATCAAGTGCAAAACTTTCGTTTTGAAACCACCGGCAAACAATTTACCTCCAATATTAGGAGCCAGTTTAAAGTAGGACCATCACTATGGATGATTGTTTCATCATTTATAAACCCACAATGTCTGGGGACTGGTGGCTTTTATTTATAAGATCTCAAACATACAACAGGTTTTTCTAATACTGTCTGGTATACTTCCACAGCCTATACCTTTTCAATCGAATGTAAAATAAAATGATATAAAGTGGATAAAGTATCTCTGAAATCAAACACAACCTAACCTCGATAATTTATTAAAATATTTGTCAAACAATCTCAAATATGCAGATTACTCTGATGGTGTCTGGCCTACTGTGAGGAGTGACTATGAAGGCCTCGGTCGCTGATGAAGTCAAAGGTCAAAATAGCCAGAGTGTATTGTATGAGCACTTCATGTTTCCCACTGTGTTGCAGGAGAACATGTTGTTGCAGCCACACAAGTGAAACACCTCTCTGTGCTTATTCAAACTCATCTCACTGCGCTTATTAACAACTTGGATCGGTAAATTCAATGTTGTCATCTGCAAACTTCACAGTGGTGTTGCTGTCTACATGTACGCTTTTGTGCAGTGTCATTGTTTGCCGTGATAAATACATGCAGGTGTGACAATAAATGACTATTTAAAAACATACAAATGGAGGTGTTGTGTTTAATAGACTGATGCTCTTTGTAAAAGCTCTCTCTTGTAAGTCGCTTTGGATAAAAGCGTCTGCTAAATGAATAAATGTAAATGTAAATGTAATAGAGGAGGTTTTCTTAAAAAATATGATCTGCCACACAAACGTGCAAATCAAGTGAAATGGTCTAAGATTAAAAATGTGTATGGACAATTCTGAGTAAGACTGACTTATTTAGTCTTTGTGATATAGATTAATCAAGTATTTAACCATTAAACTATTTATTTATCCATGTATTTTTTTTGTTCGTTTTGGCCCCTTTATTCCTTTATAACCATAACCCTAACCTCTGGTAACCAATAAGTAAATAGAAAAAACTACAAACGTTATAGGGAGTGTTCTAGTCTTTAGTTTTAAATCTACCCATCGCGCCATACATGAGTTTATACATAGATATTTGATGTATAGCGAAATCAGCCTAGCATTCTTGCTGGAATCAGCCCAGATCTCCCAAAAAGAAGCTCTATTATGACATCATTACATTTTTTATCATCAAGCCAGTACTCCAATCGAAAGGCAGGTGTTCCATGACATCATAATGATGGTCTTGCTCTATAAATAGGGGTCAGGTGTGAAACCGACTTCATTACGCTTTTGGATTCATCGACACTACATGTGCCAGAAGAACTTCTGAAGTATTCGAGATTTACCGAGACCCAGGATGGGCTGTTGTACCAGTACTCTGTCTCCCTGGTAAGTATGTCCACCATGTCATACAGTGTCCACACCTAGCTTTCCTTGGTCTACTACTAGGCAATTATTTGGGTGTGTTAGTGCCCTGTCTTTGGTGAGGCCCAACCTGTATTCTTGTCTCTCATATATGAGTGTCAGTGTGACTGACAGTGTCTGTTGTTACCGACACATGATTGCTTCCGGTAAACTAGTTGACTAAACTAAGTGAGGAGGAGGGAAGGGTTGGAGTGATGAAGGATGTGGGGATTCTCAGGGATCAGTAATATTGCACAAAGATAGTGTTGTGGTATAAGTGAGGAGGAAGTAAGAGACAAGTGACAGAAAGATGGCATAGTAGAAATGACATTTGTTTCCATTTTGACAGCTGCGAGGATACCGAGGTGTCCGAGCATGGGAGCAGGAGCGCAGAGGAGTCTCACCTCCCTTTTCCCCCCAGTTCCCCCAGGGGTTATACGGTGGGAAGATTCCGGGTCACCCTTATTCTGGAGGGAGACACGCCCCCCCCCCCCGAACAGCCCTGCTGCAGCTTGCATGGTTCACCATCCCGTGCCCAGAGGGAGGACGCACTCGGGCCCCACCGCCCCAGCAGCAGCACTCCTCGTGCACCATCGAGTGCCCAGCAGGGAGACACACTCCCCCCCCACCACCCCGGGAGCAGCACTCCTCGTACATCCGGTGACCAGCAGGGAGACACGCTCCCCCCACACCGCCCCGGGAGCAGCACTCCCCAGACACCATCCCGTGCCCAGCAGGGTGACTCAAACGCATACCAGCGTCTTGCCAGCATCCTGGTGGCTAATATCCTGGACCAGGCTATGGAGGTGGTGGCTGGGCCCTCTCAGCCTGACAGAGTCAGGGTGGTGACCTTCAGGGATGAACACGGGGAACCTCTCGTTGAGGAGGAGGATTAGGAGCTCTCAGTCGGCCACACTGAGGATACACCAACGTCTGAAGACTGTCTGTAAGTCTACTGGTACAGACTGGACAGTGACCAGTGTGACCAGTGTGGTTACACAGTCTTTGCATAGACACACTCACACACCCACATTCACACACAACATGAAACTCATAGCAGCTCTATCTTGTGTCTCCACAGCAATAGTGAACGGCCAGGCCATGGATGAGCTTCCTGGGACCTCCAAGTCCACCAACCAAGATCGGAGGATTGAGGAGGGTGACCTTTGATGACAAACGGGAGGAATCTCTTGCTCAGGTGGAGCCAGAGAAGAGGAGAAAGATCAACTTCATCTCTCGCTTCAAGAAACTGTGCAAGGTAAAACCAAACAGCTACATCCAGATTTATATTGGACTTCAGGTGTATTCTGTTTAGTCTTTAAATGAGATACAGCATGTTTAATTGACAGAGTTTGATGTGCAGAACTTCTCTGTAGTAACTGGTTTTACTTCATGTTAAATGCAATATGTAGAGATGAAACCAGAAGAAGCAGCTCCCAGCAGGCCACACTGAGGACGACAGACCAACGTCCGAAGTCTTTGCCTGTAAGTCTACTGGTGCAGACTGGACAGTGACCAGTGTGACCAATGTGGTTACACAGTCTTTGCATAGACACACTCACACACCCACATTCACACACAACATGAAACTCATAGCAGCTCTATCTTGTGTCTTCAGCACCCAGGACCTGCCTCTGGCTCGCAGGTCAGGGAGGAACCGTCTGCATTGGCGAGGGAATTGATGTTTCAAAGACCAATTAACTCTTCCCAGATCTACGACTATGTTAAGCCTGTGTTCTGCTCCTCTCTCTCACCAACCATCTCTGGAGGAGGGGATCCCTCACTGAATTGCTCCTCCCAAGGATTCTTCCATTTTTCCTGGGAGTTATTCCTTGTCTTCCTTGAGGGTTTAGGTTGGTTGAGGGGCAGTTCTATGGGGATATGCTGAAGCCCTTTGTGTCATTGCTTAATAAAGAGCTTTACAAATAAATGTTGATTTGATTCTTTATTTTGTGCAGCTAAGGCAGACTTCTGAGGGAGGTGTTTGTTCCTCTGGTAAAACTAGCATAGCTTGGTTTATGCAGTGTACTCCTGAGACGTAATACTAATCACAGAACGTCATGGAATCCCTTTAACATTTATCTAGATAACAGGACGACTCTGGGTCTATAAAGTCAAAGAAGTGTAGTGAAGGTCAAAATAGCCTGGATTGTATAATCCCATGCAATCTGGAATGGGGAAGTGAAAAGCAGCGAGCAAGTCCCTTAGGATTTCTGAAATCCGTTTGAACAGTCACACCTGGAAGCATTATGGACATGAACTACATCATAACCATACTAAAACACGTGTGCAAATGAATATCCACAATAACCCCGTAGTGTACGATAGTTCTTATAGATTAGTAATATTTGTATTCGGAGTTATGTAATATTTTTGTGTTTAAAAAAAGAGGATATAATATCCACAATATTGGCGTCAAGCTGCTCACTGATGACGTCAGCCAGTTTGAACTCACCCACAATTCTATTTACTGACCGTTTAGGTGTATTAACACATTATATCTGTTAAACACTGGTATGTTGGATCATGTACGATATGCTTTGATGTATTACATTAATCTACAACACTAGGGACCAATATTGTGAAGCAGAGCCAGAATAAAGGGCTCTGCTCGCCATGTCTTCCAGGTCTCTATGAAGTCAATGGGACTTGATAAACACATTTAGCCAGAGTGGATTATTCCATGCAACTCTGAACAGTGAGTGAAGTCAAAGGCCAGTTAAATAGTATTTTTCCTAAACATACTGTAGGATTATATTTAAATTTTGCCAACCGCAAACAATGTAATTGCCTTTGAATCTTGTTAGTATAACCATAGCTCCCCAACAAATTTACATGTTTTGGATAAAGGTGTGTGCTAAAAAATGAATAAACCTTCATGCAACACAAAGCTGGTGTTCAGGATTCAAAAGAAACATGATCTTTCTAGCTGTGCTTCGTATCTTCAACACTAGAGGGCGACACAACATAACGTGACAGATGACCGAACCAAACCCAGGGCCTCATGTACAAAGACTTGCGTGGATTTCCTACTGAAACTTGTTGTACGCCAAAACCCAGAAACTGTCGTATGCACAAATAAATTCAAATGTATCAAAGTGTGCGTAGGCATGGATCCAAGCACGTTTCTTTTGTACATCACAATCAACGTGGAATTGAGCGTACATGCAGAGGTGCCGAACTCCTTCCGTTCCACGCCTCCATTTAAATATGCAAATTCATGAAAATAGTCCCTGGACATTTTGCCCTCTTGGTCCGATCAAATCAGGGCCGGCTCTTGGCATAGGCGACATCTGTTGGAGGGGCGCTTCCAGGCACCCTTAATCATGCCGTTTTGTGTGAAGAAATTGTATTTATTTCTGCTTGCTAGCTACACCGTGTTCAATGTGAAATGAGCACTGCATCGGCGCTGTTTATGCTTGTGATGAGTTTTCATTAGTTTTCTACACAGTTATCATTTCTGCCTGTATGTCCGGTCTGATTTAAAGTTGAAATCATAAAGTTGAATCTAATCTAATTTTGTATTTTATTTCAGTTTCATCACGGGGAGGATTGCTGGCCCTGGATCAGATAAATCAGATAAATCAAAATGAGTAGAGGGAAGAAAATAGTCAATCAGGGGCTTGATAGAAAGCTTTGCAGCTTTGAATGCGCACTTGCCCAAATGTGCATTTCGCTGGTTTACTCATGAGCCAGTTATTGTTTGCAAGTAAATCCTCGCGTTCCCTAAAAGCTCGCTCACGTCGGATTGCACCATTTGCAAGATCCTCAAACAACGCTAACGCTGCCATTGTTAATACAATTTCACAATTTCACATTGCGCATGCTTTTATATTCACCTATATGATTACAAACGCGTGGGTGTGTAAATTCTTCATAACAGTGTCTCTGATGTGCACATCACTCTGATGACTGGTTTCACATTATTAACAGTTTCCCAGCATCACCTCAAGTGTCGCCAAAGGAACAATAGCTGTAAAAATGTGCGTACGACAGCTACGAAGTTGGCGTGGGGCACCGCACATTTCCACGGTCATTTCACGTTTGATACATCTGAACGTGAGCGTGGGAAAGGACGTACGCCACGTTTTTGTGCCTACGCAACCTTTGTACATGAGGCCCCATGTGTTTGTACCGATTTTTTTATTCTATCATGCTTGGACATAGCTTGAGCCCCTCACCCAGTCTGTTCCACAACCTCTCTCCACAAACTGAAAGGCAAAACGTGTTTAAAGTTGTACATTCCCGCTGATGTTTAAAATTGAGCTCACCCCACTTTATGAGCCCCCATTTTAGTGCTGTGGGTCGTCACATGCCTGAACAGAGCAGTCAGCTGATGATGAATCATCAACAGGGGAGACCGGGGATGAAAGTAACACATTTTGTTTGAGCGTCTGTAACTCAGTGGTAGTTTTTGCTGGGTCTCTCAAACTTTGATACATACTATGTCAAAGTGAGATGTCAAAGTGAGTAGAAAACAGTTATCTTTTAAACAATCACAGAATCAGAATGGGGTTTATTCACTATGCAAGATTAACAAACATAGAATTCACTGTGGCAGAAATGAGCAAACACAGAACAGAAATGAGCAAACATAGAACATATATGTGGCAATAATAATATAAAGTAAAAATGAATACAATGTAAAATACACTACAAATATGATACAAGTAACAAATAATACAAATGATACACATAATGCAAATAATACAAAGGATACCAATAACATGGAAGTACAAATAACATAGGTACAAAGTGGAATGGATATATATAGTACGGGGGGGGGGGGGGGGGTATATACACAGTAGTGTAAACAGTGGTGCAAAAATCACAGTAGTAAGTTTTTAAAGTGTTGTGTGCTAAAGTGGCAGAGTGCAGTGGGATTCTGGAAGGGGGTGTGGGTTGTTGGTGGATGTGTCATACTGAGTCCTTGTCCCTGTTGAAGAGGGCAATAGCAGAGGGGTAGAAGCTATTCCTGTGGCAAGAGGTTTTGGTCCTGATGGACTGCAGCCTCCTGCCAGAAGGGAGCAGCTCAAGCACAGAATGTCCAGGGTGGGAGGAGTCGGCCGCAATCTTCCTCACTCGTTTCAGGGACCTCACAGCGTGCAGGTCCTCAGGGGATGGCAGGTTGCAGCCTATCACCTTCTCAGTGGCATGTATAATACGCTGCAGTCTGCTCTTGTCCTTGGCAGTGGCAGCAGCGTACCAGACGGTGATGGAGTAGGTGAGGATAGACTCGATGATGGCAGTGTAGAATTGCACCATCATTGTCTTTGGTAGGCTGAATTTCTTCAGCTGCCACAGGAAGTATAGATTATGTGAGTTAGTGTCAAAGAGTTCTGTTGTTACAATCTACCCCACAACTGGGGTTAGATGTAACACAAGCTGGGGATGGATGTAACAATGAGAGGTAATTTGCTAAAATACCACACTATATTATTATATTATTATTATTATCACACTTACTATAGTAAGATCCACACTATAAAATTAAGTTATGGTCCTGTGCCAAATGGTATGCAAACTTCCTGACCTAAAAGCAAGTGCTCAGTAAACATGTTATCCCCATGAATGATGTATGGCACCTTGGGGCAACAAGTAAGTCACAACAATTGTTGTGATTTTTTTTTCCTTTTTATTATGCCTATCTAATCGTTTCCTCTCGAGGGGTTAACCCATAGAACAGATCAGCTGCTTCTGTTATATACTTTGTCAAGAGTTGCTCCTGTTACAACTATCCCCACAACAACCAGACATTACATAGCTAACTGTTTAAGGTATGTGGGTTTGAAGTTAGCATGAATACTGACCATCAAAGAGAAATGGTTACTTTAGGACGGTGATATAACTGCAACTTTGCATCTACAATAAAATACAAAAAACAATGTGGATTGAAAAAAACACTTTCTTACCTAAAATTCACAGTATTGCTAACAGAGACATGCCACTTTTTATGTGAGCTTGAAATAAAAATGGGAGTCAACATTATTGATAACATTACTGTAGCTCTTTTCTAATTGGCCACACTGACAGTGTTACAACTTACCCCGTGTTACATCACTCCCCGTCTTCCCTATATAACACGCACCAGGCCACAGTCCTGCATCACACAGTCAGCAGAGTCAGGAAACACTACAACCTTAGTAAACTTTCATCAAGCATTCTGAAGAGGACGATCCAGACGGTGGAGTCATGCTGGTTATCGCCCTGCTTTTCGTCTCGTCAGGTAGATAAAATATGTCTAACAAAGCAGACAGTGTTTTAATGAAATACAGAGAGACAGTTTATAAACGGACACTTTAAAACATCCTCTTACGAAACGACAAGACTCGTTCTGGTTGTTGTGGAGAAGAACAGACGAGCTAGACTCTTTAACCAATATACTCAGATTTAAATACAATAATCATTTACAATAGTCCATAATTTAACACTATTTGGAGACTTATTATTTGTATTTGAACGGTTAACGGCGACCTTTTGGTTTTCTGCAATATCAACGAAGTGCGTAGCTTGCTAATGTTAATGGATAAGCTAAGCTAATGTTTATTGTATATTCTATCTAAACAGCCTCGAAACAAGTTCTGCTAAATCTACTTGATTTGCGACACCAACTAAAGTAGAATGCGGTTATTGTAGATAACAAGACAATTACAAAATGTGGTGTTATTTTATAATATTATTCATATTTGCGTTTGATAAACAAGTCAACAATAGCAGCAGCACACAGTGTCCCAGCGGCTCTAATGAGGCTTTTTAATCATAGAACAAATGATCAAAATTATAACCTTGAAGTGTGGAGCTTCAATTTAGACATATTTAATCTAGTTTCAGAATAATTTAGTGACTTCACTTTTTGGAGGTGGGAAGGGAGGTAAAATGGTTTTACTTCCCTATTTGATCAGTTGTGAATCACAGTTACTGGTTGAACAAAGTTCAAAATTGTTAAAAGAATTTCCTTGTGAATATCAGTCTGCATGGTTACAAATTGATAGGAAGTCAACGAATACAGGTCACCGTTCAATGGTGACTATTGTTACTAGATCAATTCAGAACTTGCTGATGGCAGGTATAAACCAGTCATGCATGCATGACGTTTCAGTACGAACTATGCCTATTTATTGCTTGGTTTGCATATTTTTAGAGGAACGATGTATTTTATAACTTCCCAATTGGGACTGTCTAGGAGTCAGTTCCTCAAATGGGAGATACTTTGCACAGCTTTTCATTTGCTCTTTGAGATATGCTTGTCATGTTCTCAGAGGTAGTGATGCTCAGCTGGTTATTGTGAAACCCTTCATAGGTTTGAGAAGCAGGTCTAGGGGCCAGGAGAGTATCTGACCCATACTGCTGACCTACACTTAGTGACAAAACATCATCTAGTTTATCCAGAGTTCATGGCCCCATTTGGGTGCATGCACATGTGTACCATTTGCCTGCTTAGTCATAGGAAACTGAAGGACCCTGCAGAAACTCATCATGGAGCAGGGAGCTACTGAGATCACATGACTGGTAGTCAAACAACAACAACAACAACAACAGTGTAGCTTTGGAGGAGGTGATTGGTACAGGGCCATGACTGCACTCTAGAAGGGAAGAGGTGATTGGTACAGGGCCATGACTGCACTGTATAAGGGAAGAGGTGATTGGAGCAGGGCCATGACTAAACTGTAGCATTCCTGAGGCAGCAAAAATGGATTATTCACTCTCACACAGTACAGAGATGAGCAGACCCAGGGTCAGTGGGATGCTGTGCTGGTGTCTCTGTCCAGGGTGTCTGTCCATGCCGTTCTGCTCTCAGATTGCGGTCGTCCCACCCCACACAGCCGCAGCGTGCGCACGTCCCAAGTGATCACCAAAACGACCTGCTCTGCATTTAAATGAACTCTAGCTGAAACAACCTCTTTATTTCCACTGGGTGCTTTTCATCACGCAACGATGAACTAATCTTGGTCTGAGTCTACGGACAGTCTACAGACTGATGTAGAGACTGTTCTGCAAGTCAGGGCTGGTAACATGTTCCCATTCAGTTAGATACATTAATTTCTTTTTACAATCAAGGTCACAGAGGGCTTCACAGATCCCCACAGCGCTGCACCTTTGTATTTAGCAGATGCTTTTATCCAAAGCGACTTGTAGCAAGTACAGGGATATTCTCCCTGAGGCAAGGCAGATGAACAACAACAACGTCACATAGCCACAACCAGGAATCAAACACACAACCTACTGATCACTGGCCCAATGCCTTAACCTGCTGAGCCACCTGACTCACCTTAGCAAACCTACACCCTAAAGATGAGGAAGAAGCAGCCAGCAAGTAGAGACATGTAGGAGTTGAGACAGCTATCAGTATGTCTAAGTCCCCAACTGACCTTTCATGTGAAACACAATATCTCATTACTTGATTCTCTTTCATAATCGTCTCCAGGTTTGTTTCAAAAGCCTGTAATGTAAGCTGTTGCAGTGTGGACCATGCCCAAGTCTGTTGTCACATGTAACAGGGCTGCAGTAATCCTGCTGCTTTAGGGTTCTTTTCCAGTGCTGCCTTGATAATGTACTCTAACTCCGGTTCTCACAGACAGCCTCATGACAACACTGGGAACAGCCTGTTTCTGTTATCCTGTGTTTGCTCAGTGGTCCGCTGTCTGAAAAGTTGGTTTGGATTTCACACATGCAGCTTGTCACCTCAGACTTGTGGGTTCTCACCTGGACTAATTCAAACATGACCTGTAGAATATTAGAAATGGGGTCTGTCAATGAAAGTAATGCATTTGCACATAGACACTCACCTGTCCCTGCCTGGAGTGACACTGTCCCTGCCTGGAGACACTGTCCTTGCCTGGAGAGACACTGTCCTGTCCCTGCCTGGAGAGACACTCTCCCTGCCTGGAGATTGGAGATTAGACAGGCCTGCTTCTGATTAAGTTACTTTGTACCCTGCCTGTTTTGATGGGAACAGTATGTTGACAGCAGGTGTATGAAAATGGGTTGAGAATGCCAGCAAAAAGGATTTGAGTGTTTTTGTACACAAGTGATTACAAAACACTCTCAGAGCTATTCCTGCCGTCTTGAATAGCTTTGAGTTGGTTTGTTTTGGAGTAGCTCAAGTCATTCTACAGTAGTGGATTGATACGTGATATGAACAGGCTCTGTAGTAGCATGACCCAGCAAGTTGGTGATGAGGAAGTGATTTACCGTATTTTTTGCACTATAGGGCGCACTGGATTATAAGGCGCACTGTCAATGAATGGTCTATTTTCGATCTTTTTTCATATATAAAGCGCACTGGACTATAAGGCGCATTAAACGGGGAAAAGAAAGTCTGATAAATCAGTCGAATAATATTATGGTGAAGCACAGTATGTATTACTCCGCGACACTCATGTTTACGGTAGCCGTAATGCTGCAAGCGTTGCGGCTTTGTAGTTTACCAAAGTCGTACTAAAACATTTTTATTTAGTGCCTTGTGCTACACAAAAATCGCTTAAAGGTCAGTAAACAAAATAATTAATCCATATAAGGCGCTTCGGATTATAAAGCGCATTGTCGTTTTTTGAGAAAAATAAAGGCTTTTAAGTGCGCCCTATAGTCCGAAAAATATGGTAGTCAGTTATTCCCCTCATAGTCCAGCTCTACAGACCAAACAAGTTATTGGCTAATGTTTAGTCAGAAGTAGATCACATGACTGGAAGACTTCTGTAGTATTATGATATAAAATGTTTGCACCCTGTCAACAGGTTTAACTGGTTAGTAAAGATAAGATTCCCAGTAGTTGCAGAATGTCATGTGATGGTTGACTGTTGCGCAGGAGCCAGACTCTATGATGAAGGTCTAACACTGCTCTCCCCCCTCCCTCAGCTGTAGCCAGCCCTCTGCTTGGCACAGAGCAGTGTGCTCGCGGCGCCACCTACTGGTGTCACAATGTGAAGACGGCCTCCCTCTGTGGAGCGGTCGCCCACTGCCAGAACAACGTGTGGAACCAGCCTCAAATGGTGAGCACCAGCCGTGTGAGTTTTTTTTTTTTGTGTGTGTCCGACCCAGGTGTTTGTTGCTAACCATGTCCTTTTTCAGAGGTCCGTGCCCTGTGACCTGTGTAAGGAGGTGCTGGTGGTGGTGCAGCAGCTGCTGAAGGACAACAAAACTGAGGTGAGGGCTGCGTCTGATGTCATCAGGGCTGAAGGCTGCGTCTGATGTCATCAGGGCTGAAGGCTGCGTCTGATGTCATCAGGGCTGAAGGCTGCGTCTGATGTCATCAGGGCTGAAGGCTGCGTCTGATGTCATCAGGGCTGAAGGCTTCTGATGATGTCATCAGGGCTATGTCTGAGTGGTTTGCTGTCCCCTCCTCAGAGTGAGATCCTGGGCTACATGGAGAAGGCCTGCCAGCTGATCCCAGATGAGGGTCTGTCTGCCGAGTGTAAGGAGATGGTAGACAGCTACTACCCTGTTCTCATCAGCATCATCACAGGAGAGCTGGTAGGAACACACACCCCCCTAGGTCTCTACACCACCCTGAACACACACACACATCTCTCTACACTACAGCTGGATGAAGAGCTGCTTCAGAAGCGTATTAAACATCAGCCTTTGTCATCTTATCCTCTAGAATTTAAGACTTTCAGACACACAATCACTTTGTCTCCCACACACACCCACCCACCCACCCACCCACACAGCAGAGGTGCTGTGAGTGAATCTGAATGGACTCCATTGAAGGCAGCGGTCTCCCAGGGAGCAGAGAGGACAGAGCGGTCTCTGTCTCTCCACATCCTCAGTCAGATCTGAGTGATCTGGGTTCCTCTACAGACAGCTGGGGCTGGGCGCCCCCTACCAGTCTCACCGTCACTCTGTACAGTGCTGCTCTGTCTAGTACAGAAGAGAATAAAAGCCTACGATTGAAGTATCTGCACAAGGTGTATAGAATTGAGAATGACTGCGTTTGTGTGTGTTGCAGGAGGACCCTAACGTGGTGTGTGGAGCCATGGGTCTGTGTGCGTCTCAGCAGGCAGCCCTGGCTAAGCTCCAGATCCAGTCCAACGACATCCCCCAGGTAGATGTTCCCCAGGTGGACCTTTCCCAGGTGGCTGTCCCCTTCCTCCTCAACGTGCCCCAGCTGCTCTACCCCCAGGAGGAGGCCCCCCAGAAGGAGGTCCCCCAGAAGGAGGTCCCCTCACAGGTATTGACCACCCTGTGAGCCCTGTTGCAGTTGTTCCCCCACATGGCTGCAGCCAGCGTTGACGCCTCTGACCGTGTGTGTGCGTGCGCGCAGGAGAACGGGGACGTGTGCCAGGACTGTGTCCAGTTCCTGACTGACGCGCAGCAGCAAGCCAAGACCAACGCCACCTTCGTCAACAGTCTGATCGAACAGATCGAGAGCCAGTGTGACCTGCTGGGGCCTGGCATCTCTGACCTGGTGCGTTCATGGGTCTCCTGGGGGGGGGGGGGGGGTTTCCATGGGACTGTTTGATCATGTGTACATTTGACTGCTTTGTTTTCTGACCTGGATCCTGTTCCAGTGAGTGAGGTTTACCAGATAAGCCAGGCTTTATGTCAGGGAAAGTAACATTTATTTGGTAAACTTCATTCATGGGAAACAGTTTGTGTGTGTGTGTTTAGTAATGGTGTGTGTCTGTTCTCCTGTTGCAGTGTAAGCAGTACGTCAGCCAGTATGCTCCTCTGCTGGTGGAGCAGCTCATGTCCATGGTGAGTCTCCTCCTCCTCCTTCTCTTCCTCCTCCTCCCAGGCATCCTGGTTCTGTCAGGAAGCCTGAGTTTCCTCCAGCGGCCATGACGGTCTGAGTCGAAGCTCCAGGGAGGATCGACAGGTCTAACCTTTCCTGCAGACATAATTCACGTCTTTTAATCAGTTTCTTTTGTGTTTCTTCTTTCCCCCTCCTCCTCTGTTCCTTCCTGCTCTATTCGCCCTGCTCTGGGCTGTCTGGGTGTGTGTGCTCCTCGCAGGAACAGGTAGGTTCTGTGTGCTCACCTGTAGCCTCCCTCTTGGCACCTGTCTGTCCTCTAGCTACTCACCTGTCTGTCCTCTAGCTACTCACCTGTCTGTCCTCTAGCTACTCACCTGTCTGTCCTCTAGATACTCACATGTCTGTCCTCTAGTTTCTCACCTGTCTGACGTGATTAAACACAATCCCTGTGGCTGTACAAGTGTATGTACTAGTTGGTATCTGTAACTTCGAGCACGGTTTAGCGGGGGGATTTGAACCTGGGTTGAGGGTTTAGCGGGGGGATTTGAACCTGGGTTGAGGGTTTAGCGGGGGGATTTGAACCTGGCTTGAGGGTTTAGCAGGGGGATTTGAACCTGGGTTGAGGGTTTAGCAGGGGGATTTGAACCTGGGTTGAGGGAGATGTTGTTTGCAGCGAGGGAACCTGCAGGCCCTCAGTACTGGCAGCATTGTGGTCATCTGCCTGATGGGTCCGTGCATTTTCATGGATGTGGAGGACATGCATGCAATGATTGTATGATAAGGACATGCATGTGGAGGTCATAGGTCATACTCATAGCAACCCTAACAGCATGGAAGGGCTCCTCCAAACACCCCAGTACCTGACTCTCCTCATCTCCATAGCAACCCAAGGTCATCTGTGCTGATGTTGGCTTCTGTACCGCCATAAAGAAGTCTGTGCCCATGATGTCCCTGGTGCCAGCCCAGGCCGTGCCCTCCGCCCACATGATCCCTGCTGCCAAGGTGGAGGTCCCCAAGGTCAGTCTGGCTCAGACGGAGCTTGGTGTGTGATCCAGATCCAGGTCTTGACTTAACTGTTCCAGAACACCAACCGTATTTAATCCCAAACATGCTAACATTATGCAACGCGTGTTCTAGAACGATGCTAACGGTGTGTAACGTGTTCTAGAATATGGTGCGTGTCCGTGACTCCCCCCAGTGCGCAATCTGCGAGTTTGTGATGAAGGAGGTCGAGGACATGCTGGAGGATGAGACCACCGAGGTAACACACACACACACACACACACTTCAGACCTGGTGACAGTCAGCTCATCGATTGTTCTGGTCCATTCGATCCTAACGCGCCCTTCTGCTCCCCCAGGCTGATGTGATCCATGCGGTGGAGAAGGTGTGCTCGGTGCTGCCCTCTTCCCTGTCGGCTCAGTGCCGGGACCTGATCGAGGCGTACGGCCAGGCCATCATCGAGCTGCTGGTGCAGCAGGCCGACCCCAAGACCGTGTGCACCATGCTGGGGCTGTGCAAGGAGGCCAGCCGCGCCTACATCCGTACGCTCACATGCTGCTACAACCTGCCACGCACTGCCACACACTGCCACTGCCATCGGGCTCGTAATCAGAATGTTGCCGGTTCGATTTCCGGCCGCGGTTGGCCTTAAATGTGTCAATGTTCATGAATCACTGTTAGGCCTGAACCAAAGGAGTTCTCTCACTAAACATACCACATGGTTGTAGTCGGGTCCCGTGCTGTGAGGGTCATGGAACGTTCCTGTCCAACTGTGACCTTTTGACCTGTCCACAGCTGTGATGGACCAGGCCCGCTTCCAGTCAGGTGGGTACTGTGACGTGTGCAAGATGGCCGTCCGCTATGTGGACGGCATCCTGGAGAAGAACGCCACGGAGGCTGAGATCACAGACGCCGTCAGGAAGGTCTGCAGCTTCCTGCCTGAGTCTGTCCGGGGCGAGGTGAGAAGGGGGAGGGGTTGGTGGGTCTGTGGTGTTTGTACTTGCCAAGGTGGTTGTGTTTGTCAATAATGATCCTGCCAACAGCTAGTAGGGAGAGTTATGTCTCTGCTGCCCCCTAGTGGGGAAAGCTAACATATCTGCTGCCCCCTGGTGGTGGGAATTAACATCTGTCTGCCACCCCCTAGTGTGACCAGCTGATAGAGCAGTACGAGCCCTTAATGGTGCAGCTGCTGCTGCAGATGTTGGACCCAGACTTCGTCTGCATGGTGAGGACTACTTCTCTTCAGACACCTACACTGTCTTTCTCACTGATGTGATGGTTAGTTTAGATCTGTAACAGTCTTTGTACAGGATCTGGTGCGAATTTTAAAGGCAATTAATGTAAGACAAGTAATGGGGTGTGTGTGTGTGTGTGTGTGTGAGACAGAAGGTGGGAGCGTGTCCTGAGGCAGTGCAGCGCCTGCTGGGAGTGGAGCAGTGCAGCTGGGGTCCAGCTTTCTGGTGTAAGAACATGGAGACGGCCACACGCTGCAACGTGAGTACCACGCCCCCCCCCTACAGGCCTGGAGGAGACACTACGGCTTTGCATTCCACCATTGACCTTATTTATTTAATCAATTTTTTATTATTGTTAATAATCTGTTAGATTTAACCGTCCAACTATTCTCTCCTCACAGGCGGTGAACCACTGCAAGCGCCACGTGTGGGTCTAGACGAGGGTGCAGCCGTGAGCAGAACCAGCCCACCTGGACCTGGAGGACAATTAGGGAGAAATACTGTATCGCTGCTTTCCACTTTTAAATCAGAGTCTTTTTATTTTAAAAATTTTCAAATGCTGACTGCAGGTTGCTTGTTTTTTGGGGGGAGTGAAACCAACCAGGAGGTTTGAGTTGAGTGTGTTGTAGGGTGTCTGGTGGGTGGGTGGGGTGTCTGGTGGCCAAAGTATTTTTCCTAGGCCAGGGAAATGTAGGAAAAGTCTTCGTTTTGGCTTGAGTCTTTAGTTTGGTCTGTTTTGTTAGTCACGACAGCAGGTTGGTAAACCGAAAAAGGCAGATTTGTGTGTCTGTAATAGTTGTACTGTAATGAGTCTTTCTAATGGGTGTTTCGTTTGTGCACAGTAACTTTCTCTAGCTCTGGTTTCTCATGTGGCTCCCAGGTCACTGTAGGATGCATTAGGGTTGAAGGAGGAGATCCTCTGATGGGGTAGAGAGGCTAAACTAAACTTCCTGTTTAGTTCAGTTATCCTTCAGAAACTAATCGACCACTCTCTACTCCTAACAGTTTCAGGCACACAGCTTTGTTTTTAAACTAAACTGATGGGAAACAAATGTATCTGTTTTGTTGTACCTGAGGCTAAGGAGATAGAAGGGTAGATGTGCCCCCCCCCCTTCTCAGCACTGGCCCCCCCTCCCTGGATCCTAACCCTGTCTCGTTTTGTGATTTTATTGCTTCTTGTGTTCTGACACCCACAGATTGAGCCAATTTGTCAGATGATCTGTTAAATTTTTAACAACTGAAATAAAATCATTCTAAATCCGATTTGGTGACACTTTTTGGGGTCTTAAGAATGTCTTAATTTTTGTTTCTGGTGGGATACATTTAATTTTCATGTTGGGTATGTCAAATTTCATAATTTAATGTGACAGGGTTTACGTAATGTTTAAACGATGACTTTTACCAACAGAGGGCGCGATTGTTTAATAAAATCTCCAGATCTAAGTAGGCGTAGCAGACTTCCCTTTTTAAAAGGAGTCTTCACATCGTTAGATTGGAGTCTGAGCTCAGAGAAACTGAACACATATTTCCATGGAAAACAGCCTTGTTCTCCAGGAGCTCCTCTAAGTTCAGTGGCTTCTCATAATAAACTGATTAAGAAGATGTTGAAGGCGGAGGGGCAGAAGTTTGGAAGATCTTTGCTTTCATCGTGAAAGGATGGACACTTTTTGGGTAAGGGACAACTTTAAAGAAGTGTTAGTCTAAAGAAAAGTTTGATCTGGGCACGTTAAACTGTTGGAATGGTTCTTGAACCTCATCGTCTCCATACTTGCCACTTTACTTTGCTTTTATTTGTTTTAATAGATATATAAGGAGACTGGAGAAAGTCACGTGGGAAATGGGAATTAACCAGTTGGTTCAAATTATTTCAATCAGCCAGAAAACTGCTGTTTAGTTCATGGTCATCAGTGTAAGATTAGGATTCTTCAGAAATAACGTTATTATACAGTACCTAGGGACAATTCAGTCATTTTAGCTTGAACAAGAGAGCTTTTGATTAACAAACGTCATCAAACAACAACTTCGGGCTAAAACGCCATGAATAAAAAAGTAACCTAACCTGTTGTGTTTATCAGTATGAATCATGATAGTATCTGGTGACTGGAGAGTTTCCCTTAAGACACTCTTAACTGATACTGCCCTGTCCTGCAGAACGATTTCATAGACTGACAGAATTTCAACTGGAGAAATGACTTCCAGGTGTGTGTGTGTGTTTAGAGGGGATCCAAACGTGGTTAGCCAACTTCTCCTGCAGACTCGGTGTGTGTTTAGACGTGCAAGTGATCCTGGAGCCTCTAGTCAGGCAGGTGATGAAAGAAAAGCTTAATGTAAAAGACTTAAAGGGAGTGTCAAGTAGTAGAGTACACTGTTAACAGATCCCTACCCCACTCTGCTAACAGATCCCTGCCCTACACTGCGAACAAATCCCCGCCCATAATGAGTCAACCAGCCTTCATTCCTAAGGGTAGTATCATCATATATAACGACGTTTCCCGCCAGCCTCGTTGGCGCAGTAGGCAGCGCGTCAGTCTCATAATCTGAAGGTCGTGAGTTCGAGCCTCACACGGGGCATGTTTTTTACACAATTAAAGGAATAGACTATATAACACTCCTAACGCTAGCTAGTCTGGGTAAGTATTACATCCCAGCTTTAATTCCTAACGCTAGCCTGTACATGGATCACATCCTAGCCTACATACCAAACTAGTCTAACCTGTCCATATATCTCATGCCAGCTAACATGGTGTTGACACAGCCTGGCTGCATTCAGTTTTTGGGTTTCATCCAGATGGATTTTTATATAGACAGGATTTGCTTGATGCCTTAATATAAGATAAACACATTGATATTTTATATATTTTTATTTATTTATTAATAAAAAACAAAACAATAGAAGTTCATTACACGGTGTACAAGAGGAGACCAAGGTAGGAGGTTATAAGAGCCAGAGCTTTTGAACTTCTGCACTTCCTGTTGAGTTCATCAGGACAGGAAATCTGATGTCTGATCACAGGATGTGATTGGATGATATTCCATTATTTTCCTTTCCTACAGGAAGTTGTTTGGAGAGGAATGATGGGTGTGGTTCAGCTTCTAAAATCCCAGTTTGTGTGTCACCTGATCATCTGCTACGTCTTCTTGGCTAGTGGCCTTCTTATCAACCTATTACAAGTCTGCACGCTCCCGCTCTGGCCAATCAACAAGCAGCTGGCTCGCAGGATCAACTGCAGGCTGGGGTACTCCATATCTAGCCGTGAGTGCTGTCAACTTTCTAACTCTGAAATGTCCTGCAGACTTAAGGAAACCCCCTGTTCTTTAGTCTTACATTTATTCATTTCCCCCCCCCCTCTGAGCTCATAGATACTGCTTGGGTAGACAGGGTGACCTTATTTTCAGCTCGCCATGGATACAAGCCTCGAGCGTTACCTAGCAACATAAGCAGTGTTGTGTAAACAGGAAATTTGACGAATGATTATGTGATTTCCTGTTCTTATATGTGCTGGCCTATGTTGATGGGTGTTTGTGTGCGTGTTGTTGAGGCTTGTGTGCGTGTGTGTGCCTCCCTCAGAGATGGTGGCAGTGCTGGAGTGGTGGTCAGGGACTGAGTGTGTTTTGCACACGGACCCTGAAAGCTTCAAGCTGTACGGGAAAGAAAACGCCATCGTCGTCCTCAACCACAACTTTGAGATCGACTTCCTGTGTGGCTGGACCTTCTGTGAGAGGTTTGGGGTTCTCGGGGTGAGAGAACGGCTCAGCTGAATAAGTAAACCAGATCCATCTGTATTTCCATTGCGTCTTTGTTGTTCTGTACTTCTACTGCACTAAATCATTTTCACAATGTTTCTCACTGTTAATAAAGATATCTGTTATTCAACACTGAGCTTTGTAATTCACACAACCTTCTCCAACTTCATCCTTCTCTTCTGTCAGAGCTCCAAGGTGTTGGCCAAGAAGGAGCTGTCGTACCTGCCTCTGATTGGCTGGATGTGGTACTTCCAGGAGATTGTGTTCTGTAAGAGGAAGTGGGAGGAGGACCGCAGAACAGTGGCCCAGAGTCTGCAGAACCTCAGGGACTACCCAGAGAAGTTCTGGGTACAGAACACATTCACATCCATCACCGGGGATCACGCACACGTCTGTTGCTATGAACATGCATCTGTTTACAAGACACTGTTTACATGTTGCTAGCAATCCAGGCATGCAATATTATACAGTATGTTTATAGCATAGACATGCTTTTATTATTATATTGAATGTTTTTGCAGATAATAATAATTTTCAACGTTTTACAGTGTAAATTAGATTATAAAGGACCAAAAGTCCTTAGTGGCATTATATGGCCCTTAGTTTGACCAGTCTCAGTGGACCCAATGACTTGACCTCAGCAGCATAACTCTGATGCTCATATCTCAGAGACAGCTGAGATCTTGGTGAACGGGTGGGTGGCTAGCATGTCTGAAGAACACACACACACACCCTTAAACATGCACCACATGCGCACACACAAATTCTTACACATGTACTACACACACCACATACAAACATGCTCCATAAACACACACACGCTCCCTCACACCCCCCTGACCGCCGTCTGTTGCTCCTCCAGTTCCTGCTGCACTGTGAGGGGACCCGCTTCACCCCAGAGAAGCACCGTGCCAGCATGCAGGTGGCCCAGAGCAAGGGCCTGCCCCCACTGAAGCACCACCTCCTGCCCCGCACCCGAGGCTTCTGGGTAACCGTCCAGAACCTCCGGGGAACTGGTGAGAAGCCGTCTCAAGAGGCAGATCAGCACATGAACAATCACACATTCAGGCAAACATCTGCTGTCTGAATTCAGGGACAACGCACCTATGTTAGTGGCCATGTAGCTATAGTATGTTGTACTAATGTCCTCTTCTGCTGCACCGGTTTCTGACTTCTGGGTTTGAATCTCAGACCCTGCTGACTCCCCTGGGTTTGAATCTCAGACCCTGCTGACTCCCCTGGGTTTGAATCTCAGACCTTGCTGACTCCCCTGGGTTTGAATCTCAGACCCTGCTGACTCCCCTGGGTTTGAATCTCAGACCTTGCTGACTCCCCTGGGTTTGAATCTCAGACCCTGCTGACTCCCATGGGTTTGAATCTCAGACCCTGCTGACTCCCCTGGGTTTGAATCTCAGACCCTGCTTACTCCCCTGGGTTTGAATCTCAAACCCTGCTGACACAACTGGGTTTAAATCTCAGACCTTGCTGACTCCCCTGGGTTTGAATCTCAGACCCTGCTGACTCCCCTGGGTTTAAATCTCAGACCTTGCTGACTCCCCTGGGTTTGAATCTCAGACCCTGCTGACTCCCCTGGGTTTAAATCTCAGACCTTGCTGACTCCCCTGGGTTTGAATCTCAGACCTTGCTGACACCCCTGGGTTTGATTCTCAGACCCTGCTGACTCCCCTGGGTTTGAATCTCAGACCTTGCTGACTCCCCAGGGTTTGAATCTCAGACCCTGCTGACTCCCCTGGGTTTGAATCTCAGACCTTGCTGACTCCCCTGGGTTTGAATCTCAGACCTTGCTGACTCCCCTGGGTTTGAATCTCAGACCTTGCTGACTCCCCTGGGTTTGAATCTCAGACCTTGCTGACACCCCTGGGTTTGAATCTCAGACCTCAGATCTCAGACCAGCTTGTGTCCGGGTCCTGGACTGCTAGTTCTGCTGTCCCTCAGAATCATAGCTCGAAGGAGGACAGATGTTTGAAGCACACACCTTGTCACACACTGTAACTCTAACTGACAGAGAACATTTGCAAGACAAATCCAGTTAACCTCCACAGAGGCCTGTGAACACAGCTACCTCTGTGTTACGTTAATGTGGATTCATTCAGCAGACATGTTTATGAAAAGTGATGTCCAGATAATGCAGACACTGCAGCTGATACTCAAGGATCAGAACTAGAACAGAGAGTCAGGTGGTTGAGTGATAAGGGTGTCGGGCTAGTAATCACAAGGTCCTTGGTTTGAACCATGGCTCTGCCAACATTATACTGTGTCTTGGGGCAAGGCACTTCACCCTCATTGCCTTCGGGGAATGTACCTGTACTTGTAAGTCGCTCTGGATAAGCGTGTCTGCTAAATGACTAAATGTAGAACAGTGTACTTCTAACATGTCGGTTCTCTGCTCTTCCTCCTGTGTAGTCGCTGCAGTTTACGATTCCACACTGAACTTCCGGAACAACGAGAATCCCACTTTGCTGGGATTGCTCAACGGGAGGAAGTATCATGCAGATTTATATGTAAGGTACCAACAATATTATCCTCTTCTATCGCTGTACAGCAGCTCCATTCTATAGATGAGAACTGAGTTGATAGGTGAAATCGGACTTCCAAAGATCAATTATGAGGACTGATCTCAGCCCGTGCAACCTTCCCTCCCCTTCTCTGTTTCTTGGGTGCCCCCCCCCGGCTCCCTGTCCCCCCTCACTTCCCTGCAGGAGAATTCCTCTGGAGTTGGTCCCTGAAGATGAGGCAGAATGTTCTGCCTGGCTCCACAAGCTCTACCAGGAGAAGGTCAGTGCCTCAATGCAGATAATGGACCTAGAAATCCCTAACAGCTGAATCTGGCATGTTTTAGCCACGTTCCTATGTGTGTCATAAAGCTTTCACCAAGTTAAGACACCATGTAATGATGGGTATTGTTAATGTTACTCCCCTAACCGTCATTCTGAGTGGATAATGTTAGAGGGGTTCATGTTAATGTAGAAGGGTTAATGTTAGAGAGGGTAATGTCAGTGGATAATGTGTAGATAGTGTGGTTGATCTTAGAGAAGTTAATGGCGTCCATGTCATTGGTGTGTTTCTGTGTTCCCCTCAGGACCAGTTCCAGGAGCTTTACACCCAGACCGGCCGGTTCCCAGGGCCCACTCTGAGCATCCCTCGTCGGGCCTGGTCCTTACTCAACTGGCTGGTCTGGGGGGGCCTGCTGCTCTACCCCTTGGGCCTGTTATTGGTGCAGCTGGTCCAGTCTGGGTCCGCCTGCAGCATCTTGGCCTCCCTCCTCTTGTGCTCCATGGGTAGGGTCCTGGGTCAGGGTTGGGGGGAACACAGCGTGCTTCAGGACATCAGTAGTGATAACTCCTGTGTGTCATTGATGTTCTAACCCCTACCTCAGGGGTGTCCAATCCTGGTCCTCGAGAGCCCCTGTCTTGATAGTATTAGATGTTTCCCCGCTCCAGCACACGTGACTCTAATGAATGACCATTGTAAGGCTTCCACAGAGCTTGATAAGGACCCGTTCATTCAGAGCGGTGATGTTTCCTCTCCTCTGCCCTCAGCTTCAGTAGGAATGCGCTGGATGATCGGACAGACAGAGATCAACAGAGGCTCCAGTTATGGGGTGGAGGAGAAAAACACCCTGAACAACTGAGATGTTACCAGCCTTCAAACCGGACCTACTGCTACCCAGTCCTGAGGTTTTCTGTTCAAACCTGCCTGCACACTGAAGATACTGCAGCCAAAGGCCCTCATGGTCTCTGACACAGTTCAATAGAACCAGGCCAGTGGAATTCAGCTTAACAACATGGTCAGCTGTGTTTGTCTGCTGTAGAAGTCTGCCTCATGAATAAACATGTGAATGTTATGCCTCTGTGTTGTGAATGACCAGACCATAGAAAAATGACAAGATATTCAGTGTTTCTTAAAAAAAAAAAGAGGCTTGCTTTATTGTTTTTACATAGCGAACACATGAAGAGCAGCAGGGGTTCATACGTGTGTCAGTGTGTGTGTGTGTGTGTGTCTGTTCTCAGCAGCAGGGAGGGAGTGGGACAGATTTCTCTCCTCTTATTGGTTATGCTTTGGTCATGTGACTCGCCCACCAGAAAAGGTGTGAGGCTCCGCCCACATGACAGCCCTGGAGTTGGTTGTGCTTCAGCCTGTGACTGTTCTACTGTTGGCTGATTGCATATTTGGGTGGTGAGTGACACACTCCTAACACAGGTGTGTGTGTGTGAGTGTGTGAGGTTGCATCCACACAGAGGGCTACCCCCCCACTCTGCCCCCCCCGGTTAAACACAGAGGGCTGCCCCCCAGGATAAACACAGAGGGCCACCCCCCCCCCCCCCCCAGGTTAAACACAGCAGGCTACCCCCCCCCCCCCCGCCCCCCCCCCCCCCGGTTAAACACAAAGGGCTACCCCCCACTCTCCCCTGCCCCCCTCCACCAGGTTAAACACAGAGGGCTACTCTCCCCTGCCCCCCTCCCCCAGGTTAAACAGAGGGCTACCCCCGCCCCCCCAGGTTAAAAGTGCCACAGCTTTGATCTCGTTTCATCCATTGCTTTAGCACTTCCTGTCTTCATGTTTTCTTTCTTCTATTCCCGGTGGCATCATCAGATGGAGATAATTACTTTATATTGTTTTATACAAGGATCCAAACCCAATCCGTTATTACAGTATTTACAATTCATCCCCCCCCACACCCCCCCAAAAGGAAAGAAGACTTCCTTATTTCATCTTCCAGTTCTCTCTTAAATTATGAAATCTTCGTACAGTTCGTCAGTGAGGATGTATGTGCCTTCAGCCTGAAGTTCCACTTTCGCTCATGTGGCAGCTTCCTGTTACCCACAAGCCCTTACTCAGCATGCACAGTAGTTCTACAGCAAAGTGTAAACATTCCAGTTTCCTGCTCGCCCTCACTCCTCATCTGTGCACACCTGGAAAGAGAGGAGAATAGAGGGAGGAGAGGGAGAGAGAAGAGAGGAGAGGGAGAGAGGAGAGGAGAGGGGAGAGAGGAGAGGGAGAGAGGAGAGAGAGGAGAGGGAGAGAGGAGAGAGAGGAGAGGGAGAGAGGAGAGGGAGAGGGGAGAGAGAAGAGAAGAGTGAGAGAGGAGAGGACTACTGTTAAACCACCATTCCATGTGATGCCTGTTATCCTGATTGAATCACACCAGCATGTGACTGACTGTGTGTGTTTGTTTCTCTGTCTAACATACAAGCCTGTACTGGCCCAGCTCATTCTAAGCAGAGATCACATGGTCAGCATCATCATCTACTGGTGAACAGAGCTCAGTCTCTAAGAGCCTCACACACGTATCTGAGGTGTGTTTCATTCGCCTCAGAGGCTGAGCGGTTCCACTTGAAAAAGGTTCAACTTGGGCCAGAACACTAGAACCTCCATAATCAAACACAGCTTAACGGGGGAGTCAGGTAGCTCAGCGGTTAAGGCGTCAGGCTAGTGATTGGAGTTTGATTCCCGGCTGTGGCTATGTGATGTTGTGTGCTTGGTAGGGCTGTCAAAATTGCTAAAAACTGACGTTGAATATTAGAATATATTCGCGTTTCCCGGTTTATTGTTATTCCGTCAATAACAGGACAAATTTATACAACGAGACATAACTACTTGTTATAGGTAATATATTTAAGTTAATTTAACATCATATTACCTACACAAAAATAAGTAGATGAACTAATGGCCAAGACCGCAGACCTTGGCCTCTCGCTCGCACACACGCACTTTTTCTTTCTCTCTCTCCCGCACTGTCGCGCTCTGCACATAGCGGTGTAAATGAACGACAACAACAAACAAATGCTGAGTGTTGATCAAAAGTTTTGTGCAAGAAATTTAAGGTCGCGATTCTTGTCCCAAATACAAACAGCTGCTGCCGCTGTTTTTTTTTTTTTTTTTTTGACATTCGAATATACATTTTCCTATTTGAAATTCGTTTTTTAAACACTATTCGAATATATATTCGAATATAGAATATTCGTTGACAGCCCTAGTCCTTGGGCAAGGCACTTCACCCTACTTGCCTCAGGGGGGAATGTCCCTGTACTTGCTGTAAGTCCCTCTGGATCAGAGCGTCTGCTAAATGACTAAATGTAAATGTCCAAGTCCAAGAGAGAGACACTGCTGGTCACCAGGTCAACACTCCCACTGTAGTCCAGGTCTGACTGTCTGAACAGGTAGTCAGTGGGAGGTGTGGGACGTACCTTGACGAAGGGGTGGTCGAGCAGCATGCTGGCAGTCCAGCGGGACTTGGGCTCGCTCTCCAGGCAGTGGGACAGGAAGTCCTTACCCTCTCGGCTCAGCTTGTCTGGGATGGGCGGCTTGTGGCCCATGCCCACCTTGTACATGATCTGGAAGTTGTGTTCGTACTCGTGCCAAGGCCTCTGCAAGGGTGAGGGGGACAGGAGGAATAAAAGAGGATGTGAGGAGAGAGTAAAGGGAATGGGGAGATACTCCTGCAGTACCACATCTGACCTCCTCTGGTCCCCCTGTGCTGAAGGGGCGCAGCCTGCGGGGGGCGAGCTCGCAGTCCTACCTTGCCGGTGACCATCTCGATGAGGACGCAGCCGAGGCTCCAGATATCCGCTGCACGGCCATGACCCTCGCCCTTCGCCCGAGTGATCACCTCCGGAGCCATGTATGCTGGGGGAGAAGACTGTCACTAGGCAACAGGGACTAGGACACAGGGTGCCAGGTAACTGGGGGCTAGGCCACAGGGTGCTAGGTAACAGGGTGCCAGGTAACAGGGTGTCAGGTAACAGGGGGCTAGGCCACAGGGTGCTAGGTAACAGGGTGCCAGGTAACAGGGTGGCAGGTAACTGGGGGCTAGTCCACAGGGTGCTAGGTAACAGGGTGCCAGGTAACAGGGTGTCAGGTAACAGGGTGCTAGGTAACAGGGTGCCAGGTAACAGGGTGCTAGGTAACAGGGTGCTAGGTAACAGGGTGCCAGGTAACAGGGTTCTAGGTAACAGGGTGCTAGGTAACAGGGTGCCAGGTAAGAGGGTGCTAGGTAACAGGGTGGCAGGTAACTGGGGGCTAGTCCACAGGGTGCTAGGTAACAGGGTGCCAGGTAACAGGGTGCCAGGTAACAGGGTGTCAGGTAACAGGGTGCTAGGTAACAGGGTGTCAGGTAACAGGGTGCTAGGTAACAGGGTGCCAGGTAACAGGGTGCTAGGTAACAGGGTGCCAGGTAAGAGGGTGGTAGGTAACAGGGTGCCAGGTAACAGGGTGCCAGGTAACTGGGGGCTAGGCCACAGGGTGCCAGGTAACTGGGTGCCAGGTAACAGGGTGCCAGGTAACAGGGTGCCAGGTAACAGGGTGATGAGTAACAGGGTGCTAAGTAACAGGGTACTAGGTATCAGGGGGCTAGGTAGCAGGGGGCTAGGAAACATAACAGGGTGCTAAGTAATAGGGGCCTAGGTAGCAGGAGGTTAGGTAACACCTGCAACTCGAATCTTCAACACTGTAAACCTGCAGGGCAGGCGATCTCCATGATAACTGGGTTGGTGAAACCCATGAGTTTGTGGGTTCTACTTCTAACACATGCAGTGAGACTATGCTGGTGGTGCCACAGCTCCCCCTGCTGGTGGAGGTGTCAGGAGGAGGGCCTCACCTGCGGTGCCCAGGGTGCTGTTCACCTCTCCAGGCATGGTCTGAGCGTTGTTCTTCAGCTTCACCGAGCAGCCGAAGTCTCCCAGCTTGATCAGACCCGACGACGTCAGGAAGATGTTGGCTCCTTCAACCAGAACAGCAGATACATCATCATACATTTACATTTATTCATTTAGCAGACGCTTTTATCCGAAGCGACTTACAAGAGAGAACAGGGTGCCTCATACAGTGCCTCCACACTGTTTTCTGTGATAATAGTGTGTACGTGCATCGCAGTGACTGCGCATGTATGCATGTTTGTGTGCGTGTGAGCGAGCGCGAACCTTTGATGTCTCGGTGCACGATGCCGTGCTCGTGCAGCACGTTGATGGCCGTGGTGATCTGCTTGCTGTACAGGCGGATGACGTGCTCCTGAAGGCCCAGCCTGGACACCTCCTCCAGGGTGCCCTCGTCACAGTACTCCATGAAGATATACATCTCCTCCTGACGCCACGGGAGGGAGGGGAGAGAAGAGGGGAGAAAGGAGAGGGAGGGGAGACCAGGGAGGGAGGGAGAGGAGGCAGGGAGGGAGGGGAGAGGGGAAGGAGAGGGGAGTGAGAGGAGGACCGAAGGAGGGACAGAGAGGATCAAAGTTAGTCATGTAATCAGCTTTCTTGCAGAGAGTTGTAACCAGCTCCAGCATCTGTCAGCTTCCTACCCGGTGGACCTCCACTCCAAAGTAGCGGACCAGGTTGGGGTGCTTGATGCCCTCGAAGATCTTCAGCTCATCTGCCGTCTCCTTGATGGTCTTGTGGTCGTTGGGTTGGAAGCGGATCTGTTCAACAGAGACCAGAACAAAGCGCTGTTAGACATGAAGCTCTACTGGGCCACAGGCCCTTAATCATTATGCGTACAGCTCAGGGACGCAGGTTTGGTATCAGCTTTGGTAGGAACATCAAACGTTAATCCGAGTGCGCGTATATTTCTTTTGCCATAACGTGAGAGCAAATGCTGTTTTATGAGCTCTGTGTAATATGTTATGTTGTGACTTGTGTTGTAATTATATTTGAGTCAAAATAAGATGATAAATTGCGTTATTATTTTGAAGCTTTAGTTTTGTCATGTTTTCGTAGCCTACCTCCATTCTGACTTGCTAATGTGTGTGCTGCTGGGGCTATTATAACAATCACAGAAGATGGAATTCTGCAATCTCACATCAGTTTGTGTTTTCGATTGAACTGTGTTATATTTACAAGCGTTGATTGGTCTACTGTGTGGGTTTTTTTCTGAGATTATTAAGCAAAAATAATGAATGCACTAATAAAGTAAATATTTAATTTTACTTAAAAAAATGTAAGATCAAATTCTTTAAAAAGAGAACTTTAAGAGAGAGTCATGTGCTGACTAAGATCAAATCAAATCAAAATGTATTTGTATAGCCCTTTTTACAAGCAATGTCACAGAGGGCTTCACATATGCCCATAGAACTGCCCCTCAACCAACCTAAAGCCTCAAGGAAGACGAGGAAAAACTCCCAGAGAAACTCACTAGGGAGAAAAAATTGAAGAAACCTTGGAAGGAGCAATTCAGTGAGGGATCCCCTCCTCCAGGGACGGTTGGCGAAAGTGAGGAGCAGAACACAGGCTAAACAGTCATATATCTAACTACTCTAACTACTACACTAAGAGAGACCAGAATGAAGAGAGATCAGAACGTGAGGACGTCCAGACCAGGACAGAGGGGCAGGAACACCTACCTCCTTCATGGCCATCAGCTCTCCTGTGTCCACATTGATACAGGTGTACACCTTCCCATACTGGCCCTCACCTGTACGAGGGAGAGAGTGTGTGTGAGACGAGACAGATATTGATATGGAGGAGGTCTAGGATGGAAGAATGGTTTGATCTCCCTTTTTGATCTTCCCCATCTGTTGTTACGCCTAGGACAGTTCGATGCCTATCTTGTTGCCCTAGGACAGTTCCATACCTATCTTGTTGCCCTAGGACAGTTCCATACCCATGTTGCTGCCCTGGGGCAGTTCCTTACCTATTTTGTTGCCCCTTTGCCATTTGAAGGTGACCTTGCGCAGGCCCACGTGCATAACGTTGTCGTAGGACTTGGGGGTGTGGCACACCTGGCCGATGATGTTGCGCTGCTTCATGACAGCATAGCGCTTCTCCTCGAACGAGCGGATCGAGCTACGCACAGAATCCATGGGGTTCTGACGAGCAGCCGTGTCTGGGGGGACAACAGAGGGAGGTGTAGAGGAGACAGGAAGGAGAACAGAGGGAGGAGGAGGTGTAGAGGAGACAGGAAGGAGAACAGAGGGAGGAGGAGGTGTAGAGGAGACAGGAAGGAGAACAGAGGGAGGAGGAGGTGTAGAGGAGACAGGAAGGAGAACAGAGGGAGGAGGAGGTGTAGAGGAGACAGGAAGGAGAACAGAGGGAGGAGGAGGTGTAGAGGAGACAGGAAGGAGAACAGAGGGAGGAGGAGGTGTAGAGGAGACAGGAAGGAGAACAGAGGGAGGAGGAGGTGTAGAGGAGACAGGAAGGAGAACAGAGGGAGGAGGAGGTGTAGAGGAGACAGGAAGGAGAACAGAGGGAGGAGGAGGTGTAGAGGAGACAGGAAGGAGAACAGAGGGAGGAGGAGGTGTAGAGGAGACAGGAAGGAGAACAGAGGGAGGAGGAGGTGTAGAGGAGACAGGAAGGAGAACAGAGAGAGGAGGAGGTGTAGAGGAGACAGGAAGGAGAACAGAGGGAGGAGGAGGTGTAGAGGAGACAGGAAGGAGAACAGAGGGAGGAGGAGGTGTAGAGGAGACAGGAAGGAGAACAGAGGGAGGAGGAGGTGTAGAGGAGACAGGAAGAAGAACAGAGGGAGGAGGAGGTGTAGAGGAGACAGGAAGAAGAACAGAGGGAAGGTGGGGTTAAGAGGATGAACTGGTCTCTGATTTGATGTTTGACGCAGGCTGTAGCAGGTCAGGTGGTGATGTCATCACAGCTCTCACCTTTTGATTGGCTGAGGAAGGTAAGGAGCTCCCAGCTCCTGCGTGCTGTGCTGCTGGGGTCTCCCTTGGGGTAGGAGGGCTCTGGAAAAACAACAACACCATCAACACTAAGCACAGGCACCCCTGAATAACATTAAAACACTTAACACAAAAATCCAACATCCAACAATATGACAGACAGGATGAGAGACAGACAGACAGACAGGATGTCAGATAGACAGTCAGGGTGAGACAGGATGTCAGGTAGACAGACAGAATAGCAGGCATACATATAGGATCCAAGCACACAGACAGGATGACAGACAGGTGATAAGGTCAGACAGACAGAACATCAGGCAGGCAGACAGACAGGAAGTTGTCATCTCCCCTACCTTCCCTGTCCTCCGTGGGGCTGGAGTGACGACTAAGAGACTTGAACTGCAGTTCAGCAGCTACTGAGGACAGACGATCACTCTCATGAAGACTAGAGCCCCTGGAGAGGCAAGGGGGGAGAGTGAGACAAGGAGAGAGAGAGACCAGGAGAGAGAGAGAGAGAGACCAGGAGAGAGAGAGACCAGGAGAGACAGAGAGAGAGAGAGAGACCAGGAGAGACCAGGAAAGACCAGGAAAGAGACCAGGAGAGAGACCAGGAGAGAGAGAGAGAGACCAGGAGAGAGAGAGACCAGGAGATAGTGACCAGGAGAGAGAGAGAGAGAGTGACCAGGAGAGACCAGGAGAGAGAGAGAGTCCAGGAGAGAGAGACCAGGAGAGAGAGAGAGAGACCAGGAGAGAGAGAGACCAGGAGAGAGAGAGAGACCAGGAGAGAGAGAGAGACAAGGAGAGAGAGAGACCAGGAGAGAGAGAGAGACAAGGAGAGAGAGACCAGGAGAGAGAGAGAGACCAGGAGAGAGAGAGAGAGACCAGGAGAGAGAGAGAGACCAGGAGAGAGACCAGGAGAGAGAGAGACCAGGAGAGAGAGAGACCAGGAGAGAGAGAGACCAGGAGAGAGAGACCAGGAGAGAGAAAGAGACCAGGGGAGAGAGAGACCAGGGGAGAGAGAGAGAGAGAGAGACCAGGAGAGAGACCAGGAGAGAGAGACCAGGAGAGAGAGAGAGACCAGGAGAGAGACCAGGAGACAGAGAGAGAGAGAGTGACAAGGAGAGAGAGACCAGGAGAGAGAGCCCAGGAGACCATGGGAAGGAAACATCAATATCATTAATAAGACTCTCTATACGCTCATTCAGCAGCACAGCTGTTGGACTGCTGTATTGTCCAAACTAACACACACACACACACACCATGACACACATTTCACACTGACAAACAACAGTGTAGCAGGTAGTGAGGCATGCTGGCACAGGACAGGACACAGTGTAGAAAAGGACACCTCTAGGAAGAAGCCAGGCAGGGCAGCGTCAAGAGTTAGCAGGACATCACAGATCTCTCTCACATCTCACTCTCTTGCACATCTGTCCCATCTCTCTCTCTCTCTCTCTCTTCATTAGAAGTAGCTAATGTCTTAAAAAAACTTCTGATGTATTAAACTACTGCTGTACAGTCAAGAGTATGTTGTAGTCTTAACCATGGGAGGGGGTGGGCACTGCTCAGTTAGAACATCTGACTACAGATCTAGAGACAGTTCAAACCCCTCTCTCAAATATGGTGTTAATGTTTCATATGAGTGAGGACAGTCAGACTCGCAGGGGCCGGGCTGGGCCTGCTCTGAGGGGTCAGGGTCTGAGGGCTCAGGGTCTGAGGGCTCAGGGTATGAGGGCTCAGGGTATGAGGGCTCAGGGTCTGAGGGCTCCAACAGGACCTTTTGATGACCTCTTCATCAATACATTGTTTAGTTTGGGGAGAGAAAGAGGGAGAGCCCAGGGATGGGGGAGAGGAGCATGGGACGATGGCAGTTGTGGGGGTGAGGGAAGTGAGGGGGTTGGGGAAAGGGGAGAAATGTGGGGGGAGGAGTGATATGGGAAAAAGAGTGGAGTGGGTGGGGGGAGCGGGGGCAATTAAATGGTTCTTCTGTTTGTGTCCCTGGAGGGGCGGCAATTAAATGGTTTTTCTGTTTGTGTACCTGGATGACAGTGTGTGGTACCAAGTTCAGTTGGGGTAGGGGGGACTACCTGAGGTCACTGGTGGGGGTGGTGCCACCAGGTGGTTTGGGGTGGCTAGGGTCCCCAGCAGGGCCTGGGGGGGCGGGGGCCGGCCGGGGGCCGGGGGGCCACAGCTGGGTCCGCAGATCACATGGTAAACTCCTGGAACTGAGATAAACACACTGAGGACCTGCCTGATGCTCTGGACCAGACAGCAGCAGGGAGCTGGGAGCAGCGGGAGGGCGTGTGATTAACCACATGACTGGGAGAGCATCTGTACTGAAGCACACTTCTCACACACACACACACACACAACTTCCAAACCAAGCAAACTATCAAGTTGTAAGTGAAATTTGAGGTGAAACAGTCCCACACAGTAATAGCAGCAGAAGCAATATTAGAATCCCAACCAGCATGCAGGTCAACACCTACACACAGCAGTACAGTAGCTAACATACTAACACCTACACACAGCAGTACTGTAGCTAACATACTAACACCTACACACAGCAGTACTGTAGCTAACATACTAACACCTACACACAGCAGTACAGTAGCTAGTATACTAACACCTACACACAGCAGTACTGTAGCTAACATACTAACACCTACACACAGCAGTACAGTAGCTAGTATACTAACACCTACACACAGCAGTACTGTAGCTAACATACTAACACCTACACACAGCAGTACTGTAGCTAACATACTAACACCTACACACAGCAGTACAGTAGCTAACATACTAACACCTACACACAGCAGTACTGTAGCTAACATACTAACACCTACACACAGCAGTACTGTAGCTAACATAATAACACCTACACACAGCAGTACTGTAGCTAACATACTAACACCTACACACAGCAGTACTGTAGCTAACATACTAACACCTACACACAGCAGTACTGTAGCTAACATACTAACACCTACACACAGCAGTACTGTAGCTAACATACTAACACCTACACACAGCAGTACTGTAGCTAACATAATAACACCTACACACAGCAGTACTGTAGCTAACATACTAACACCTACACACAGCAGTACTGTAGCTAACATACTAACACCTACACACAGCAGTACTGTAGCTAACATACTAACACCTACACACAGCAGTACTGTAGCTAACATACTAACACCTACACACAGCAGTACTGTAGCTAACATACTAACACCTACACACAGCAGTACTGTAGCTAACATACTAACACCTACACACAGCAGTACTGTAGCTAACATACTAACACCTACACACAGCAGTACTGTAGCTAACATACTAACACCTACACACAGCAGTACTGTAGCTAACATAATAACACCTACACACAGCAGTACTGTAGCTAACATACTAACACCTACACACAGCAGTACTGTAGCTAACATACTAACACCTACACACAGCAGTACTGTAGCTAACATAATAACACCTACACACAGCAGTACTGTAGCTAACATACTAACACCTACACACAGCAGTACTGTAGCTAACATACTAACACCTACACACAGCAGTACTGTAGCTAACATACTAACACCTACACACAGCAGTACTGTAGCTAACATACTAACACCTACACACAGCAGTACTGTAGCTAACATACTAACACCTACACACAGCAGTACTGTAGCTAGCAGGAACATTGTTACTGACAAACCAATATTGAGAAATCAGTAACATTCATCCTTAATGTCAGAGTATGTGTGTGCGTGTGCTTATGTGTGTGTAACTGTAGTCTAACCTGAATCCCTCGGCATTGGCAATAAACAGGTTGGGATTGGGAGGGTCACTATGGCAACGAGGTACTTTGACGGGTCGAGGGCTGTTCCTAGAGGCTGAGAAAAGGAAAATGAGAAAGACGTATAAGTGGAGGGAAGGGGGGGAAGAGTCAGGGGAGGAGGAGAGGAGAAGAGAAGGGAGGGAGGGAAGGAGAGGAGGAGAAGAGAGTGGAGGGGAGGAGGAGACAAGATCAGAGAAGGGAGGAGGAAATGGAAAGAGAGGAGAGGAGAAGAGAGAGGTGAGGAGAGGAGAAGGAGGAGAGAAGATGAGAGAGAAGGGAGGAGGAAATGGAAAGAGGAGAAGAGAGGGATAGAGAGAAGAGGGGAGAGGGAGAGAGAGGGGAGAAGGAGAGACACCAAAAGCAAGGTCAGGACAACTTGATATAACAGGTTCTTGTTGTAAGGACAGACTATTCTGGGTGAATGGCTGACCTGAATAAACACCCAGGCCGCCTGATTGGCCGAACGACTGCAATGCCCTTAGAGGTAAGAATAGACTGACTGGTGTGCAGACAACAGACCCATCCAGGTAGTGGTAGGGCACCAGGGACACTGGCTAATTCAGCTGTGCTCCATATCTACACATAGCTCAGAATTACACTACTAGTCAAATGTTTTGTCACATCTTCCCATTAATTGGTGGGAGGGTGTATCCAAACCTTTGACTGGTCGTGTACTTCAGTGTGTGACTGGTTATAACTCACCTATATACATGCCAGTGACTGGGCTGTGGGGCTTTCCAATCACGTGACCAATGCACTCATTCATCAACGCTTGAAGGTTCTGCACAGGAAGGAAGAAAAAGTTTACTATGACAACCATCATCACAGAACCATAAGAGGGTAAAGTAAAACATCCAGCGGCTGAATAAGCTACTGTTGAAGACTGAGATTGATTGACAGGCCAATCGAGCAATCAATGGTAGCATCTTTACCAGGAAGTCATCCTCAGGCAGGGCTGAGATGAAGGCGGGCTCGATGGCCTGGAGGAAGTCAAAACCTTGAGTGGCCCACCTGTAGCAGGACACACACCAACCATGCAGTGAGGCGGGAGAGAGACCGGAAGTGTGGTAATGAGGGAGAAAGGGGGGGAGGAACAGAGAGGCAGAGAGGAGTCTAACCTGGGCCTGGTCCCACGTCCGCTCTCACACTTGGTCAGGACGTAGTTCATCCACTTCCTGGCGAAGGAGATGTAGCGCTCTCCGATCCTCTGGCGGAACTCTCCGGACATCAAGCGAACGACTTCCTTGTGGTACTGAGGACAGACAAGAGACCAAACGCACTCAGGACACGGTGGTGGCCTGAAGCACACAGACAGCTATCACACTTGTTTACAGCACTGTGACCGTACTGGTCTAGTGTAACACATTCTTGAATCGGTTGTTATGATACTTCAAATGTTCTTTGTTTAATCTGTCTTCCCCCCACCCAGTCTCTCCTCCCATCCCCCTTGCCCTCTCAACCTAGGAGGGAGTCAGGTGGTTAAGCGGTTAGGGAATCAGACTAGTGATGACAAGATTGTGGGTATGAATCTGTGCCGTGCCAACATGACGTTGTGTCTTTGGGCAAGACACTTCACCCTACTTGCCTCAGGGGTAATGTCCCTGTATGTCACTCTGGATAAGAGCATCTGCTAAATGACTGAATGTACCCCTCTCCTTCCATCCCCCTCTCCCTCGCCAACCCCTCCACCCCCCCAATCTTTCTCCCCCACCCCTCCCCCCTGCTGACCTCGAAGGCGAAGTTGTAGCCCTGGATCATGGCCTCTCGGTAGTACTGCTGCAGGGTGGCACACTCAGACTCGTCCACCTCCGACTGGAACTCTGATGTGAACATGAACTCCACCTGGTCGATGGCCAGGCTGATCCTTATACACAACTGGAGAGCCTCATTCTGGAGGGGGGGAGGGGAGGGGGGGGGGGGGGGAGGGAGTCAGGTGGCTGAGCGGTTAGGGAATCAGATCTGAACACTGCCGGTTCGATTCCCTCCTCTATTTCCCTGTTCTTGCTGTTAAGTTGCTCTGGATATGAGGGTCTGCTAAAATGAACAAATGAGAGGAGTGGGAGAGACCGAGAAATTGAGTGACGTTTGTGCTCTTCTACATTTTCACTGGGAGAGAGAGAGAGAGAGAGAGAGAGAGAGAGAAGGAGAGAGAGAGAGAGAGGAGAAAGAGAGGTCCTTTCATGCCTGCATCTACCGCAAACTAGACAGACAGGAAGGAGCAGTGATGGAGCCTCTCTGGTCTGAGGACATCTTCACAGTGAGCACACAGAGGGAGTGTGGGTGTGTGAGCCTCTCCCCCGTCTGCCTGTGACTGAAGGGAACACACATGGTTTACTGTAAATCCTGTGGTTCTGAAAGTAGAACACCGAGCTGATAAACCCACTGATGTTGTGAAAACAGTGGCTGCTTTGTTTGACGTGTGTGTGTGTGTGTGCGCACACATGTTTATATTTGTCTGTGTTTATATAGGTGTGTGTGTGTGGTATGGAGTCAGGTGGCTGAGCGGTTAGAGAATCGGGCTAGCAATCAGAAATTTGCATGTTCGATTGCCGACCGCGCTAACTGACGTTGTGTCCTTGGGAAAGGCACTTCACCCTACTTGCTTCAGGGGGAATGTCCCTGTACTTGCTGTAAGTCACCCTGGATAAGAACGTCTGCTAAAGGACTAAATGTGTGCATGTGTGTGCAGCCTACTTTCAGCTGCTCCAGGGCGCAGGCTATGAGTGGCTGGCTGGAGGTTTGTTCTCGGCTGAGGGAGAGCACGTCCTCCATAGCCAGCTGGAAGGCCTTCCTCTGGGCCACCAGCTGGGACGACTGCATCACGATCAGGAGCAGGTTCTCCACCTGGGACGCACCACAAAACAGGCAGACAGTCAGCCAATCAGCCCAATTCTTAAATCAGTCAGTCAGTACTCAGTCAGCAAGCACACACAACCACTATGAACTCCCAAACTTACCTTCATGGCCCTGAGTGTGTCCACCGTCTCCACCTGAGGCACCAGTTTGATGGTCTGGCCCCCCCACTGCGCCCAGGCTGCCTCCACAGGCGAGCCCCAGGCTCTGTGCTTGCTCATCAGCAAGTAGGCCTCGTCCAGGCTGTGCTCCTCCGGCTCCTTGCTGCAGTCCTTTCCAGCAGCAGCATGAAGCAGCTGCAGGATCAGAGGACGCTGCTCCATCAGCACGCTGGGGACAAACACCTCCAGCTCCTCCAGCCCCGGGATCTGGACCTGGGGGAGAGAGGAAAGACAGGGAGAGAAAGGAGAGGGAGGGAGAGACAGACAGAGGAGGGAGAGACAGAGGAGAGGGAGAGAGACAGAGGAGAGGGAGAGAGACAGTGGAGAGGGAGAGAGACAGAGGAGAGGGAGAGACAGAAGAGAAGGAAAGAGAGACGAAGGAGAAGGAAAGAGAGACAGAAGAGAAGGAAAGAGAAACAGAGGAGAAGGAAAGAGAGACAGAGGAGAAGGAAAGAGAGACAGAAGAGAAGGAAAGAGAGACAGAGGACGGACACAAGACAGTGGAGAGGGAGAGAGAGACAGAGGAGAGGGAGAGAGAGACAGAGGAGAGGGAGAGACAGAAGAGAAGGAAAGAGAGACAGAGGACGGAGACAAGACAGTGGAGAGGGAGAGAGAGACAGAGGAGGGAGAGAGAGACAGAGGAGAGGGAGAGAGAGACAGAGGAGGGAGACAGAAAAGTGTGGGAGACAGAAAGAGATGGGAGGGGAGGGAAGACGAGGAGAGAGATAAAGGGGGAGAAAAACAAAGGGAGGGATTCAAAGAGCCAGGATTAGAAACCCCAGCAGTAAGGAGATGAATGAGCGCTAGATAAAGCCTTGTGTACAGATGCACCCTGAAGAGTCTCCATCGATGAGACGGAAAGCATTGACATCAGCTCTGACGTCATAAGTGACATTATCTCTGAAAATCACCTTGACATAATTTCTGTCCCTGAGAGCCTCCAGGAGACTGGATACCCCACTGGTGATGCAGAAATCTGCTGCTATCTCCAGGTCCTGGGGGGGAGGGGAGGGGGGACAAACAGAGGTCAGTAGAACATTCACTGGCTTATCTGTAATAACAGGACACCGCAGTCTCAAACAAGCAACACACACACACACACACACACACACACACGACAGATCTCACATACACCCAAAGGACCGATTTCTCTCATACACAAAGGACAGACGTCACACAGACACATACAGGGGCCTGATCAAACCAACACACCTTCCGGAGCATCTTGGCAAATCCCAGAGCTTTGGACGCTCTCTCCCTGGCCTCGTGGAAGAGCTCTTTCAGAGACCTGCTGGTCTCGATGACCGACCGCCTGGACAGGGACGAGACCAGTTACACACATACACAAACACACACACACACACAGGAAGTACATCTCTACACTGGTTGTAAGAGGATAATCTAACTGATGGCCTGCTATGGTACAATCTACCAGACTACAACCAGTCTCCACCCCCTTTATCCTTGGTCTCCAGCCCCAACTTCCTGGGACACCACCCCCTCCCTCCCTGGATTCCACCCCCTTCCGGCCGGGTCTCCACCCCCTCTGTACCTGATCTCGTCCGACACGTTGCTTGTCTCGTCCTCTCCGCTGCCCCAGAACTCGTCTCCACTCTTCTGTAGCCCCGCGTCCAGGAACTCTCCTGTAGACTTCAGCAGCATGCCGGCGATGTCGCTGGACATTATAGGTTCATTAATATCAAATGCCTTTAGGTTGATCATATAATGCGTAGGGTAACATGGTAGTATGGTAGGGCAGTATAGTAGGGCAGCAGGGTAACAGGGTAGTATGGTAGGGCAGCAGGGTAGTATGGTAGGGCAGCAGGGTAACAGGGCAGTATGGTAGGGCAGTATGGTAGGGCAGCAGGGTAACAGGGTAGTATGGTAGGGCAGCAGGGTAACAGGGCAGTATGGTAGGGCAGCAGGGTAACAGGGCAGTATGGTAGGACAGCAGGGTAATAGGGCAGTATGGTGGGGCAGCAGGGTAACAGGGCAGTATGGTGGGGCAGCAGGGTAACAGGGCAGTATAGTAGGGCAGCAGGGTAACAGGGCAGTATGGTAGGGCAGCAGGGTAGTATGGTAGGGCAGTATGGTAGGGCAGCAGGGTAACAGGGTAGTATGGTAGGGGAGCAGGGTCATAGTACAGTATGGTAGGGCAGCAGGGTCACAGGGTAATAGGGCAGTATGGTAGGGCAGCAGGGTAACAGGGTAGTATGGTAGGGCAGTAGGGTAACAGGGCAGTAGGGTAACAGGGCAGTATGGTAGGGCAGCAGGGTAACAGGGTAGTATGGTAGGGCAGCAGGGTAACAGGGTAGTATGGTAGGGCAGCAGGGTAACAGGGTAGTATGGTAGGGCAGTATGGTTGGGCAGTAGGGTAACAGGGCAGTATGGTAGGGCAGCAGGGTAACAGGGTAGTATGGTAGGGCAGCAGGGTAGTATGGTAGGGCAGCAGGGTAACAGGGTAGTATGGTAGGGCAGCAAGGTAGTATGGTAGGGCAGCAGAGTCACAGGGCAGTATGGTAGGGCAGCAGGGTAATAGGGCAGTATGGTAGGGCGGCAGGGTAACAGGGTAGTATGGTAGGGCAGTATGGTAGGGCAGTAGGGTAACAGGGCAGTATGGTAGGGCAGCAGGGTAACAGGGTAGTATGGTAGAGCAGCAGGGTAACAGGTTACTATAGAGATACTAACCAGAAGAGCTTGCCAGACTGGGGACCCTTGCAGCAGGGTAACAGGGTAGTATGGTAGGGCAGTATGGTAGGGCAGTAGGGTAACAGGGCAGTATGGTAGGGCAGCAGGGTAACAGGGCAGTATGGTAGGGCAGCAGAGTAACAGGGCAGTATGGTAGGACAGCAGGGTAATAGGGCAGTATGGTGGGGCAGCAGGGTAACAGGGCAGTATGGTAGGGCAGCAGGGTAGTATGGTAGGGCAGTATGGTAGGGCAGCAGGGTAACAGGGTAGTATGGTAGGGCAGCAGGGTCATAGTACAGTATGGTAGGGCAGCAGGGTCACAGGGTAATAGGGCAGTATGGTAGGGCAGCAGGGTAACAGGGTAGTATGGTAGGGCAGTATGGTTGGGCAGTAGGGTAACAGGGCAGTATGGTAGGGCAGCAGGGTAACAGGGTAGTATGGTAGGGCAGCAGGGTAACAGGGTAGTATGGTAGGGCAGCAGGGTAACAGGGTAGTATGGTAGGGCAGTATGGTTGGGCAGTAGGGTAACAGGGCAGTATGGTAGGGCAGCAGGGTAACAGGGTAGTATGGTAGGGCAGCAGGGTAGTATGGTAGGGCAGCAGGGTAACAGGGTAGTATGGTAGGGCAGCAAGGTAGTATGGTAGGGCAGCAGAGTCACAGGGCAGTATGGTAGGGCAGCAGGGTAATAGGGCAGTATGGTAGGGCAGCAGGGTAACAGGGTAGTATGGTAGGGCAGTATGGTAGGGCAGTAGGGTAACAGGGCAGTATGGTAGGGCAGCAGGGTAACAGGGTAGTATGGTAGGGCAGCAGGGTAACAGGTTACTATAGAGATACTAACCAGAAGAGCTTGCCAGACTGGGCCTCCCCTCCCCTGATGTAGGGGGTGATGACCTTGGTGAAGTTCCACTCCTCTTCCAGCAGGTTCTTCAGGCTGTGGGACGCCTGAGGCAGCTGCTGCAGCATCTGGATCCAGCTGTGCATGTAATCGAAATACACCTGCACACACACAATCACACACACCAAAGCCCAGATGAGATCATGATATATGTTCCAGTTGCACAGAAGGCTGAATACAAATGAAAATCCCCAAATTTTGAGATTTGGCTGATCCAGTTCCTGGATTATAATATCCAGTTTCTGTAAGAGGCTGGAACCTGCTGTTCTGTGAGCTTCCTCACCAGGCCTGCTGGGAAAGTGTTCATGAACAAACAGTCTTACGAGTGAGAGAGCAGCAGCGCTTCCTCTTCTGATAAGCCTGATAAAGATGTTCACTGTCAGCTGGCCAAGGTTCAAGTCATTGTTAGGGGTCAGTGTTGGGGTTAGTTTTGGGGTCAGTGCTGTGGTCAGTGTTAATGTCAGTGTTGGGGTAAGTGTTGAGGTGAGTGTTAGGGTCAGTGTTAGGGTCAGTGTTAGGGTCAGTGTTGGGGTCAGTGTTAGGGTCAGTGTTAGGGTCAGTGTTAGGGTCAGTGTTAGGGTCAGTGTTAGGGTCAGTGTTGGTGTCAGTGTTAGGGTCAGTGCTGGGGTAAGTGTTGAGGTGAGTGTTAGGGTCAGTGTTGTTGTCAGTGTTAGGGTCAGTGTTGTTGTCAGTGTTAGGGTCAGTGTTGGGGTCGGTGCTGAGGTCAGTGCTGGGGTAAGTGTTGAGGTGAGTGTTAGGGTCAGAGTTGGTGTCAGTGTTATGGTCAGTTTTGGGGTCGGTGCTGAGGTCAGTGCTGGGGTAAGTGTTGAGGTGAGTGTTAGGGTCAGTGTTGGTGTTGGTGTCGGTGTTGAGGTCTAACCTCCAACATCTTGTGCAGGTCTTCCTCAAACTCGTCAATGTTGGCGTTGGTCTGCAGGCCCTGGGCGTCTGTGACCACGCCCCTCAGCATGAACTGGTAGTACTGCTTCATCAGCAGCCCCCCCTTCAACACCTCCTTACACTCACGCACCAACTACACACACAGACATTGACACAAAACACAAAGGCATTAACACACAAGGATAAACAAGTACCTGAAATGAACTGAAATATAACCATAATCAGAGTGTGTATAATAAATGTTCGTTGCAGACCTACTTGTTGTTAGCAGAGAGGGTTCTGTGTGTGTGTGTGTGTTGGAGACCTGCTTGATGCTGAGCAGAGAGGGTTCTGTGTGTGTGTGTGTGTGTGCAGACCTGCTTGATGCTGAGCAGAGAGGGTTCTGTGTGTGTGTGTGTGTGTGTTGCAGACCTGCTTGATGCTGAGCAGAGAGGGTTCTGTGTGTGTGTGTTGCAGACCTGCTTGATGCTGAGCAGAGAGGGTTCTGTGTGTGTGTGTGTGTGTTGCAGACCTGCTTGATGCTGAGCAGAGAGGGTTCTGTGTGTGTGTGTTGCAGACCTGCTTGATGCTGAGCAGAGAGGGTTCTGTGTGTGTGTGTTGCAGACCTGCTTGATGCTGAGCAGAGAGGGTTCTGTGTGTGTGTGTGTGTGTGTTGCAGACCTGCTTGATGCTGAGCAGAGAGGGTTCTGTGTGTGTGTGTGTGTTGCAGACCTGCTTGATGATGAGCAGAGAGGGTTCTGTGTGTGTGTGTGTGTGTGTTGCAGACCTGCTTGATGCTGAGCAGAGAGGGTTCTGTGTGTGTGTGTGTGTGTGCGTTGCAGACCTGCTTGATGCTGAGCAGAGAGGGTTCTGTGTGTGTGTGTGTGTGTGTGCGTTGCAGACCTGCTTGATGCTGAGTAGAGAGGGTTCCCCTGCTGGTCTCTGTTCTAGACGCAGCTTGAGACACTCATGGATAACGTTGAGCAGAACTCTGCAGAGAACCAGGAAGGCAGGCCGGAACGAGGGCAGGTCCATGTCCAAAAGCTCCTCCCACGACACCTGCACACCACACACAGGGTCACTCAACATGCTTCTACTAAAGACAGGGTCACTCAACACACTTCCACCACACACACACACGGGTCACTCAACACACTTCCACCACACACACACACGGGTCACTCAAAACACTTCCACCACACACAGAGCCACTCAACACGCTTCTACTAAAGACAGGGTCACTCAACACACTTCCACCACACACACACACGGGTCACTCAACACACTTCCACCAGAGCCACTCAACACGCTTCTACCACTCAATACGCTTTCAACACACACAGTGCCACTTAACACGGTTCCACCACACACACAGGGGTCAATCAACACGCTTCCCACACACATAGCATGGTGCTTGCTCTTTTTTCAAATTAAAATTCCAGACTTTTTCCAAAAAAATACCTTGACTTTATGTACCTTTGCACTTGCGTACCACTGCCCACTGTAAATTGGTTGAGATCGTACCAATTGTGTTTATTAGAAAATATTTTTTTTATAGTATTCAATGAACAAATGCATAATTCAGTGTAAATTGTTTTTACTAAGTCAATTTTGAATGGGAGTCTATGGAGTGAAGCGCTCAATTGTATATCGTTCCATTAGGCTAATCCAGTACGTGACCAGTTAGTAAAATTATAGTTGTAGGCTTATGCCTTCCCATTTCTCGTTTCACAATGCCTTTGAGCAGACTGTAAAGATCTACCATAAGATTTTTTTCCATACTTTATTAAGACTTTCCTACAAAATTCAAGAATTTTTAAGGTCTGGAAAACAGTGTTTCAAAATTCCATACTTTTAAAGACTTTCAAGACTTGCGCAAGCACCCTGACATAGGTTCACTCAACACGTGTTCATCTATATAAACAGTCCCTCAACACACGACTACAACTCAACATGCTTCCATCACACACACACGGGGTCACGCTTCCATCTTCCAACATGCCTCCATCACAAGCTACACTGGAGACTTTAAACTGAACATACAATCTCTCAGTATGTAGCCAAAAGCTAAAGCTACTGAGCCAAATAGATTTAGATAGACTTTTGTTAGAAAAGGAGTCATCTTGGAAGCGTCCTCGATGAGGGCCTGGCTCACCTGGTCAGCGTCCAGGTCTGGCCGTCCTGGATCCTCACAGGACAGGTGCCTGGACAGTTCAGGCAGGTAGTCACTGTACAGCATGGGGTCTGGGAAGTCTGCAAACTGGAGGAGGAGACCAGGAGAGCCGGGGGGGATCGTTCACAATTAGAACTTATTCAGAACGACTTACAGCAAGTACAGGGACATTCCCCTGAGGCAAGTAGGGTGAAGTGCTATGCCCAGGGACGCAACATCGCTCAGCGGGTTAAGCCATTGGCCTTGTAATCTGAAGTTTATGAGCTCGATTCTCGGCTGTGGCTATGTTATGTTGTGTCCTTGGGCAAGGCACTTCACCCTACTTGTCTCAGGGGGATTGTCCCTGCACTTAAATGTAAGTCGCTTTGGATAAAAGGGTCTGCTAAATGAGGTATTATTTATTATTTTAATGTCCTCTGAAATAAAAACACATCCTTTGGCCCACTATCTATTGACATGCCCCGAAGCGAGGGAAAGTCAATGACCAAGGTCCACTTAGCACGTGTGTGTATTGATGAGTGTGCATGAAATCATTTAAAACAACTGATTTTGAATTGAGGAAACAGAGGAGAGATGATGGGAGAGAGAGAGAGGGCAGGCAGATAGAAAGAAGGGAGGAGAGGAGGGGAGGAGAGGGAAGGAGAGGAGAGATGATGGGAGAGAGAGAGCGGGCAGGCAGATAGAAAGAAGGGAGGGGAGGAGAGGGAAGGAGAGGAGAGATGATGGGAGAGAGAGAGAGGGCAGGCAGATAGAAAGAAGTGAGGAGAGGAGGGGAGGAGAGGAGGGGAGGAGAGGGAAGGAGAGGAGAGTGTTCAGTGTGTTTTGTTTACTTTGTGAGTAGATATACATGTTGTACTACTTGGATAAATAGATGTCTAATCGTGCGTGTGCGAGAGTCAGCATATGTTTGTGACCTGCAGACAAATAGCAGTGAGAGTGAGCCGTCTGATTCTAGGTCATCATCACCCTGCCCCTGCTCATGGCAGGAGAAAACCCTGTTTCAACCACTAAGCTTGTCTGAATGACTCAACTGTCATTACACAGTTGAGTCATTTTTGCTGGCTAAAAAACAAGTATAGTTGTTTTTAAGTTCTAAACACGACGCAGTGAGCAGAATACACATTTTTGCACGGTAAAGCCCAAAAAACGTTGGTAAAAGTATTACTAGTGAGAAGTGCATAACAAACAAATATAATCCAGGACTTCAACCCCCCCTGTCTGGTCCTCTCCCCTCTCCTACCTCCAGGGCTGGGGTGTGGCTGAGCAGGGCAGCCCTGGCCCTCTGCAGGGATCGATCCATCAGCTTGTGCAGCCTGAGGATCAGCTTGCGCAGGCCCATCTGCTTCAGGGCCTTGTCCACAAACGGACGGTAGATGGCAGTGGAGCAGCACTGGCCTCCAGCCCCCGCCTCCCCCGAGCCTCCAGCCCCCGCCTCCCCCGAGCCCCCTGCCCCCGCCACAGGCAGCAACTCCTCCTCGGACAGCAGGCGGGTGAACTTGGGCGTGAGGCAGGGCGACAGCTCCCCCCCCTCCGTGTCCCGCTCCTCGCCCTCGCTGTCGGCCGTGAAGGTGGCGGTCGAGTCGTTCTCCTCGTCCTCGTCCTCCTCTTGCTCTTCCTCGTTGCCGCGGGAACAGCGGGGGGAGGGGATCTCGAAGACGGGCCAGCCAATCCGGGACAAGTCTCTGAGGCCCAGCACGGTTGCCATGACGCGCAGCTTCTGGTTGAGGTCCTGGGTGATGTTGAGCCACAGACAGAGAGCCTGCACCCTGCCCTGGAAACACACATACACACACACACACATACAAGGGTAAGTAAGAATGAGTGTGTATTTCTGTGTGCGTGGCTGTCATTAGGCAGTGTTTTCCACTCGTTAGTAGGTCGTGGCCTTCCCAAATGGTTTCATGAAGTTTTAAACAAAAAAAGCTTTTCCCAGTGTTAGCTGTAGCAAGCATGTGTACGTTTGCCTGTGTGTGTATATGTGTGTGTACGTGTGTTTGTACACGTGTGTGTGTGTGTGGCCCACCTGGAAGTCCCTGGCAGCGTACTTGTCGTAGTCCTTCTGCAGAGCCTGCAGGGAGGGGAACAGAGCCTCCACAGACTCCAGCAGCTCCATCACCCTCTTCACCTGCTGGAAGGCCAGCCGCTGCCTCTGCAGGTGCTCCCTGCAGCCCTGCCCCGAGCCCAGCGGGGCCGCCACATCCAGGGCCGGGGACGGGCTGGCGCTGAAGCCCCACGGGTCCACCCCCACGCAGCTGCCCTCCGAGGGACATGCGGCCGGAGAGCGGCCCAAACACGCTTCGCTCCCTGGGGAGGTGAAGTTCTGAGCGCCCCTCTCCGCAGGTCCTGGTTCTTCTGCCCCGGCCTCTAGGCGCGTCCTGCAGGGGCTGAGGCTGTGGTAGTCCACCTTGAAGTGCAGCACCTCCCTGATGATGTCCGGGATGGCCTGGCGGGCCGTGAACAGGAAAAGATCCTGGTCGTGAACGGAGCGGTGGGCGTGCCAGGCCTGGAGCTCCAGCCACACCACCTCATTGTTCTGGCCCATGAAGGCTGAGTTCTCCAGGCCGCGCTGCTCCTTCTCCTTCTTCTTGGACGACATGGAGGTGAGCTTGAGGAGCAGGCGCAGCGTCTCGAAGAACTTGAGGCGGTCGGCGGGGCAGTCGGAGCGCGAGGTCTGGCGGTGGGGCCGGGGGGCCAGGGCGTGGGGCATGCTGACAGGCAGCTGGCCCAGGCTCAGGTAGGGCTTCCTGGGGTCCATGCTGAGGGCTCCGAAGGGGGTGGGCCTGGACAGAGGGTCCAGCATGAAGGAGCCTTCGAAGGTCTTCTTGTGGTCTCTGTCTGTGGAGCGCTGGGCGGACCGCTGCTTCTTCCCCTGCTTGTAGCTGTGCTCTTCTGGGGGTTCCAAGAGTCGAGGGCTCTCCCGGTCCCGGGACCTCTGGGTCGAGGGGCTGCTGGGGTCGGGCTTGTCTGATCACACACACACACGCACAAATTGAAAATGACAAATTACATCACGATTTAGCGCACCAGGTACAATAAACACCAAAGGTGAAAGTGTTTTGTTAGTACAGCAACAACAGCACAGTTTCCCCTCACCTCCCTCCCACCTGCCCTCTCTCCCCCTTCCTCACCCTTGTTGGGGGAGCGTCCGGCCGAGCGGCCCTGGCTGTTCTTCTGGTGTTTCCCAGACATGCGTTTCATCTGCCGGGGGGTGCAGGGGGGGGAGGTGCTGTACAGGCCCTCCTCCTCAGCATCCCAGGACTCGTCCTCCTCTGGGGCACCCTGAGCCGTGGCATCACCGGGGGGGCTAGCCTGCCTGTGGGGAGAGGGGAGGGGGGAGGGGGGGGGGGGGTTAGCTACAGGAACGGTTCACAAACTACCCTGCAGGCTGCAAAGCTATCATTAAATAGCTTTGTCAGTTTGTCAGCCAGAGCACTGCCTCTCCGACGTGAGGATAAGGAAAGAAGAATGTCACCACAGACAGATGATATCTTCATGATATGTGTGGGAATGTTTTTAAAAGCCAGCTAGAACCAGTTCAGCCCAGAAGGACCCTGGTGGGAAGTCCAGGGAGCGTTCCCTGCTCTCCGAGGGGTCAGGGCAGCTGGGCCGCTGGGCTGGGGGGCTTCTGGGAAGCCCTCCGTCACCAGCCGGAGAAAATGAGCGAAGCAAACAGGGAGCGATGTCCTATGAGGTCAGAGCGAGGGGCCGGCCGAGAGGCTTGATTTATAACACAAGACAAAACAAGATCGTCTTCGCAAACCAGAATGTGCCACAATAACCATATTTGTTTCATCTTTTAGTAATTGTTGGACGTGAATATCGTAATACGGACTAAGATAATCATGTCAGTATCAATAATAATCATGTCAGTAATCATAATTACTTGTATTTTGTATTTGTAATACAAAAATACTGTTATACCGTGTACATACTCAATGTATATTTGTCTTAAGATGCCTGTTTTGCACTTCTGGTTGGATGCCAACTGCGTTTCGTTACCCTTTACTTGTACGTGTGTAATGACAATAAAGTTAAATCTAATCTAGAATAACTGTGCATCCCTCCAGCAGGTAACAGACTCACAGGTCAGGTTCCAGGTCAGCAGCCATACAGAAGCACTGAGCACCACACTAAAGAGGGGCAGGTCAAAGGTCAAACCCCAAGGCTCTCTAACCTATGACCCCGGGTATATAGAGCTTATTATGCTGGACGTCTGCTGATGATGTCACAGCCATCTGCATCTGCTGACAGCAGTTCTGTATAGAAGCCACACGTGCGCACACACATGCACAAAAACACACACTCACACGTACTAACACACACACACACACACACAAGTACAAACGCACAAGTAAAAACACACAATATACAAGCACTTACAATATATACCTACACGCATGCTAAAAATGATCTCAACCTATTTACACCTCGTTGGTGCATGTGTTTGTGTTTGTGTATGTGTGCGTGTGTGTGTGTGCGTGTGCGTGTCTGCGAACAAGCCTCCGGCCTGGAGGATGACAGATGAAAATAGATCTGGCGAGAGGTGAGACAGTAGCAACAGCAGGTCACACACTCAGAGCGTGCCCCCTATTCAGAGAGGGAGGGAGGGGGGAGGGAGGGAGGGGGAGGGAGGGCGAGAGGGAGAGAGAGAGAGAGAGAGAGAGAGAGGGAAGGCTAAGGGGGGTAGAGAGTGAGATCTGTTGATTTTAGACCTGCCAGGTAGCAGCTACACCATCCTGGCCATTTAGAAAACTGAAATCAAACTGATGTTAAAATCAGGAGAGACGCAGGGAGAAAGAGATAGAGAGAAAGATGGACAGAGAGAGAGAGAGAGAGAGAGGGGGGGGGGAACAAAGACAAAGCAGAAAACAAGCTGTTGAGACACTTCCTTCAGCGTCTAAAGCGCCCAGCAGCACACAAAGCAGCAGAGAGGCGAGGCCACGCCCCTCCAGGTTGTGCTCTTTGTTACCATAAGCTGCTCCGAGGACAGTTTAATAGGATTAGAGGAGGAGGGGCTGACCTGTCCACGGAAACAAAGGAAAAAGAGGGGCGGGAGGAAAAGAGGAGAGGGTGAGAGAAGAGAGCGTGTGTGAGTCTGGGGGTGGGCAGGGGGGAGTGTGTGTGTGTGTGTGTGTGTGAGGGCGAGAGAAGAGAGTGTGCGTGGGGGTGTGTGGGGGGGGGGGGGGGGGGTGAGTGCAGGGTGGAGGGTGTACTTAATATCTTCATCCCTCCCATCAATCATGAAAGACATTCCACCACGTGTGTCTGTACAAGTCAAGTGTGTGCGGAGGAGTGCAAGTATGAAACGTATCCTCTCAGAGGTCTGTGTGACGTCAGAATGTACTTGAGAGCATTTGTGCTAGTCTAAATAAGGTGTTTGGTTCATTCTGCCATTTCTTCAAAACACTGTCTATTCTGCCTACTGCACAGTGACAAGCCCACCACTCTAGCAAACTCTACAGTTAACCTGCATCTTTGTGACCTTTTTGGAGGTAAGGGGTGACTTGTCCTGCCTCAAGTCCTGCGGCCAATCAGAAACAGGTCAACAAGTCTGAGTGTGTGCAAAAGTCTGAGAGTGTTTGGACAAGTGTGCGTGTGTACGAGCGTGTGAGAATGTGTAACCGTGTACGAACGAGCATGCGTGAGTGTGTGTGTGAGTGTGCGATTATCTGCATTACTAGATCACTTTCACGAGGAGCCTTAATCCCCCCGTGGCATTTCACTGGAGACAATGAGCGTCTACTGCCCATCTGCCCTGACACCCCCCCCCCCCCTTCCCCAACACACACACACAGCCTGCACACAGTCACTCATTTCCTATGCACACACTCCACCCCACTTACACAAACACACCACGTAATGCCGCCTCCCCACCTCTCCACCCTAACACACATGCACACACACAAACACACACATGCATGCACTACACACACACTACACACGCAACGCACACACACTACACACACACTACACACACACACTCTTTCTCTCTCCTGGGATTCACTTTAGAGCTCCAGACACCTGCTGCTGGAGACAGAAGAGCCCAGATGCTGCTGCTACACCATCACAATGTAGAGAGAGAGAGAGAGAGAGAGAGAGAGAGAGAGAGAGAGAGAGAGAGAGAGAGAGCAAGGGGAGGAGGAGGGGGAGGAAGGAGAGGGAAGATCAGAAGGAGGAGAAGAGGGGGGGAAGGGGGGGGGGAGGATGAGCACAGACAACGGAGAGCGCAGAGGGGGAAGAGGGCAGGATGGAGGAACGGAGGAGAAGAACGATGCGGTCACTCCACCATGAGTAGAGAGGAGGAGGAGGATCTGTAACGCACCACCCCTAAGCAGGAGCAGGAGGAGAAGGTGGAGAAGGACAAACTGTAATGCACCACCACTAAGCAGGAGGAGGAGGCGGAGGTGGAGGGCACATTCCTGCAGCCCCTCTAATGCAGTGACCAACTTCTGCAGAGAACAGGGGGCTTTTCAGCACGCTGGTGTCATCGCAGGAACGAGTCGGACAAGTCTGCTTTGTGTGGCACAAGCAGACGCTACGCTGGCAGAATGCAGGCGCCTCTGATTGGCTCAGGCAAGGTTGCTAGCGTAGGTCTGTTGACGTCAGAGTCCACACAGAAACACTGTTGACTGTCCTACGGCCGACACTGGCCCAAAACACAAGTTGTCGTATATTTTAGCTTATTAGCCAACTCAGCTCGACGCAAACTGTTCCTTTCTCATTGATTTGTAGATGTGGGTGTGCTTGAGCATGCGTGTGTGAGCGTGTGTGAGTGTGTGTGGTGCATGAGGTGTGGCCCTGGGCACAGTGAGGTGACTCAATCACTCAGGAATGGCACCGGAACCTGTGACATCATCACACTGCCCACTATTTATTTGGTTGCTATGAGACACCTCTCCTAAGCTCTGCTGAACCCTAGGACAGCACAGGACACACACACACGCGCAAACACACGCACGCACCTTCTCAACTGACTGCCAATGAGAACTTCATGCCTGTGTGAGCTGAACATGTAAACCATGAGCAGGCCATGACGCTGACACCAGTTGAATTGCCACTGCAGATGGCGTCTGGCTTCTCTCAATGGCTCATCTGACAGCCAACCAGCTCAGCAGTACAGGCCGCAGGGCTGTTTAGGCCCCTCCCCCCCAGACAGGCGCTCTGAAGGGTAATAACCAGCCAGGGGGCAGAAGATAGAGGGGCCTGGGGCAACCTTTGACCCCCTCAGCCATCAGCTCCATTGTGGTAGGCAGCAGCATTGTGAGGGAGAGGGAGGGGGGGTGGGGGGGCACGTGGCCGGGGCAGAGGGCTGAATGGTTGCTCACAGCTGGCGGGTTGAGCTCGCAGACACGAGGCCACACAACAGGAGCGAATGGGGAGGGGGAGGAGGAGAAGCTGGCAGGAACTCTTTCTGTTTGTCAGGTGGTGGGGGTGGGGGGCTTTCCGAGCTAAATGAGTCATCCATGGTTCCCAAACCCGTTTCTGAGTTGGCTGTGTTGTGTACCTGAAAGGGGAGGGGGGCGGGGGATTCCGATAGCAGATGCTAAAAGGAAATAGGTGGCTTGAAAACTTCAGTCAACAGAAAAGCTAACCAAGGGTAAACATGGGAGAAATATGCAGCCGGAAGCACGTTAACACACTAACTGAGGCAGGTTATCTGTCAGTTGAACCCTGTTATAAACCTGTCTGTGACTGTTGTGTCTGTGCTGCAGGGTGTCTGTGCTGTTCTGTGCTGCAGGGTGTCTGTGCTGCAGGGTGTCTGTGCTGCTCTGTGCTGCAGGGTGTCTGTGCTGCAGGGTGTCTGTGCTGCAGGGTGTCTGTGCTGCAGGGTGTCTGTGCTGCAGGGTGTCTGTGCTGCTCTGTGCAGCAGGGTGTCTGTGCTGCTCTGTGCAGCAGGGTGTCTGTGCTGCTCTGTGCTGCAGGGTGTCTGTGCTGCAGGGTGTCTGTGCTGCTCTGTGCTGCAGGGTGTCTGTGCTGCAGGGTGTCTGTGCTGCTCTGTGCTGCAGGGTGTCTGTGCTGCAGGGTGTCTGTGCTGCTCTGTGCTGCAGGATGTCTGTGCCGCTCTGTGCCGCTCTGTGCTGCAGGGTGTCTCTGCTGCTCTGTGCTGCTCTGTGCTGCTCTGTGCTGCAGGGTGTCTGTAATGCTCTGTGCTGCAGGATGTCTGTGCTGCAGGGTGTCTGTGCTGCTCTGTGCTGCTCTGTGCTGCAGGGTGTCTGTGCTGCAGGGTGTCTGTGCTGTGCCGCTCTGTGCAGCAGGGTGTCTGTGCTGCTCTGTGCAGCAGGGTGTCTATGCTGCAGGGTGTCTGTGCTGCTCTGTGCTGCAGGGTGTCTGTGCTGCTCTGTGCTGCAGGGTGTCTGTGCTGCAGGATGTCTGTGCTGCAGGGTGTCTGTGCTGCAGGGTGTCTGTGCTGCAGGGTGTCTGTGCCGCTCTGTGCAGCAGGGTGTCTGTGCTGCTCTGTGCAGCAGGGTGTCTATGCTGCAGGGTGTCTGTGCTGCTCTGTGCTGCTCTGTGCTGCATGGTGTCTGTGCTGCAGGGTGCTGTGCTGTGGGGTGTCTGTGCTGCAGGGTGTCTGTGCTGCTCTGTGCAGCAGGGTGTCTGTGCTACAGGGTGTCTGTGCTGCTCTGTGCTGCAGGGTGTCTGTGCTGCTCTGTGCAGCAGGGTGTCTGTGCTGCAGGGTGTCTGTGCTGCAGGGTGTCTGTGCAGCTCTGTCCTGCAGTGTGTCTGTGCTGCTCGGTGTCTGTGCTGCAGGGAGTCTGTCCTGCAGGGTGTCTGTGCTGCAGGGTGTCTGTCCTGCAGGGTTTCTGTGCTGCAGGGTGACCCAGCAGGGCGAGGGAACAGCTGTGCTCCAGAGAGTGGGTGCCAGTCTGTCTGCCCTAGAACCGTGTAAACTGACTATAATAATGGATTGTGCAGCCATAGACCACTTCCTTCCAAGTATGTATCCACACAATCCACATGGAGGTGCAGTAGCTACTCTCTCTCAGAGAGAGATATGGAGAGAGACATTCAGGAAGTGTTGCCAGGATTCCTGAGTGTCAGGGCCTTAACAAGTTCTAGAACATCGAGCCACAGATGCCTTTTCCAACCAGTATCCAGCAGATCTCCTTCACACCACACAGGAAGTCCTAGCATCAGCAGTGTGGGAGTCTGCTAGAGGAACAACCATGCCTCAGACTGAGGCCTAATGCTCACAGACAGACAGACAGACAGACAGGCTGACAGACAGATAAGACAGGCTGACAGACATACAGACAGATAGACAGGCTGACAGACAGACTGCCTAAAACACTGCTCACAACAGATATCTGTGTCTGTCTCCTGCACAGAGCCATGAATACAACTGAGACATTCTGTACAGACAGGACCTGAACTTGGAAGAGCTTAGCACAATCATTAGCCTTGTTGGTCTGCCTGCTTCCTGCTTAAGTACTTGGGAGGGGCCAGCTGGGGTGGTAGGTGGTCAGAATGTCATTCCACAGCCTTATGTACTCATTCCCAGTCTTCTACATTTTCCTGCAGAACAGCGTCTGCAGGTCCTCCAATAAACTGAATACACTGTCCGCTGGTGAGCTTGCAGGCATGCTGTAATAATCTCACTGCTTCCTGGAAATCATGCAGCTCTTTGCTAACAGTGGCAATATATCCTATTGCATGCTGTTGCATAAGACCAGCTATACTCAGCATGGTGTACTAAGAAGAAAGTCTCTAATCAGAGAGTAATGCGGATGGAGTAGTCAGTTTGGATGAATCCAAACTGACTTTTTAGTCGAACCATGAAAACATGACGGGAGGAGGGGCTTGGGGGGGGGGGGGGGGGACTCGCGGGAGACAAAACATCAGATTCCAGAGAATCTGTCGCCACGAGTCAGGGGCAAACACGCGCCGTGACGTCATTAGGGTCAAGGAAGACACGATTGGCGTCAACATTAAATAACAAGCATTCCGCAATAACATAATAAACCACTGTACTGCAGAAACAAACCGCAATGAAACTATTGTGTAAATACAAATAAATCGTTATTATTCAACAGGTGAGAATCCAGAAACCCAACCAATAGCACTTGCTAAACATAACAAAAACACATGACACCCCTTTACACAACTGGCCCAGTTCTCAAATGGAAAAATGACACCTTACATACTTAGAAGTTAGCAATCGTAAACACACCAGTGCACAAGTGAATATCCCTGATGGATCTTTCTGACAAAGGGCTGACTTGGCCGCTCCGATGTCAGCTTGGCACATCTGCGGTGTTTACATGAACAATCACAGCCTGCAGAAACTGGAGTAGCTGCTCCGTTTCAGCTATAGTCCAACAGCACATTTCAATCCGGGAGGCAGTTTGGTTGCAAGAAAATACAGTCTGTGTGTCCAGAAGCTATCTGCAACTTATCATGCCTAGAAACGCAAAAGATATGTAGTTATAGTAATATAACTATAACTACAGTACTATAACTAAACATGTTTTTTGCAAAGCAAACACATGCATTCTACGGGGGTAATATCCCTGCAATACAACCTGGGGGTCTCCCCTGGGTAGAAGGATGTAGGTAGTTAGAAAATCAATGATGACACTTCGGACAACTGCAGACAATAAGACTGTTCATCTGGACGACTACAGCTCGCGAGCTAGCCGTGCACCGCGAACGTTTTAACGTTGTGCAGACTTGGACAAGTTATACACATTACCTCTTTCACACGTCAGGTATTTCCTCCAATAGTCCAAAACTGAATAATAATTGAAAAAAACTGTACAGACTTTTGTGTATAAGACGCCAATTCTCTCATCAAAGTTTGCAACTTCAACGCTGCATATTTACAAGAACTGCAACTGCACGCGGAGCACTTTGTGACAGGAAGATGACAGCCGGAGTTGCGCACGCGCGCCCACCCGCCCGCTTCATTTGTTACGTTGAGCTCACAATGTGGCAGGCGCGAGATCCCGGCTGTGTAGTTCTCAATGTTCTTAAAACTCTCCTTTCGCATACCTGCTAGGGTCGTCATGAGGGTCCGGGGGTTCCATTGCAGGGCGAGGGATCCTCGATTCTACACGTGCATGGGCTCATCCATGTCCCGGCTAATGTAGGAGCTGTTTGCACGTTTGCTGTTTGCAAAAGCGTCAGATTGGCGTCTTTTCAAAGCCCTTTTCTTATCCACCCGCAGAGTTGGGGCTCGCCCGTGTGCGCGCGGTCGCCATCAGAAAAGCTGTTCTACGGCAACTCGTACAGAACAAAACCAGTTAGTACACTGGCTGGCGGGGATCTTTGTGCGCTTTTCGTTCTTACTGTCCTCGATTGTCTTCTCGTCTCCTTTATGAAAATATAATAATTCAGTTGGCTATTCACCATATAGTTAAGCCTACAAAATTAAAATTAATGTAAAAATGTTGGTGCCGTTACAATAAAGATAATCTATACACTGTAAAATAGGAGGCCCATAAATACTTTTAAACGCTGACATGTTATCACATCATTGTTATTATATGATGTGTTTTCAAACTTTCTTAATCAAAGAAGCCAGAACATAGCCTTTGTAGTTTAATTTCATATCGATGTGCATTAACTATTTCAAGTATATTGGAGTCGGGGCACTATGTACAATCATGAAACATTATAGGTTTATTGTGTATATATTTTTTAATTAGTGTCAGAATAAACATAACAAATCTTCATACAGTAGTAACACATCAATTATTACAAATGTATACAAGGGGATACATCACAATATACAAAATATATACAATATATAAAATATAAATCTAATATAGGAAAGCACAATCACATAGTTTATCTAATTATTCTGCGTTACTATTCTGACTACGCATATAATGGAACGGGTAAATAACTTTAAATGGCCTTCCTATGGAATTTAGCTGGATGGTAACTTTCTTTATAACCACATGCATTTAAACTGCATGGTTAATAATATCAAAATACTTGTTACGTTTACTGTTATGTGAAAGTCAATTCAGCAGTGATATTGATCTACAAGGGTTCTATATCGACTTTCTTTTGTGACATTATTGTTCTACACAGTTTATCCATGTTTCCGTGGTGTGACACAACAGTTCATGATTTCTTTCCAAGAACACGGCTGAACATGACAGGAGAGACGCCCAGACAGCTAACTTCAACGCGGTGTTATTCTACAAGTACTTTGCAATGGCTACTGCTGTAGGCCCCTTGATCCCGGCTCCCCTTACGGGAAAAAACTTCCACCAGTCACACCTTCCTTTTATAGGCTTCAGACCAACACTCACAACAATCTTTCAGGATGCTTTCCGGTCCTATTCCACGCTTCCCAAGAGACGTGGAACACTGCTTGTCCCCCCAGGCCAGGTTGAACACAAGGATGTGGCACAGATCAGGGAGTTTGTAACTGAGACAGTTACTGCCTTTCCACACCACCATCAGAAAACTCTGTGCCCCCACCCCTACTTGGAATAACAACAAGTGGCCCAACTTGAAGATGCACTCTGACAACCAGCCACTGAGTTACCTGACCACCCATGCAGATAACTTAAAGCCCCAGATACTGCAATTTCCACCTCCTGGAGGACAAATAAAGGTTCATCTAATATCAACCTACAAGAGAATTACTCCGCCAGTCGTTGGCACGCCTAGAGTCCTGACCCAACTCAAGGAGAAGCTTCCGGAAACCACTCATAAAGCCACCTTTCCCCCACACAATGTTTCAGCCAGTAATGTCAAAGCCCCAGTTAAACATCTAGGTCAGTAACGTTGTTCTACCTTGAAACCAATTATGGGAATGTAGCTTATGATTGCTTGTTCTGATGCCCGTGTGAATGCAGGGGTCACTCAGGCAAATCATTACAATCCCCAATGTAACAGTAGCTCTGTAGTATGAATCCTCCTGGTGGGGTGAGGGGGCTTTTCTGTGAATTTAGGTTATAGGTTATCTCTAATCCATGCAGTGTTTTGTTTGATTTATATGGTTATTTTTTAGCATAAAGCCTTTTGCATTTTACTGGTTCTCTACGTGGCTTAAAGCTCTTTATTTGTGCTGGAAGTATTTGGAGGTATTTCAAGTATTTATGAATACATACTGAACCCATATGAACTGACTTGATTCTGTACTTTACAAGAAAAAAATGTTATACCTCGAGTCTGGACAGAAAAGACTAAAACCTTGACTCAGAAGCCCTTGGCCAGGCATTGAGGATGCATGCAGTAATAAGATAACTTGAGCAGGTAGGTGATTTCAAAACAAACCACACCTGCAGCATTAATGACAAGTGAAAACATTGAATAGTTGTGTTTCCGAAACCCTGCCCACCTGGGAATATATTTTAAACATGAAAGTGACAGCACGCATACAATCACTATCATATAGGTATGCAGGTACCAGTTCCAAAGGTATTTATGTCTTTACGGTTTCAAACACAAGGTGTCACTGGATCATCACAGTTCGATTTATTCGATAGAAATGACACCTACAGTGACCTACTCATATATCTGATACTTCAAATGAACAAGTTTCAAGTTTTAAGTCTCTCTTTTATATAATTTTACGTACCGGTCTCTCATTTGACTCATCATTTGTGTGAACAAGTGAATTAACTGCTGGTTTACAGCGCCACCTAGTGATCTGCTTCTACCATGACATCAGGGTAGGTAAGTATCCAAACTTGCAGTTTGGCCTTCAGTTTGGAAAGGATCCAAAACGCCTTGTGGTCGTATTTATTCTAGTCCTGCACGCCTTCGGATTTATGTTACTATATGTAAGCCTGTAGATGTAGAAACAAAAATAAAAACAATTACAACATTTTAAAGGGACGCAATTATCCCCATTTCAGATTGTTCTCATACTCTGTTATACTAAGTTATTGTTGGCTGGGTTTATGTATCCCTGACTGTGCTTCAGAAAAGCCCAAATATGAATTTTAATTGTGAAGATAAAATAAATAAATGTATTTCACTGCTCACTCTGTCATGGAAGTTAAATGGGTGTGTGTGTCATACGGTTTAACTACAGTCTTTTCCCCAACTATTATTACAATTTTGAAGCATACACGCTTAATTAATTAGCAAGTATTTTATGAGTGACCACCCCATCAGCAGCTTGGATGAGGTAATGACCTCCATGTCAAGGAATGCCAGCTAACAGAACATTACAGTCACAAACACGAGGGCTGAATTAGAGAACAACAGAACTATTACGAGGTCAACATCATCAACTTTACTTCAACAGCTTGTCCTACACAAGCTTTTAGTCAGATGGCTCAGCGGGTTAAGGCGTTGGCCTTGCGATCGGAAGGTTGTGAGTTCGAACCCTGGCTGTGGCCATGTGATGTTGTGTCCTTGGGCAAGGCTCTTCACCCTACTTGCCTCAAGGGGTATTGTCCCTGTACTTAAAATATAAAAGCGACTGCTATATGAGGTGTTAGTATTATTTTCTAGTTTACCATTACCATACTACATTGTCAGGATCTTCTTTCCAGTTAGCTGATGTGACCCCTCATGTGTAATAAGCATGGTAGAGACATGCTGTGCAGGGACCAATCACAGAAGACCACAGGCCACTTCCTGTTGTATCAGGATGTTTGCCAACCCTAAAGGGTACACAGGCCTACTGTACATTAACCAGACCACACTAATCAACCCAGAGACCTGTCTGCTCTCATCACTCCTGTCTCCTTACCTTGAAGCTTATCATTTAGCACACAACCTTGAACTGGCTCATTACTTTGGCCCCACAAAGAATCTCTGCTACCCAACACACTGACCTTGAAATGTCACACTCATGAGTCCCACCGCATAAATATCAAGCACTGCACATGAAATATTACACCGGCTTAGTCGGGTAGAAAAGTAACCTTCCTTGGGAAAGGTGTGGGATCATATAGTAAATTTAGAGCAATGTTTTAAAATGTAATAAGTTGTAAATATGTTTAGTGTGATACTTTCACAGTGAATGAGTTAAGGAAGTTCATGATTAAATTGTTACTGGCAGATTACAGTAAAGGCACCTCTCTGATATGTCTCACTTCCTGGTATCATACTACACTCTAACCTGCAAAAGAGGAAATTGATAAAATACTAATTTGCTTTCATGGTAACTTCTGAATGAGGAAGTCGGAGCATAATAGCTTCATTGACTGGCAACTGTCATTGACTGACCCCCCCCCCCCCCCCCCCCCCCCTTGGGAACGTTGCCCCACCCTTATCTTATCTAAAGGCAGGTATGCCTGCTGCCTTTGCAGTGACATCTAAGGCCCTTGGTTCATAGTATCTGAAGCCAGAGATGGGCTGTGGTTTTGGTAGAACTGCAGCGTTTGGTTTAATGACCTCACTTGAGGGCCAAACCGAAACTAAACAGCTACACCCAAACTGAAGTGTTGCTTTCACTTGAGGTAGTGAGAGAAATCTAGAGAAATCCAAACTGGTGAAGGGCAGAAACGATGATATACATATTGGTCAAAGGTTGCCTGAACTGACACAAGTTCACAGTCTACAGATAAGCACACTGAGGCAATAAAACATATATATATTTTTAATAATACATGCTATGGAATATACTGTGACTGATATTAAAATGAAAGCCTGTGTCTGTCCCTGTTTGATTTTGTGATTTTGGATAGGAAGATAACATGTTATCGACAACAAGGTGTGTTCTTTTCAGAGCACTAGTCTGTGTCACAGCCATCACCAGTTTGAATGAGGATCTTGTTTCACCACACCCTCTCTCTGCCTTTGTTTTTCATGTATAGATAACAAGAGGCGTGTTTTACTGAAACACCCTCTTTCAATGACCAGGCTGTAGCGGGCCGCCTGTTTCTCTACCTGGGAGGAGAGAAGAGAGACGTCACACATACACCCTGTAGCCTCCAGCCTCCACCCTCCAGCCTCCAGCCGCCACATCACCCAGCCTGCCTCCAAAAGCAGGTTTGGTGAAAGTCAACCCAAAAAAACGAAGAGCACCGAAGATCAACACCGCTAAAATAAACGAGAAGCATTAACATCTTAGGTCGTCGACTTGGACACTTGATTACGATCATCTTTGACGCCGCCGGTGCGAAATTTCAATATCGTAACAACATCGAGAAGGAAGTGTTAAAATGTTACAGTCTTTAACCAGTAACTCGTGTGTTAGGCTGATCCAGAGTCACAGATCGACCTGGTATTTCTTCTTTTTAATTCTCGGATACCTTTTGTATCTAATATTCGGCGCTGTTGTGTTTTCATCGGTGGAGCTGCCGTATGAGGACCTGCTGAGACAGGAGCTGCGGGAAATAAAGAAGCAGTTCCTGCAGGATAACCACTGCCTGTCTGAGGAGCGGCTGGAGGAGTTTCTGGAGAAGGCACTGGAGGCCAGTAACTATGGAGTCTCCATCCTCCAGAATGCATCAACTAACTGGAACTGGGACTTCACCTCTGCGCTGTTCTTCGCCAGCACGGTGCTGTCCACTACAGGTGAGTCCCACCAGGCAGACTGAACACAGTAGCCTGACTGAACACAGCCTGACTGAACACAGCCTGTCTGAACACAGCAGCCTGTCTGAACACAGCAGCCTGACTGAACACAGCCTGACTGAACACAGCCTGACTGAACACAGCAGCCTGACTGAACACAGAAGCCTCAGCCCAGAAGCCACAGGCACAGCTCTTTCAAAACAGTCAGTGAAATGAGGTCTCCCTGTCAGGCCTGTGACAATAGATAGCGATCAGCATAACCCAAGGCCTCAGGCATGTGTTGAGGTGGTGCATGGTTATGGTGATCGCTGTCTATTGGTTTAAACGTTTGCCATCTTACAGAGGTTCAGGTGTAATACAGGTTATGGTGCCCGGTGATGCAGGCCTCATTTGTGATGCAGGTTGAGGTGAGGCTGAAATGTAGCCTCGATCTTCCACGAAACAGTATCCGCATTACAGAAGGTATAGCTTTCTCCAACAGCCTGTCACAGGCTTTATTTTGATGGGCAGGCTTTAAGGAAGGTTATGTCAGCAGCAAAATGAAATGCATCCTAACACAGTCATTCCGTTTTGCAGTTCCTGAAAAAACCCTGTGCGGTGTCAGTTTATTCCATCTATATCAGCAGTTATTGCACAAAATAGTGGCCAGTTATATTTTTCCAGTCAGCCACGTGTGGTCAAAACAGCTCACATCGAAACCAGTTTCGAAATGAGTTGCGTGAGAAGAACAGAACCTCCTGTTGTCTCAGGTATCTGATAACAGACCCCGGATACAGGACCAAGCATGGCGCTTGAACCCTAGATTATAGTTTGATGCTTTGTTTTCTAGACAACAGCTCATAGATGGTTGATGTCGCCCACCTGTCTCGCAGTTATTTGCGGTAATAACAGTGCGGAGGCTGTGTTGACTGCCAGCCTCGACCACGGAATGCTCTCAGTCAGGGGTGTGGCCTTGTTGATCAAAACTATGGAGCAACTGCTTCATATAAAAAATGACAAAAACAAAAAATAGAACAGAACTAGAACCAGAATAAATACAACATAACTGGAACAGTTAACATAGTAAAGTTGTGTAAGTAAAGTGCTGGTGTTCAGGCTGTGTTCTGCATTTAACATGTCCTTGCCAGAAAACACAGGCATGTGGAACCTTCATGCTATAGGGCCACTTCTCCTAAACAGGCCACCTTGTGTTACTGCCATGAAGGTTACCTGGGTGTGCCAGTATCCTGGGTCAGACCTGCTGACGGAGCCCTGCTGATGCTAGTACAGTCACTGGCTCTCAGCTGTACATGTTAGAGACATACAGTACAGTGTCTGTATTGCGTCAGTACTCTGCGTATGTGGGTGTATGTGGACAGGAAAGGCCACTCATATTTTCAAATCTGTGTACTGGAATTGTGTGTGTGTGTGTGTTTGTTTGGGTACACATTTTTTGGGGCTTTTATAGAAATTCTGGTGTAGATACCCACCAGATACCCTTATATGTCTGTGTTCTAATCCTGCTCTCTTTTCTCTTCCTAATTTTCCTCCTTTTCCTTCCTCCATCTTTCTCTGTCTTTTTCTACGTACTTCCTCTCTCTCCTGCTCATGGTCTCCCCTTTGCTTCTCTCTTCCTGTCCTCCTCCTGTCCTCTTCACCCTCTCTTCTCCTGTTCACCTGCCCTCCTCTCCTTTCTCCTGCTCCTCCTCCCCTCCTTTCTCTCCTCTCCTCTTCCTCCCTTCCTCCTCCCCTCCTCTCTCCTCCTCCGATCCTCCTCCTTTCCTCCATCTCTGTCTCCAGGTTACGGCCACACAGCTCCCTTGTCAGATGGAGGCAAGGCGTTCTGCATCATCTACTCTGTGATTGGCATCCCCTTCACCCTCCTCTTCCTCACCGCCGTGGTGCAGAGGATCATGGTCTTCAGTACGCGCCGGCCCGTCATGTACGTGCACACGCGCTGGGGTGTGTCCAAGCCGCTGGTGGCCGTGGTGCACGCCGCTCTCCTCGCCATCCTGGCCGCCTCCTGCTTCTTCCTCATCCCGGCGGCCATTTTCTCTGCCCTGGAGGAGAACTGGAACTTCCTGGAGTCGTTCTACTTCTGCTTCATTTCGCTCAGCACCATCGGCCTGGGAGACTACGTCCCTGGAGAGGCCTTCAACCAGCGCTTCAGAGAGCTCTATAAAGTGGGGATCACTGGTGAGTCTCTATCACGACTATTAGGGATGTTTTCTGGGATACATCCAGACACTCTAGGCCCCACATGAGGCTCAGAATAGACAGGCAGATTTAATATAGTTGGGGGTCTTGCATATTTCATGTGAAATAGTCTCTGCTGGACCTAAAATATGAGCAGATGTCTTTTCTTAGGTCCCCCTTCTGTCCTCATTAGTGTGGTTGGTTCAGGCCCTGACAGGTCTGGCCGGCCTGGCTGCTGGAGATCTGCTTGTATCAACACTCTTGTCCTTAGTGCCGTCCTGTTTGTAAACTAACATGGTGTTTGTCAAATAAGTGGTTTTCTGACGGTTTAATGCTAAATGACTCTGGCAGGAATGCCTCATTCAGCAAAGATCCTATTGATTATTTTTGCTGGGTTAAGCTCTCTCTTACCCCCCCCCCCCTGCTGGTGAGAAAGTGTCACTGTTCTAGGCTTCAGACCCAAACACAAAGACCATGCAGAGAGCATTGTTCATTTAGCACCTAGTTTAGTATCTACATAGGCAGCTAGCTCCAGGTAGGTAGCACTTAGCTGAGAAATTACTTAGCCGCTAGGCTAGCTAATAATAATACGTTTATTTAGCAGAGGCTTTTACACAAAGCAACATGAAGGGAGTTTTTAATCTACAACTGCTGCATTTACAGTTAGCTGCTCTACGACTCATGCTCATGTGTGATGTCATCGGTCTCCCCAGCACTCGGCACGCTATGGTGCTAACGCCTACGAGCCATGTGACACTAACACACAGGCATGTGTGGGGGAGGAGGTGTAAGCGTGTGCGGAGGTGTGTGTGTGCATGAGTGAAGGGGTTTGTGTGTGTGGAGAGGAGTGTGTGAGTGTATGTGTGTGTGTGTGTGTGTGTGTGTGTGTTTGCTTGCGACAGAAGGTGCGTCCACAGATGACCAACATCCTGTTCAGACTTATAAGGATCAGAGTCATTCCTTAGATGCCTTTCCAAGTATACGCCCTCATCACTTTCTCTTTCTGTTTCTCTCTATGTCTCTCTCCCTTCTCTCTTCTTCACACATGCGTGCGAAAACACAAAGTCACACACAAACACTCAGTGTAAATTGATTTCCTCGTGTGTTTCCCTAAATGTCTTATAGCTTATGTGGATGACAAGCCACTGTCATCCTCTCTCTTCCATGCTGCTCACCCAAACACACTGTGAAATACCCTTACTCAGTCAAGAGAAGCCCCATCTTCTGTCTCCCTTCCTTCTCTGCCCTCACTTTACTACCTCTCTCCTCATTATAGAGATGGAGAGATCTACAGGCACCTGCTCTCCCATCATCGCTGAATTTTCATCTCTCTCTCTCTGTCACCCCCCTCCCCTGCTCAATCTTTTCAACCCGCCAGTATTTCTGCCTTAGGCTATTTTTAAAATCTCTCTCTGCCCCTCTGCTTTTTACTCCCTCTCTCCTCTCCTGCTCCCAACAGTTTCTGATTTTCCGGTTCTAATTATGTTGCTGATTATTGTTGATCCTCTGTTACCTAATTATGTCTCTCTCTTTATATCCCTCCCTCCCTCCCATCCTCTCTCCAATCCTCCCTCCCTCCAGTCTACCTGCTGCTGGGCCTCATCGTCATGCTGGTTGTCCTGGAGACATTCTGCGAGCTGCAGCAGCTGAAGCAGCTGAGGAAGATGTTCTACCTAAAGAAGGAGAAGCCTCAGGATCGCCTGGCCATCCTGGATCACGACCACCTGGCCTTCACCTCCGTCTCCCACAAGGCCCACACCTCCATCCTCACCTCGCCCAGCGACGACCCCATGATCGGCTAGGAGGACGGATGGAGGGGTGAGGCCTGGAGGCCTGACTGGAGGGGGAGGATGATGAACCCGATGGGTAGGGAGGGAGGGTATCTGACTGGGTAGGTGGGGAGGTTGTTCATGAGGATGGTGCAGTACAGCAGTATCCAAGTCCATAACTCTCAGTCCATAAATCTCAGAAGCTTACAGTACAGTAACCATTCCAACCTGCTTGACCCCAGCCACTGTAAGCTCTCTTACAGGATGCTGCTATCCTCATAGCCCCTAGGGGGCGCAAGTCACTGCTGTATTTATAACTGCTGCTGTTAGCTGTAAGCATAGGGGCGACATGTTAAAAAATATAAACAGGGTGTTACCAACACGCAGGGAGAGTTTTCTGTTATAAGGGTCTACTGTAAACAGCATCATGTAGCCTGCAGTAAAGAGCTTACAGTAGCTAACAGGACATAGAACCCATGTATTTAAAAGTAACTAAACGACTAAATTGTTAGATCCCTATGGTTAATTCTCATGCTCAGTCTACAAATCAGTAATCCTAGTCGTGACAATTCTTTCCTCAAGTTTTATTTTGGATTGTGTGGTGGTACATCCCATCTTTTTTAGTGCTTAAAAAACATTTAAAGATATTTGTGACGTGAGTGTCTATTATAAGTACTCTTATCTTCTTAGATCATCTCTGATCCAACAATTATTAGATAGGTGAAAACTTGTATTCCTCTATACAGGTGATGCCAACCAAGTAATGTCTAAATCTAAACCAAGTAATGTCTAAATGTGTTTTCTCAGACAACCAAGGGATTGAAGGAAGAAGGGATCAATGAAAGGGCTGGCCCCTAGCTTTGCACCTTTAGTCAGTGTCGTAGCACATAACAGACGATGCAATGCAGTCTTAGAGAACAAACAACCAGCTGGATCGGTTTTGCACATTGTACAACACAAGCACAAAAACAGCCTAGACTCCTTGGTGCAAGACCAGTGGTGACAGATAAAAAATGGAACTGAATCGTGTTTTGGAATCAAATAGCTCTATTTTTTGAAGGTGCAGAAAGATCGGGATGTTTACAGATTTGTTATTGGAATGAAGGTGATGTAGTATGACTAGCAGGTTCCCCCGGAAGACAATCTGTTTTTAAGAAAGTTCACTTGAGGGTCCCACGTGTGTCAGGAGCAGCTCCAGCGAGGCCTCAGGCCATCAGGAAATATGTTTTTTCCTGTAGGCTACATGTTCGTCATTTTGTATTTGGAACACATCTTTGCGTACGCTGGTGTAGAATGTTTGTGAATGTACACTGCTGATGTACAGAAATCTAGAATGTACAGCGTTCTAGAACGTTTCCCCGTCGCTCTGAAAGAGCTTCGAGGCTGCAAGCCTTCTAGAAGGCACCTTGTTTTAACTGTTTGCATTCAGTAATTCTTAAAAAAAATAAGTCTGTCATTTCATACTTGCCAAAAACTAGTTCTCCAACCTTCCAGGCATGGTTAATAGTTCCATAGATGTGTTGCAGTGTTATCTTGGAGGCTAGCTGAGCTACACCAGCCAGCTGATGTCAGCTATGGCTCTGTGTTTTCACTTGTGTTTGAATCCCTGTTAGTCCTGGTGTGTTCGAACGTCATCCTTAAAACTTGAAAGCCCTATGTGGTGTTGGTTTGAAATGGAAAATGTGTGGCAACCCTTTATTTAGAGTACATCTGTGTATAGTACTTGCAAATTAGATGATTGAATAACCATGGTGAAATGTTTCTTTTAAAAAGCCTATACATAACCAGTTCATCAGCATAGATGCACTTGCATCTATTTGATCATTTGAGAATGTTTGTTCATCTACAGATATTCTATCTACATTACTGTAATAACTATACAGGGTACCAACTCATTTTCTATCTGTCATATTTTTGCATGTAGTTATTGTCCAAAACATGGTTAGCTTTGACTTTGCAATTGTACGTAACAGATAGCTACGTTAACAGATAGCTAGCTTTAACAGATAGCTAGCTTTAACAGATAGCTAGATTCCACAGATGGCTATCTGAAATACATAGCTAGCTTTGATAACTTGCTTTACAGTAACAGATAGCTAGCTTTATCCTGTATTCAGCAGGCCCATGCCTGGTTCACGTTAAGTTTATTCCTGTGTGAAGGTGTGAGGTGTACATGTGATCTGTGAAGCTTCCTAGTGTCACAATAAAACTGCTTTGGAACGAGACACCTCCTCTGTGACTCTGTTTCTGTTGAGACTCTGCCTTTCATCATCTCTTCTTCTCCTCTCTCCTCGTAGGTTTATCCTGCTTCCTCAGTCACTAATAAACACCTCTCCCCCTGTCCCTTTCTTTCTTGTCTTTTCTACTGTCTCTTTGATGGGCACCCTTCTCACCTCTGTCCTAGACACAATTTCTGTGTTTGTCTCATCTCTCCCTCTGTTATCTCTCCCTCTCTTAACTCTCCCGCTCTGTCTTTCTCTCTGTTCCGGGAACTGATTATCTGAAAAGCTGTAATTTCAGGTTGGAGTACAGAATCATATAACATTTCATGTTGTTTAACTACCTGCAGTATCCTTGTCATCTTTTCATCCATCACGCCTTTCACCTCTTTGTTGTCCATCCGTCCTCCCTCTCCTCCTTGTAGGATGGTCCCTGGTGTCCTCCCTCTCTCCCTCTCCTCCTTGTAGGATGGACCCTGGTGTCCTCCCTCTCTCCCTCTCCTCCTTGTAGGATGGTTCCTGGTGGAACTATCTTCCAGCTGCTTCTTCTCCCTGAGAATAGAACAACCCAAGATGGACGGACTGACTGACATACTGACATTGATTTATCGATGGATAGATGACATGAGAGAATGAAAGAGGGAAGCAAGGAGACAATGAGAATGTGATAACGAAGGAGAGGGAATAACAGAGGTCAACAAAATGAGGCAGGGAAAATAAACAAAGGGAAACAGAGGGAGAAATGTCAAAGACTGAATAATGTTATGAAGCTAACACGTCTGCAGGAAGTAGACAAAATACCACATGACTTCAGGTACCAGTTCTGGCTCTGTGCAGACCCTCATACGGTATTCAGAGAGAGACCGGGGGATAGAGAGAGGGAGAGAGAGCGGAGGGAGAGAGACAGAGGGAGACAGACAGTGGAAGAGAAAGCAGAGGTGAGACGCGGACCAGAAAGAAGAGAAGGAGGAGGAGAGGAGCAGATGGAAATACTTGCTTTGATCTTTGCCTCCCTTGAAGTGATGTCTCCTCCGACAAGACGGGCGGGGTTGACATCCTCGTCTTCAAGGGCTCACGGGGAGGGGAGGGGCTGCCTGAGAGACCTTTTGTCTCTCAGAACCGACGAGTCTGGTCAAACACAAGACTGAATGAAACAGCCTGATTAAAGACTGAACTAGGGTCAGATGAGCGGCATTTCTAAGAGAACATAAGAGGCTGGGATTTACACTACAGACTAAGCTGTTGTCTGCTGATGTGTGTGTACTGTATATATATATATATATATGAGTTATTAGTGTGTTTGTACATACATTAGTGTGTTTGTTTTTATGTGTATCTAAGATAGAGTGTCAGTGTGATGTGGAAACCTGTGCACGAGAGAGCGTTAGTGTGTATCTATAGATATAAATCTAGAAATGAGTGTGTGAGAGTGTGTGAATGAGAGAGTGTTGGTGTAAACACCAGTCCCATAGTTTGAAAATGAAAGGCTAAAGTGCAGAGAGTTTGAGGGGCTTTTCTCTGCTGTCTGTTGCTTGGCTGAGCGCTCCTGGTGCTCTGAGTACAGGACTGGTTCTGATGGGTGTCTGACTGAGCGGAATAATGCTGTGTGTGTGTGTGTGTGTGTGTGTGATTGAGCCCAGTAATGGGCTGTGTTTTGTGTTTCTGATCAAGCAGAACTGTGGCGTGGCACTGAGTGCCTGTGACAGGGATGTGGACAAAGATGTGGGCAGGGGTGTGGGGTCAGGACTGTGCTTTTGGGTGTGTGCTTTGGTGTGGGTGTGTGTGTGTGTTTGAGGTGTGTATGTACAGTATTTGTTTGCGTGTGTGTGTGGCTCTGCTGGCAGCTCGGAGTGTTCCAGCCAGCGATGTCATCTCTTTAACAGCAGAGTAATACTCTCTGGCACCGTGGCTCCTCTCAGTCCAGGACCCAGCATCATGCATCAACATTACCAGCCCTGGGATCAGGCTCACATGAAGGGATGACAGCTCCTGCCTCAGCTGCCATCAGATGGCTCTCTTTCTCTCCCTCTCCCTCTTTACATTTATTCATTTATTCTATCTCTCTCTTCCTCTCTCTCTTTCCATCTCTCTCTTTCTATCTCTCTCTTCATCTCTTTTCCTCTCCATCTCTCTTTCATTCTATCTCACACTCTACTCTTCTCTATTAATCTCTCTCTGTTTCAAACTCTCCCTGGCTTCCACTCTCTTTCTATCTCTCTCTTCCTCTCTCTTTCTATCTCACTCTTCATCTATTTTCCTCTCCATCTCTCTTTCATTCTATCTCACACTCTACTCTTCTCTATTAATTTCTCTCTGTTTCAAACTCTCCCTGGCTTCCACTCTCTTTCTGTCTCTCTCTTCCTCTCTCTTTCTATCTCACTCTTCATCTATTTTCCTCTCCATCTCTCTTTCATTCTATCTCACACTCTACTCCTCTCTATTACAGTTTGTATTGATTGCTTTGACCTGCTTAAAGAAACTGGGATCCACTCCGTGCAAATGTGTTAACCCTTTCTCATTGGATTGACACATTTTCCCCACCCATTTCCAGAACAGTTAACACGGATGTCATTCAAGCAGTCCAAACTCCATTGTTTTCAATGTCCATTGTTGGACATTGAATGTGATGTGGATAAGGCCATGTTAGATGATTAGATTAGATGAACCTTTATTTGTCCTCCAGGAGGTGGAAATTGCAGTTCACAACAGCAGCAGGGTAAAGTACAGCACACAGAGTTGCAGGGTAATATACATAATGACAATAACATAACAATAGCAATAACAATGGCAATAGCAATAGGCGGGCACGATAAGGTCAGATATAAAAAAAATAAGAAAATAAGTAATTAAGTAGTCTGGTTAAGTAGTCCAGTGTACAAAATAAGTAAGTTAAGTTGACATGCAGGCAGTTATTGCACTTGAGGAGATACTGAATTACAGTATTTTGCAAAGAGTATGATAAAAAAATAAGTTAGGTAGACATATAGACATATAGACAGTTTTGGAGAATGGAGATTTACAGCATTACAGTATTGCAAAAAGTAAGCAAGTTAAGTAGAAATATTACACTTAGTACAGAATATGAATATAACATGAGTATTGCACGTGAGTGAGGTAAGTAATAAAAGCAAAAAATATATAATACAGATAAAGATACAATAAAAGAGTAATAAACAGTAATACTGCATGGTGGTGAGGTAGTGAAGGTAATAGTTATAATAATGGTAAAGGTGTAGCACATGATAGTGGCTATGGACAGCAGTATTTAGTGATTATTGTTAAACAGTCTGACAGCAGCAGGAAGGAAGGACCTGCGGAATCTCTCCTTCACACACCGAGGGTGAATCAGCCTGTTGCTGAAGCTGCTCTCCAGAGCGGACAGTGTGTCCTGCAGGGGGTGTGACTCGTGGTCCAGCATGGTTGTCAGCTTTGCCAGGACTCGTCTGTCACCCACCTCCTGCACTGAGTCCAGAGGACAGCCCAGGACTGAGCTGGACTTCTTGTGGCCTTCTTGTGGCCCCATCTTCAATACAGAATGGACTGATTATCAATAGTGGCTATTTCTTTTACTTTACTGTAATAGATGTTATTTTATTTTTCTTAATTTCTTATACTCTAATAGATTTGTGATTTTTTTAACATGTATTTTGTGTAATATTTACAGTATTTCAATATTTTAAATGTTTTGGAATGGTTAGAGCCTTTTGCAAACAAAATGTGTAATTTTGACCATGAGTGCCACTGTTTCGACCTTGGTGTTAACTGTTTTGAAAATATGGAGTTTGAGTTGACTGCTGCATCAAAGCAATCAAGAAAAACTGTAAACTCTCCCTGGCTTCCTCCCTCTTCATCTCTCTATCCATCTCTGTCTCTTCATCTCTCTCTTCATCTCTCTCTTCATCTCTCTCTTCATCTCTCTCTTCATCTCTCTCTTCATCTCTCTCTTCATCTCTCTCTTCATCTCTCTCTTCATCTCTCTCTTCATCTCTGTCTCTTTTCCTCTATCCATCTTTCTTTCACTTCATCTCACACGCTACTTTTCTCTATTCTTTTCTCTCTTTCCCTCTCTCTGTCCATCTCTCTTTCACTTCATCTCACACTCTACTTTTCTCTCTTCATATCTCTCTTTCTATTCCACACTAGCTCTTCTTTTCTTCCTCCTTTTCTCTCTATTTTCCAGGCTGGATCCAGAACACCACAGCGTTTTTACTCCTTTTCTTTGTTCTCTGTTGACAGTAAGTTGTGATGGTCACTGTAATATTTTCAAATCCAATTTACAGTATTTATATAGCTCTTTTTGTATACAAGCAATACCAGCGACGGCTTCACATACGCCCATAGAACTTCCACTCAGCCAACCTCGACCCTCAAGGAAGACATTTACACTCCCAGAGAAACTCACTAGAGAAGAATTGGACCTTGGGAGAGACCTTGGGAGAATGCCCTCCTCCTGAGACAGTTGGTGAAAGAAAGGAGCAGAACACAGGCAAAACACAGTCATATAGCAAGGAAGTGTCAGTGGGTGTAGAAACAATAAAATCCCAAACAATTAGATTTATGCCAAATGCATATATACTTTGTACACATACTTGTATGTAACTAAATGTCCTGGACGCTGTTTTCCATTTAGTTGTGCTGCATCTAATGATAGCTTCATAGCGTTTATGTATTCATGTGCTGTTTTCATGGTCTGAAAGAATTGTTTGACTTTGAGCACAGGCTAAATGGTTTTGGTGCGAGTGTTTGATTATGCCAGAAGAGGTTTTGGAAATTGAGTTTGAAGATTTGGTTTTGTGTTTACAGTTTTGAGAACATGGAGGATTGTTTCAAGAAATGTGTTTTAGCAATCGAGAAAAACTGTAATTCTATTCAATTCTAATGCTTTCTTAATGTGAACGTTCACGCTGAACAATGTTTCCAAAGCAGTACACAGTCAGCATATTACACTAGCAACCATAACGCATCTCCGAATCACAAACTCTTTACAATAATGCAAGTAACACATGAACACATGCAAAACAAAAGAAATTATATAAAAGTTCTCGTATGTTTCAAATCTATTCTTTCCTTCCTTTTAAAATTTGAGGACAATTTTGAGTGATAAACAGAGGGGAAAAATATAAAAGGCCAGAATCTTATCCGTTTTGTCACTCGCTTGAAATTGTCCTCTTTTTTTTTAAAGGAAAGTTGTCCAGCAGTTTTTTCAGAGCTGTGTATGTATGTTGGGCAACATGACCCAAATATCCATCAAGTTCCATGTGAAGGGTCTGCCTCTTCCTGTGATGACATCACACACACGGCTCCTCCCCCTCTGTCTGTTCATCCAGCCTGTCTGCTGAGACCATGCTTCATTCATGCTGCTGCAGTCCAGCCTATCACCATTAACCCGCAGCTCATCAAAGCAAGAACACACACACACCTACACACACAAACCTAAAAGAACACACACACACACCACACATGAATGAGCACATACACACACCTCAGAGAGCCTGTCACTCCTGAGTGTATTAGAGCAGAATAGGGGTCTGAGAGCTGATGCCTGGCTCTGGAGGGTTGGACCAGAAATATCCTGGTCATTAATATTGCCATTTGATCTCTTCTCATCTCATCTCTCTCTCTCTCTCTCTCTCTCTCTCTCTCTCTCTCGCTCTCTCTCTCTCTCACACACACATACACACAAGCGCGGAGGTAGTTACAAACACACACACAGACTTGCACGGGTGGCAGGCAGGTACAACCACCAACCCCCTTCCCCCCTACACACACGCACACACACACAGCAGGCAGGATGAACATGCCCCAGGGTTTGTATGCCACTCTTTGGTATATTATAGTAGAGAAGCAGGTGGGAGGAACATGCATATAACTGAGAAGACTGGAGCATTCTGGAACACTGGAACACTGAAACGCCAGAACACTGGGACATTCTGGAACACTGGACCACTAGAACACTAGAACGCTGAAACCCTGAATCACTAGAACACAGACACAGACTAGCTCCCACAACCACCCAGCTACAGCTGGGAATACTGTTAATTTAGCAAGCCTCATGGGTGGTTGGTTTATATGTGTGTGTGTGTGTGTGTGTGGGTGGGTGGGTGTGTAGGTGTGTGTGTATGTGTGTCTGTTTGGATTGGCGGGGGTGGGCATTCTGCCACTTGCCCCTAGTGTTGCTCTATGTTGCAGAGGCATGAATATTAATATCATGTTCTGGGACTGTCAGGCCTCAAGCAGACACACACACACACACAAACACACACACACACACACACATAAAAACAGATCCACACATTCTCAATCCTCCCCCACACTAGTAACCCTGTAACTAGTTGTCTTATCAGGACAATCCACTGTCAATTATTGCACTGTAGCTGTGTTATATCTGGTTAAGCCGTGATGTTCTGGGTTGTGTTGCTCTGGGCTGTATCTGTGCTGTGTTATGTTGTGTTGTGCTGTGTTGTGTTGTATTGTGTTGTGTTGTGCTGTGCAATGCTAAGGGTTGGACAGGGATACTCTCATGCAGGCCACCTTACAGTTTTTTTTAATTGCTTAAACACTAAAATTAAAAGTAGTACACTATTAGCAAAACCTTACACCCAAGAAGCAAAACATCAGCCCATATTTGCACAACTATAAGCACATTGTCAACTTCACACTTGTTGCAAAACTCTACACACAGTGATTTGCAAAACACTAAACACACTTAACATACATACACACAAAAATCTATCATTAAGTTACTTCATTGCAATACCAAAGCACTGACTGTCAAATTACCACACCGTCCAACCAATTGGTTCAACACAGTCATCAGGTGTGCAAACACTTGTTTGCTTAATTGTAAACACACCAATCAGGTGTATAAACACCATAAAAAGCAGCAGGTGAGTTCATCGGTCTTCAAGCACAATGGAAAGAGTCAGAGAAAGAGTAAAACGAGGAGGAGAACAAGGAGGACGAGAACGAGGAGAAAGAGGAGAACAAGGAGGATGAGAAGGAATCAACAGAGGAAGAGATGGAGGCTGTGCTGGAGGTAGAGGTAGAGGAAGACAAGAAGGTGCTCCAAGAGGACCGAATCTGACAAGTGAGATTCCTGCAACACTGTTGGACCATGTTGTCAAACAGGGTGTCAGATGGCTCAACGGGTTAATGCGTTGGCCTCATGGTCGGAAGGTTGTAAGATCAAGCCCCGGCGGTGGTGATATTACATTGTGTCCTTGGGCCCTATTTCCCTCAAGGAGAATGTACCTGTACTTACTGAAAGTCACTTTGGATAAAAGCGTCTGCAAAAAACAAAAACATGTTCAAATGAAGTAAATGTATCAAGTGCCTTTCGAGTGCAATTTTGAAAGGGTGAAGCTACTGTGGCATGATTATGCATAGGTATGTATTGACTTTAGCAGTGTGAGCTTGCATACTGTCTTGTAATATGTATACTAGATCTACACTGAACAATTTTGCCTGCCACTGTTTTTCAGGGGGTTTTACGAATGGATGGAGAGGAGATCCAGCATGAGTTCATTTACGTAGATGAGGCGTAAAGTGACGTTTTGTTACAGTATTATGAATCTCCATGTCAATATTTTGGACATGTTGAGAAAGAGTGTCTTCCATCTGCAACATTGGTCTTGTTTGGTGAATTTAGATTATATTTGTACTTTGTTCATAGTAGCCTACTCTAATCATAGGGAAGTAGAAATGCTAAAAGTGTTTTAGGTTTATCCCAGCCGAGTAGTACTCGTGCAAACATAGTATAGTAATGTGAAACGGTGTGTGTTTCATATGGTAACAAAGTGTGGTTTTTCAAAAGAAGTGTATCGTTTTGACAAGAGTGTTTAGTTTTGCAAAGGATCTGTAGTGTTTTGCTAGTTGTGTGTGTGGTTGTGCTAATTGTGTGTAGTGTTTTGACAACACGGGCCCTGTTTTGAAAATCGTGCTTAAGCAATCAAAAAAAACTGTAATATGTCCTGTAGGTGTGAAAACAGCTGAGACAGTTGTATTGTCTGTATTGCTGACATTGGTAGTTGGCCAGTATCAAATTCACATATACACACATGCACACGCACGCTCATGCGCACACACATGCACACACACTCACACACACACTGTGACACAAACACGTGAACGCACAGCGAGCCGAGAGAGAACACACCGGAGTGGAGACAGACTGACAGCAGGCACAGTGGGAGAGAATAGGGGGTGATGTGGGTGAGGGGGGAGGAGGAGGGAGGAGGGGGGGGAGAGTGGACAGAGTGGAGAGGAGGTGAGAAAGGATGTGAGAGAAAGAGAGAGATGTTTGAGAAGGGAACCAGGGGGAAGACAGAGCGGTGCTTCTCTGTCCGCCTCTAACCCGATGATGTTCCTCGGATCACAGGCTCAAGCAGCAGGCTGAGAAGGCTTCTATGGCTGAAACAGTTTAGTCTCTGCTCCCTCTCTCCTTCTCTGTCTTCCCTCCGTTAACATGGAGGATGCGTGCAATTCTCCAGCTCTTTAGCCATCTTGTCCCGCCCCCAAGCATTGCATGTGAAGCATAAAAAGCACACTCATGAATATGAAGTAGACTGGAAGCCAAAGGGGTCACATGACCTCTGTGGGGTTCAGCGCTGTGCAGCAGGGAGATCACCTCAGGACTGGCCTGTCTTTCAGAGCGCAGGAGGTGATGGAGCCCCCTGTGGTGAGGGGAGGAGGTGCAGCTGAGCATGACAGGAGAATCGGAGATCGTTCCAGAAGAGGAGGCGGATGCAGAGCGTTCAGGAGGTCTGCATGTGTCCTCCTGCCTCCTCTTCTTCTCTTTTTCCTCCTCCCTCCTCCCTCCTCTTCCTCTTCTCTCTGTCCTCCTCCCTCCTCTTCCTTTTCTCTCTGTCCTCCTCCCTCCTCTTCCTCTTCTCTCTGCCTCCTCCCTCCTCTTCCTCTTCTCTCTGACCTCCTCCCTCCCTCCTCTTCCTCTTCTCTCTGTCCTCCTCCCTCCTCTTCCTCTTCTCTCTGTCCTCCTCCCTCCTCTTCCTCTTCTCTCTGCCTCCTCCCTCCTCTTCCTCTTCTCTCTGTCCTCCTCCCTCCTCTTCTCTCTGCCTCCTCCCTCCTCTTCCTCTTCTCTCTGCCTCCTCCTTCCTCTTCCTCTTCTCTCTGCCTCCTCCCTCATCTTCCTCTTCTCTCTGTCCTCCTCCCTCCTCTTCCTCTTCTCTCTGTCCTCCTCCCTCCTCTTCCTCTTCTCTCTGCCTCCTCCCTCCTCTTCCTCTTCTCTCTGTCCTCCTCCCTCCTCTTCCTCTTCTCTCTGCCTCCTCCCTCCTCTTGCTCTTCTCTCTGTCCTCCTCCCTCCTCTTCCTCTTCTCTCTGACCTCCTCCCTCCTCTTGCTCTTCTCTCTGTCCTCCTCCCTCCTCTTGCTCTTCTCTCTGTCCTCCTCCCTCCTCTTCCTCTTCTCTCTGTCCTCCTCCCTCCTCTTCCTCTTCTCTCTGTCCTCCTCCCTCCTCTTGCTCTTCTCTCTGTCCTCCTCTCTCCTCTTCCTCTTCTCTCTGTCCTCCTCCCTCCTCTTGCTCTTCTCTCTGTCCTCCTCCCTCCTCTTGCTCTTCTCTCTGTCCTCCTCCCTCCTCTTCCTCTTCTCTCTGTCCTCCTCCCTCCTCTTCCTCTTCTCTCTGTCCTCCTCCCTCCTCTTGCTCTTCTCTCTGTCCTCCTCCCTCCTCTTGCTCTTCTCTCTGTCCTCCTCCCTCCTCTTGCTCTTCTCTCTGTCCTCCTCCCTCCTCTTGCTCTTCTCTCTGTCCTCCTCCCTCCTCTTCCTCTTCTCTCTGTCCTCCTCCCTCCTCTTCTCTCTGACCTCCTCCCTCCTCTTGCTCTTCTCTCTGTCCTCCTCCCTCCTCTTCCTCTTCTCTCTGTCCTCCTCCCTCCTCTTCCTCTTCTCTCTGTCCTCCTCCCTCCTCTTGCTCTTCTCTCTGTCCTCCTCCCTCCTCTTGCTCTTCTCTCTGTCCTCCTCCCTCCTCTTGCTCTTCTCTCTGTCCTCCTCCCTCCTCTTGCTCTTCTCTCTGTCCTCCTCCCTCCTCTTCCTCTTCTCTCTGTCCTCCTCCCTCCTCTTCTCTCTGACCTCCTCCCTCCTCTTGCTCTTCTCTCTGACCTCCTCCCACACCACTTACCTCTTGTCGTCCGTTGACTCCTCCCCCTCTTTGCTGTCCTCTCCCTCCCTCCCTCCCTTCCCCTACTGCCACCCCCTCATCCTTCTGTAAGCATGTGGCTGGGGTCAGCACATGTCCTGAGGTTTGAGGATGAGTAGCGCTTGTCGTGTGTCTCATACGTAACATATCATACCTCCATGTAGGACATTCTTTAAATACTAGAAAGCTCATAAAGCGTTCCTCGAATCCCCTCCTTGGAGATGTGTGAAATGTGTAGTGTGTGTACACGTGTGTGTGTCTATGCATGAATGCATGTCTGTAAGTATGTGAGGGTAAGCGTTGCTGTGTTGTTGCCATATCGGTGACCCACATCATAAGGTTTTAAATATATCCTCAATAAGCTCCTGACTCTAGAAGGGGGAGAAACAGGGCGGTCTCTCTAAAGTAGTGTCTCTCTGAAGCTGGTCTCTCTGAAGGTGGTTTGTCTGAAAGTGATGTCACTGAAGGTTATGTTTCCATACTGGGGTGGGTCAGGGCAGTCTTTCTGAAATACATTGGTTGGTCTGTCCAGAGGGGGTCTGTCCCAGAAAGGTCATGGTTACCCTGGCTAGCTGTGAGAGTCACATGATGGGCCCCACCTACCCTAACTACTGAGAGACCAACCTTCAGGCAGCAAGTTCTTATTAATGCTGTCTGTCACGTGAAGGGAACTCTGATTCCAGATAGCTAAAGACACACGCGAATAGGCCAGCTGGTACACCAGGTAAATACCTTCATGTTTAATTTCATCCACATTTTTTTATGTATGCTACCACTCACTGGTTGAGACTTCACCGCCAGCCAATCAGAGCTGGCTCGTCGCACTGTCTCCGGACAGGAACGGTCATTAAATATGGATACTAAGGAGGAAGTGGATTTATGTTGTATTCAAAACGGTGAGACGTTGACTGAACACCGGGGAGTTATGAAACATCAGCAAGACACGTAAATCTGACAGAACATCAACTGAGAAAGACAGAGAAGCCATCATCCACTCTGGAGACTGAAGCAGAGCGTTCAAATATTAAAGAAGCAGAACTGCTCAAAAACACTGGGCTGTCTTTGACCGTCTTAACTCACTCAGAATGTGACTCACAGCACGCAGGACGCAGACACGTTCAGCTCGGTGGTTAGAGGGATTGGCGGCAGCGCAGCGGTTTGCAGGTTCAAATTCGTTCCTCACAATCTGTCATGACCTTTCTGTGACATTTGATGATTCAGCCACCAAACGCTTCCATCCAAAGCGACGTACAAATACTGCACATGGAAAACACAAGACCAAGGGTCAGACTTCTATCAGTCAAGAAACGGTTTGTATTTACCGGCCATATTGCCAAGCTAGCTAAAAGTGGTTATCGAGTATGAGGCCTAATGGTTTGAACCTATCGGTGGAATCAACTCCCCACCTCTGTCAGAGACACTGACAGTCTCCCCACCTTCAAGAAAAGACTCAAGACTCACCTATTCCGGTAGTACAACGGTACTTAGGAGTGGTTTACTGGACCAGTTAGTTTCCTCCAAGATCACGATGACTCTCATTGAGGGACTTGCCGCTCTTGTCAGCCGTAATCGATTTGTAACTCTTGTCCTCGCTGTGAGGTATATCACTGCTGCTTGCTTTACCACAGGTACACTCTTGCACTACTTGAGGTTCATGTAATTCAGCTGTAACCTGTTTAGCTGAATGCTCTTGTGGTTCTTTGGCACTTGTTTGGTTTCTCACAATGTATGCTTCATGTTCTGGCTACCCTGGTTGCCCCCACCCCCCTATCCCTGTGTACACTTTCTTATCTTTTACCTCCCACCCTTACCCTTGTGTGCTTTGCGAGACTGTGTGCTGTTGCTACGAAGGAGTTTCCCTCGGGATAAAATAGAGGAATCTGAATCTGAATCTGAATGTTTGGGGTCTATCTTGTTCTGTGGTCTGTGCACTTTTGCAAAGCTCTCTCTTTGAAGTCACTTTGGATGAAAGCGTCTGCTGAATGAATGAATGTAAATGCAAGTAACCAGATCTCTGCTATGAAGCACTGGGAAACGAACACTACAGTGCAACGATGACATCTCGATAGCAGCAGCTAGCTGCTGGATCGATAGTGAACTTTACTAGTAAAACTACAGTGCAATAACAACATGTCAATTCATCAGCCTGACAATATCTCATGTATCTCTGAGATACAGTAAGGGAGTCAGGTGGCTCAGCGGTTAAGGTTGGGCTTAAGTTGTGAGTTCGATTCCTGGCTGTGGCTACATGACATTGTGTCCTTGGGCAAGGCACTTCACCCTACTTGCTTCAAGGAGAACGTCCCTGTACTTGCTGTAAGTTGCTTTGAAAAAAAGCATCTGCTAAATGACTACATGTAAAATGTAATCTCTATATATCCATGTTTCAATTACAGTGCTGCCTAGGACAGTGCACTAAAACAACGTACTTTCTCTTTCTTTCTCTCTCTTTCTCTCTCTCTCTCTCTCTCTCTCTTGCTCGCTCTGCCCATAGTGAGGTGTATTGGTCTATTGATGACAGTGAACTAGAGGCCACAGTTATGCTAGAGTAAGCACAGGTTCTTCTGTCGACAGGGACCTGCCAGCTTAGGCTGGCGTTCTCCAATCGATGGAAAACCTATCATCCAAAAAGCAGCAACACCCTGTTTACTTCTACATCTCTCTCCACCCCTCTCTCCATCCCCCTCTCCATCCCTCTCTCCATCCCCCTCTCTCCATCCCCCTCTCCACCCCTCTCTCCATCCCTCTCTCCATCCCCCTCTCTCCATCCCCCTCTCCACCCCTCTCTCCATCTCTTCATCCCTCTCCGCAGTTCAGGAGTCACAGGATGCAAACGCAATGCAGGGAGTGGAACGTAGACCTGGGACGCCCAGAGAAGCGCAGCCCCTCGACACCAGGTACACACACATATACAAACACACACACACTTCTCACCCTGGGATGCAAGCAATCTGGGACTCCCTGCGCAGGACATGCCTCTAATTTGAGGGATTTACCATTGGCATTTGTTAATCCTGTTTTCCAAAAGTTTACTTTTTTTATGATATCCTGTTCATTTTACTCTAAGGATTTTTATATGAATAAGGTAAGACTTGAAAAATGCTACCTTTCATTTCTAACTAGTTCTTAATAATGTAACCAGCCCTTGGTTGTAATAATGTCACTGGTGGCTAATCAAGTAACTGGTGCTTTATCATGTAAGCAGCCCATTATGTTATCCGTCCTTGATTGTGTAACCATTAAAGGTTACTAACCATGTAACTAGCCCTTAATCATGTCACATGGTGCATCGTTTGTAATATATGCTGTAGCTGCTGAATGACTAGTAGTCTCCTCTCACCTTGAGCCAGAGGCTGAGCTGGTGTGGAGGTCTGAGAGAAGAGAGACTGACCTGGTGTGGAGGTCTGCGAGAAAAGAGACTGAGCTGGTGTGGAGGTCTGCGAGAAAAGAGACTGAGCTGGTGTGGTGGTCTGTGAGAAAAGAGACCGAGCTGGTGTGGAGGTCTGCGAGAAAAGAGACTGTCTGAGCTGGTGTGGAAGTCTGCGAGAAAAGAGACTGTCTGAGCTGGTGTGGAGGTCTGTGAGAAGAGAGACTTTATTATAGGGGATTCATAAAGTAATCTGAATCTGAATCTGAACAGCTTGGTTAGCTGGCATTCTAACAGCTTAATAAGGGGCTCTTTAAAAGTCCAAAATCTTTCTGTCCCTGTCTTGCCCTCTCTTCTCTCTGCTCAACTCTCCCAATCTTGTTTTCTCTTTCTTCATGTTCATATGTGTCTAACTTTTCCTACATTATCTCTCTCTCTCTGTCTATCTCTCTCTCACACTCTGTGTCTCTGTCTCTCTTTCACACTCTCTCTCTTTCCAGTTATCTTAACTAGTTTGAGTCTGTAGTAGAGTCCTGGGTCTGTGGCAGAGCCCTGGGTCTGTAGCAGAGTCCTGGGTCTGTGGCAGAGCCCTGGGTCTGTAGCAGAGTCCTGGGTCTGTAGTAGAGTCCTGGGTCTGTAGTAGAGCCCCGGGTCTGTAGTAGAGTCCTGGGTCTGTAGTAGAGCCCTGGGTCTGTAGTAGAGCCATGGGTCTTTAGTAGAGCCCTGGGTCTGTGGTAGAGTCCTGGGTCTGTAGTAGAGCCCTGGGTCTGTGGTAGAGTCCTGGGTCTGTAGTAGAGCCCTGGGTCTGTGGTAGAGTCGTGGGTCTGTGGTAGAGCCCTGGGTCTGTAGTAGAGCCCTGGGTCTGTAGTAGAGTCCTGGGTCTGTAGTAGAGCCCTGGGTCTGTGGTAGAGTCGTGGGTCTGTGGTAGAGCCCTGGGTCTGTAGTAGAGCCCTGGGTCTGTAGTAGAGTCCTGGGTCTGTAGTAGAGCCCTGGGTCTGTGGTAGAGTCGTGGGTCTGTGGTAGAGCCCTGGGTCTGTGGTAGAGCCCTGGGTCTGTAGTAGAGCCCTGGGTCTGTGGTAGAGCCCTGGGTCTGTGGTAGAGCCCTGGGTCTGTAGTAGAGCCCTGGGTCTGTGGTAGAGCCCTGGGTCTATAGTAGAGCCCTGGGTCTGTAGTAGAGCCCTGGGTCTGTGGTAGAGCCCTGGGTCTGTGGCAGAGCCCTGGGTCTGTGGCAGAGCCCTGGGTCTGTGGCAGAGCCTTGGGTCTGTAGTAGAGCCCTGGATCTCTGGCAGATCCCTGGGTCTGTGGTAGAGCCCTGGGTCTGTGGTAGAGCCCTGGGTCTGTAGCAGAGTCCTGGGTCTGTAGTAGAGCCCTGGGTCTGGCCTGCAATCAGTCCCTCTGGGTCAGAGAGGGTATGAATAAGGCTCCTGGAAGGATCCTAGAGGTCCACTGAATCACTGAGGTGTTTGTGGAGATGCCTGAAGGATACACTGAAGCCAGTCACACTGGCATTGGGCTGGGGGTCATTGTAGGTAGAGATAGAGCCTGTCTACGGTAGTGGGGTCTGGGGTCTGGATAGGGTAGTTAGAAGGAGTAGAGCAGCTCTCATATATATGCAGGTTTAAGAGATTGACAGGTGACAGGGAGACTGGCCACTCTTAGCTTCCCTGTCTCACCAGAAACCTGTCTCACCTTCTGTTCTATAAATTAAAAGGGGAATCCGGTGTCTGAGCGGTAAGGGAGTTATGGGTTCCCGGTTTGAGACCCGGCTGTGCCAACATGACGTTGTGTCTTTGGGCAAGGCACTTCACCTTACTGTCCTCGGGGGGAATGTTCCTTTACTTGCTGTAAGTCGCTCTGAATAAGAGCGTCTACTGAATGACTAAATGTAAATTAAAGAGATTAGATCACTTAAAAAGTCCTTTATTTTTAGCAGGCAGAATGGGAGGAGAGCAGTGTGTGCTTAACAAGACGCAGAGTGGTGTGTGTTCCAAGTAAAAGGAGAATAAGGGGAAACCCAACAACATGAAATAATCACAAGTGAGGGGAGAGAGAGTCATCTCTGCCTCCATACTGAGCTTAGCTCCCTCATCCCTCTGTTGCTCCCTATCTCCCTCTGCCCTCCTTCCCGTGTCTCTCCTCTCTCCTCCTTTGCGTCCTGCCTGTGGCGCTGGGTGTGAGTCTCCTGTACGTCTCCAAAAACAAACACCAGCAACTCTTCTCCACCAGCTTTGGTTCTCTCTGTCCTGAGGGACCAGTGCTTGAGCGGCTCAGTCCTGGTGACAATTTGCCTTTCTGCCTGTCAACGTGTCAACTTCCCCCCTACATCCTTCCTTGCCTCCCCTCCTTTTCTCCCTGTCCATCTGCACCCCTCCCTTCTCCTCCCTGTCCATCTGCACCCCTCCCTTCTCCTCGCTTTCCATTTCCACCCCTCCCTTCTCCTCCCTGTCTATCTCCACCCTTCCTCCTTCTCTCCCTCCTTCCCTTCTCTTCTTACCCCCCATCCCCTTTCCCTTCTGCCTGCCACCATCCCTCCTTCTCTCCTCCCTCCCTCTAAGACAACCCTAATACAGTCAGTTAAAGTCAGACCACTTACCCTCCCAGACCCCCATCCCTGCTAAAGGAGTTGATACAGTCGAAGGCCACAGGTTCTCCCATTGAGGAGACACAGACTGCTGTGTTGATTGGTGACAGGCTGAATCTTGGAGTCTGTTACAAATGGGTCTAAAAATAGACCTGCTTCCCTCGCCACCCACATGGCTGCCCCCCCACCCCCCACCTCCCCCCCCCCTCACCCCCCACGAACACGCTGTCATTGCTGTTCAGCTCCACATGCTCCTATGCGTGTGTGTGTATCTGTGCTTATGTGTGCATATGTGTGTGTGTGTGTGTGTTGGCAGAGGTAGCCAAGAGACAGTGAGAATTTCTTCAGGCACTAAGACGGTGTCCTGCTGTGGAGAACCCCTGTCGATACAACCACACTAAGTCCTCAACACACTCTATTATCAACACAATGTGGTAGGATAGACAGGATCTATATGAGTGTAGTAGGATAGACAGGATCTATATGAGTGTAGTAGGATAGACAGGATCTATATGAGTGTAGTAGGATAGACACTGTAGATATGAGTGTAGTAGGATAGACACTGTAGATATGAGTGTAGTAGGATAGACACTGTAGATATGAGTGTGGTAGGATAGACCAGGAGTGTTCCACTATAGAAAAGGTTTTAGAATCCGTCATCTGGACAGTGATAGGGCTATATTGCTATTCCACACAGTCTGGTCGCTGTGGTTGTTTTGGGCAACTGCTTTAGAACGGTCTCGCATCGCCCAGATGCACCACAGGTTGACATGAAGAGCATTACTCCCAGATCCTGCAGGTGGCGCTGTGGTCGTGTTCACCAGCCCTCCATCCTCCACTGAGGTGCGCCAGCTTAGAGACAGCATCAGTTTGTGTCCGTGTGTGTTGAACAGAAGCCGCAGCAGATGTGTGTGTGAGACAAGCAGGACGATGTCAGCTCTCCCTGGATCCTCTGTGTAGCCTAGCCGCTCTCTCCCGCTCCATGGCCGTGACCCTGTACGGGGATGGGGAGGGCACCGTGTGGGACCGCGTCGGGCGCCCGCGGAGGGACTGCATGTGTTACCTGGGACCCCCCAGCACGCTGATGCCCATGTAAGAACCCTTCACTCTGTACAGACAGCAGACTAGTGACTAGAACAGGGGAGACAAGGGAAACTGTCTATTGTATTTCATGCTCGTGGTAAAATACTTGTTCGTTTTTGGACTATCCAGATTGGCAAAATAAAGTGTCCCAAATATCGAACCTTTTATATCTAGGTCAAAATGTAAACTTAAAAAAAACCTTCGTTGGCCTTTATCAACCCTTAATGGTTTCAACACCACAGTAACGAGTTCGTCTCCTTAAATAAACTGGTTTCTCACCACCGCAGGTGGCCTGAGCGCAGAAGTAGGGAACAACCAGGATCTTGTATAAGCAGCTCTGGACAGTGGAGCACACAGCAAGATAACCCCCCCCCCAGTGGGTTATGCGCTCGAGGGCGTCCACTCCTGCCTGCCACGAGCGCTTCAGCCTCGTCTTTCCAAATCCTCTCATCGATGTATCCATTAGTTACCAAATCCACCGTGCATGTCTTTACTTCCTCATCTTATTGGTGGGCTTGCACGGAGGAAGCACAGTATACAGCCATGCAGCGGACCAGTCACTTTGGTTTAGTGTCTCCGCAGCGCGAGGCCAGTGAGGGAGGATGATTCCCCTCTCCACGCGCTCCCTGCAGCGGCGCGCGCCAATCTAGGTTCCACTGTTGCAGGAACACTGCCCGGTGCCTTACTTGTGTGTGCATGGTCTTTAGGGTCTGACATGGAATCGAATCTATTCTTAACAGCCAGATACCACCCTTCCATTCCCAACCTTACCGCTGATCTGTGACCAAAGGGTCTCCTCCTGTAGCCACATGGTCTCTCCTGGTGCCCCAGATTCACGCCTCTCTCCTCCCTCCCGCACCCCCTGTGTTCTCGCCTTTCCCAGCGGGATGCGAAGGTCGCCCGACGTCAGCCCCAGACGGCTATCGGACATCAGCCCCCAGCTGAGGCAGCTGAAGTACCTGGTGGTGGACGAAGCCATCAAAGAGGACCTGAAGTCTTCCCGCTCCGTGGAGGACATCAACAGCGCCTCCATAGAGGAGCGCATCCTGAGGATAACCGGCTACTATGGCTACCAACCCTGGAACGCTGTCTACAAGAACAGTAAGTCAAGGAGCGTCTGAGCGGGTCTGGGATGGCTGGGCAGGGGTCGCTTTTTTGTTCTGCCACGTGAATGTGTAAAACGCGCAGGGATCCTGTGGCACAGTTAGGCAGCAGTGAAGTGACCCACAATAGTCTTTCTTAGAGTGTTAGCTGTTTCCAAGAACAGCCCCAACCCCTTTCAAGATAATTAGCTGCATCAACTCATGAAACAGCAATTAGTCTGTGAATTACAGTGCAGCATATTCTTCATTATTAATCACCTAGCTAATTACCATAGCTGTTGGAGAGCTACTTGAGAGGAGCTTTTACTGGCAAAGACTTGAACCAGACACACATGCTAAGATGGCAGATAGACAGACAGACAGACACAGATAGACAGACATACAGACAAAGACAGGCAGGCAAGCATGTCTGCAGGCAGGCAGGCAGGCAAGCAGGCAAGCAGGCAAGCAGGCAGACATACAGACAGACAGGCAGGCAGGCAGGCAGGCAGAGTAGAACCTGGACAAACAGAAAAGAGTTTCAGAACAGAACAGGCAGCCCCTGGCGGACCGAGCTTGTTCTCCACAGCAAGTAAAACTAGAGAATGTCTTCCTCATCCACACAGCAAGGAACCGGAGCTGGCTGTTTCTATGAGGGCAAAGATTCTAGAACATGGTCTTAGTTGCCTGTAGCCTATCTGAAAAGATTACGCAATCTGTCAGTTATGCTTTCCCCCATGCCTATGGTCTTCTTCTTAAACATCTCAGCGTGGACGCTGGTGTGTTCAGAAAGGCGTGCTGTTCCAGGATGGAGGCATGCCCCCCCCCCCCTTTCTGCAGCCAGCCAGGCTGTCTGTTGTGCTGTTGATTCACTGGTGCCTTTGTGAGCGTGGCAGCCTGCAGAGGATGCATGGAGAAAGTTGGGAGGCGTGAAATGAAGCAGGGTTACATACTAGAGGGTGAGATGAACTACCAGGGACAGACGTCACTGATGGGGAGAGACCAGGGGGAGGGACCGGGGGGAGAGACTTGGGGGAGGGACCGGGGGGAGAGACCAAGGGGGGTGATCGGGGGAGGAACTAGGGGGAGAGACCAGGCTGCTGGGAGAGACCTTGGGGAGAGACCAGGCTGCTGGGAGAGACCAGGCTGCTGGGAGAGACCAGGCTGCTGGGAGAGACCAGGGGAGATACCAGGGTGCTGGGAGAAACCAGGCTGCTGGGAGAGACCAGGCTGCTGGGAGAGACCAGGGGGAGAGACCAGGGTGCTGGGAGAGACCAGGGTGCTGGGAGAGACCAGGGTGCTGGGAGAGACCAGGCTGCTGGGAGAGACCAGGCTGCTGGGAGAGACCAGGGGGAGAGACCAGGGTGAGAGACTAAGAGGGGACACCATGGGGAGAGACCAGGGTGCTGGGAGAGACCAGAGGGAGAGACCAGGGTAAGAGAACAGGGGGCTGGCAGAGGCCATGGGGAGAGACCAGGGGAAGAAAAGCTGTCTAAAAGTGATGTTTTTGAGAGGTGGTCTTCATGTAGTTCAGAGTCCAGAGGTAAGGAAATAGCAAAGTAGGGAGGAAGGAAGCAATGAGTGAAGTGCTGGTCATCTGAACAGACTGCTGGTACTCAGTTAGTCTGCCTGAGACAGTCTCTCTCTGGGTCTGGTCTCTCTGTGCAGGGTCTACTGGTAGCACTGGAGACAACGTGTCATGTTGCTGCTCCTCAGGGCAGTTGGATGCGTTAGATACCATCTGGACAGGCCTTGATGAGGCTGATACTAGGACGAATTTAACCTAGAAGAGAGAGAGAGAGGGAGAGAGAGTGGTGGAGTTTGAGAGAGAGAGAGAGAGTGGTGGGGGTGGAGAGAGATAGAAGCCTTAGGCCTTAGTGTGCCCAGTACTGCTCTAGTAGGTCAGCTAATGTAGAGCTGCATGCACAGGACTAGCTTAGCACAACAATTGCTCAACTCTTCCTCCTTGTCTCTTTTTCCATTTCATCCTCCTTTTTTGTATCTCCCTCTCTTCCCCCCTCATCCCCCTTCCCTATGTCTTTGTGTCAGTGTAATTGCTTACATTTACATTTATTCATTCAGCCTTTTTGTGTTTTCAGTAATAAGTGCAGTAATTCAGGGTTGTTTAAAGGCTAGTCGAGTGCATACCAAGATATGATCTTGAACAGATTGTACAAATGTATATGTGTGTGTGCTTTGTGTATATGTGTGTGTGGGTGTGTATGTGTGTTTGTGTGTGTGTATGTGTGTGTGGGTGTGTATGTGTGTGTGCGTGATGAGACTCCAGGGTCCAGTTGTGACAGATATTGATCAAGGGAAGCAATGGTCCTCCACCTCCAGTCACACACACACACACACACACACACACACAGACACACACACACACGCGCACACACATAGGTCTACTGTAGTTATGTACTTCCCTTATGGTCATACCTGAATGGTGCTTCCTCTGTAAGGCTGTGGAGCAGCTGGTAGACTGACAGCCAGTCTTTCTGTCTGACTCCCTGTTCCTGTCTCTATCTGTCTGTCTGTCTCGCTCTCGCTCACTCCTTCAGCAATACTGAGGCAGCTGCAGGTACAGCAGTACTGAGGCAGCTGCATGTACAGCAGCACTGAGGCAGCTGCATGTACAGCAGTACTGAGGCAGCTGCATGTTCAGCAGTACTGGGGCAGCTACATGTACAGCAGTACTGAGGCAGCTGCATGTACAGCAGCACTAAGGCAGCTGCAGGTACAGCAGCACTGAGGCAGCTGCAGGTACAGCAGTGCTGAGGCAGCTGCAGGTACAGCAGCACTGAGGCAGCTACATGTACAGCAGTACTGAGGCAGCTACATGTACAGCAGTACTGAGGCAGCTGCATGTACAGCAGCACTGGGGCAGCTGCAGGTACAGCAGTACTGAGGCAGCTACATGTACAGCAGCACTAAGGCAGCTGCAGGTACAGCAGCACTGAGGCAGCTGCAGGTACAGCAGTACTGAGGCAGCTGCATGTACAGCAGCACTGAGGCAGCTGCAGGTACAGCAGCACTGAGGCAGCTACATGTACAGCAGCACTGAGGCAGCTGCATGTACAGCAGTACTGAGGCAGCTGCAGGTACAGCAGCACTGAGTCAGCTGCATGTACAGCAGTACTGAGGCAGCTACAGGTACAGCAGTACTGAGGCAGCTGCATGTACAGCAGTACTGAGGCAGCTACAGGTACAGCAGTGCTGAGGCAGCTGCATATACAGCAGTACTGAGGCAGCTACAGGTACAGCAGTGCTTAGGCAGCTGCATGTACAGCAGTACTGAGGCAGCTACAGGTACAGCAGTGGTGTTGCAGCTCAGTTCCAGTTGATGCTTGTGTTTCCAGAGATTTCTGACCCTGCAGTGACTCTCTATCTGACTCCTTCTCTTGTCTCTACCTGGGTTTAGGTCCATAATGAAGGAGTTGTTTGTGTGTTGTGTGTATATGGAGCAGCAGCTGCCCATGTCAAGGCGATGCATGAGAGTGTGTGTGTGTGTGTGTGCATGGTTGACGATTATCTAACTTGATAAGATGCATTATAGAGGAGATGCAGACACCTGCTCTTTGAGCGTAGGATGCATGCTGGGTAGTCTCTCTCTCTCCCTATCTCTCTGTGTCCCTCTCTCACTGTCTCTGTCACTCCCTCCCTCTGTTCTCCTCCACTTCCTGCTTCCTATCATTATGTGTACTCCTCCTCCCATTCCCTCCTTTCTTCTCTTCTCTCTTTCTTTGTCTTCTCTTATTATCTCTCTTCTCTCCTCTCTTCTCTTTTCTTCTCTGTCCAGATTCAATTAGACTGATCCTGAGAGGTGAATCTCATCAAGAGGAAGTGGGCTATGAATGAGATGCAAGAGTACAGTGAGAACCTGTGAGGAGAGGAGAGGGCTGTGCTTGGAGGAGGAGGGGGAGAGGGCTGTGTGAGGAGGAGGAGGAGAGGTGTGAGATGGCTGTCAGATGGCTCAGTGGTTAAGGCGTTGGCCTCATGATCAGAAGGTTGTGAGATCGAGCCCCGGCTGTGGCTTTATGATGTTGTGTCCTGGGGCAAGGCACTTCACCCTACTTGCCTCAGGGGAGATGTCCCTGTACTTACTGTAAGCCGCTTTGGATAAAAGCGTCTGCTAAATGAATACATGTAAATGTAGAGGTCTGTGTGTGGAGGAGGAGGAGAGGGCTGTGTGTGGAGGAGGAGGAGAGGGCTGTGTGTGGAGGAGGAGGAGAGGGCTGTGTGTAGAGGAGGAGAGGGCTGTGTGTGGAAGAGGAGTAGGAGGGGCTGTGTGTGGAGGTGGAGGAGTAGGAGAGGGCTGTGTGTAGTGGAGGAGGAGAGGGCTGTGTGTGGAGGTGGAGGAGGAGGAGAGGGCTGTGTGTAGTGGAGGAGGAGAGGGCTGTGTGTGGAGCAGAAGGAGGATAGGGCTGTGTGAGGAGGAGGAGGAGGAGAGGCTCTGCAGGTGTAGCACTCTGTGGTAGGATGGAGGGTGGGGCCTCTCCAGGATAGGATCCATATAAATGGCTTGGTCTGATCTGTTTAACACTGATTAATGTGTTTACTTGAAGAGTTACTGAAAATAGAGAGCGATGTTTTCCCACCAGAGGATACACACACACGCGCGCGCGCGCACACACACACAGGCACACACGCACAAGCACACGCACGCACACACACACGCACACACACACAGACACCACACACAGGCACACACACACACACACTGGCACACACACCACTCCATCATCTACCTGAGATAAGGCTCTCTCCTCAGTTCATTCCTCCCTGTAATTCAAATGCAACCGATTTAGTAATCAACATTTCCTCCTTCTACTCTGTCTCTAACACTCTAGAGTCTAGGTAATCATCCTTGTCTTTTTCTGTAACTTTCTCTTTGCAGCGTACAGAGAGACAGGAGCACAGTGAGACAGGAGCACAGAGAGACAGGAGCACAGAGAGACAGGAGCACAGAGACAGGAGCACAGAGAGACAGGAGCACAGAGAGACAGGAGCACAGAGAGACAGGAGCACAGAGAGACAGGAGCACAGTGAGACAGGAGCACAGAGAGACAGGAGCACAGAGAGACAGGAGCACAGAGAGACAGGAGCACAGAGAGACAGGAGCACAGAGAGACAGGAGCACAGAGATAACCGCTTGACCCCACTTGCCTCAGGGGGAATGTCCCTGTACTTGCTGTAAGTGGCTCTGGATAAGAGCGTCTGCTAAATGTAAAAATGTAAATGTAGTTGACCCTTTTGACCAAGCACACGAAGAAGTGAGCTGGTCTTTGGAAAATGAAATGTTTGTGAGTGCTGAGCATGGTTGTGAATGCTGAGCACGCCTACAAGATAGCTTTATTAAAGAACATCAAGATGTTTGGGGGCTTGAAGAACTGCAGCATGATGAACCCAGTATTGCATACAGCGATATATCTCATATATCTGATATATACAGGTATATATATATATATATATTAGTCCAGCTATCCTTCAGTATCAGAAAGAGACAGACAGGCAGACATGCAGGCAGACAGGCAGACAGGCGGGCAGACAGGCAGACAGGCAGGCAGGCAGGCAGGCAGGTAGGCAGGCAGACAGGCAGGCAGGCAGCAGACAGACAGGCAGACAGGCAGACAGACAGGCAGACAGGCAGACAGGCAGGCAGGCAGGCAGGCAGGCAGGCAGGTAGGCAGACAGGCAGACAGACAGGCAGACAGACAGGCAGGCAGGCAGGCAGACAGGCAGCAGACAGGCAGGTGAGGAGAAGGGGGCCTGACATCCCATATCCCAGTCTTCATCATGTCCCAGTCTTCATCATGACACAGTCTTCATCATATCCCAGTCTTCAGCATGTCCCAGTCTTCATCATATCCCAGTCTTCATCATGTCGCAGTCTTCATCATGACACAGTCTTCATCATATCCCAGTCTTCATCATATCCCAGTCTTCAGCATGTCCCAGTCTTCATCATGTCGCAGTCTTCATCATGACACAGTCTTCATCATATCCCAGTCTTCATCATATCCCAGTCTTCAGCATATCCCAGTCTTCAGCATGTCCCAGTCTTCATCATGTCGCAGTCTTCATCATGACACAGTCTTCATCATATCCCAGTCTTCATCATATCCCAGTCTTCAGCATGTCCCAGTCTTCATCATGTCGCAGTCTTCATCATGACACAGTCTTCATCATATCCCAGTCTTCATCATATCCCAGTCTTCATCATATCCCAGTCTTCATCATATCCCAGTCTTCATCATATCCCAGTCTTCATCATATCCCAGTCTTCATCATATCCCAGTCTTCATCATGACACAGTCTTCATCATATCCCAGTCTTCATCATATCCCAGTCTTCATCATATCCCAGTCTTCAGCATGTCCCAGTCTTCATCATGATCTTTCATACTGGTCTGGCTGTAACAGGAAGTCTAGGCGGTCATGAGAGATTCACAACAGACATTCATCTGCATATGATTATGTTGTTTGGGGGGGCAGACAGAAGGGAGGAGCTGTGTGTGTGTGTGTGTGTATGTGTGTGTGTGTTTGTATGTGTGTGAGTGTGTGTGTGTGACAGGAATATCACTACAAGTGTTCAGAAAAGCAATGAATACAAGATGAAGGAGGCTGGATGTTTGATGGTCAAGTACTTTTCACACTGTAGGACATGGATCCTTCCAGAACAGTAGAATCAGGGGGGAGGGCAGGAGGGGTGGAGGGCAGGAAGGGGGGGGGGGGCAGGAGGGGTGGAGGGCAGTAAGGGGAGGGGCAGGAGGGGCTGAGAACAGGTAGGGGGGGGCTGGAAGGGGGGGGAGCAGTAGGGGCTGAGAGCAGGTAGGGGGGGAGGGCAGGAGGGTAGGAGAGGAGGGGGGGAGCAGGTAGGGGGGAGGGCAGGAGGGTAGGGGTGGAGGGGGGGAGCAGGAGGGGCTGAGAGCGTCGAGGGGGGGGGGGGTGGGGGGAGGGGAGGAGGGGAGGGAGGGGGGGGAGGGAGGGAGGAGGGGAGGGAGGAGGGGAGGGAGGGAGGGGGGGGAGGGAGGGAGGGAGGGCAGGAGTGGGTTTGGGAGGCAGGGGGGCAGGTTATCAAGAGCAAGTTTTATACCTGCCTCCAAACCCATTTCACTAATGAAACTCATATTAGTTAGTGGATATGCTTGCAAGGACACAGCTCTCCACTCGGCAGAAAACCTCCTGGTGCCTCGTCCAGTCATGGTATAGTTATAGTTATTCCTTACATCTCTGCACGACAGATTCAAGGAGCTGCTTGACAGCGTCTGAGCTGGTTGAATGAGGGTCTTTCATGAGGGTCTTACGGTGACTGTGAGACTTGAGAGCCCTGTGCAGCAGCAGACAGCAAAACACAGCTGGTGGGATGTCAGGAAACTGGCTGGCTGGCTGCCTGTTTTTTCACACACAAAAAAGTTCCATCACATTCGGGTGTCGTGTCTGTTATTGGATGCAGGTGGTGCCGTTTTAATCACAATCCATCTGGTGTAAATTGACAGTGAAAGGGCTGTTTGTGTCAGCAAGCTACAACTAGATTTTTTTAATATTGACATTTAGAATAGATAATCCTTTATAGAAATGGGATTGGGAAAACAGTTTTCTAAATATCTGGACATCATATATCCTTAGGTTTGGTGATGATTCGTCATTATTAAATCAACTGTCCCAGCTGAAACAACACTAACACAACTTACCCAAAAACTGAACCATCTCTGCTTTAAATAACATGGCTTCCAAACTCATTTTTTAGGGGTTATTTATGCAAAGAAATCTTTGCTTCCTCCAGTCTCAAGTCAGTCTTAACTTTGGGTTTGTGTCTTGTTATTACCAGAATGTTTATTCCTCTGTTCATTTTTAACCTTCGCTTGCCAACGTGGGTCAGCCTATCTGGTGTAGTAGAGTGTGATTCTTGAGAGAGTGAACATGCTCACTTGTTGACTGTTTGTGTTGCTATCACACCAGTCCAAGGATTGGTGTGTGATGAGCAGAACAGTGTGTGTGTGTGTGTGTGTGATGAGCAGAACAGTGTGTGTGTGTGTATGATGAGCAGAACAGTGTGTGTGTGTGTGTGTGTGTGTGTTAGTGTGTGATGAGCAGAACAGTGTGTGTGTGTGTGTGTGTGTGTGTGTGTGATGAGCAGAACAGTGTGTGTGTGTGTGTTAGTGTGTGATGAGGAGAACAGTGTGTGTGTGTGTGTTAGTGTGTGATGAGCAGAACAGTGTGTGTGTGTGTGTGTTAGTGTGTGATGAGCAGAACAGTGTTTGTGTGTGTGTGTGTGATGTGCAGAACAGTGTGTGTGTGTGATGTGCAGAACAGTGTGTGTGTGTGATGTGCAGAACAGTGTGTGTGTGATGTGCAGAACAGTGTGTGTGTGTGATGTGCAGAACAGTGTGTGTGTGTGATGTGCAGAACAGTGTGTGTGTGTGATGAACAGAACAGTGTTTGTGTGTGTGTGTGTGATGAGCAGAACAGTAAGTGTGTGTGTGTGTGTGTGTGTGTGATGTGCAGAACAGTGTGTGTGTGTGTGATGTGCAGAACACAGTGTGTGTGTGTGTGTGATGTGCAGAACAGTGTGAGCTGTGCATCTTTGGGTTGACGTCTTATCATGTGTACAGACTCCTTCTGTATTGAACACAGTCTTTCATCCTGTGTGCTGGCTGGAGTCACTCCTTATTATTACACATAATCTCTGTCTCCATCTCATCTCACCTCCCTCCCTCCCCCTCTCTCTTCTTGCTCTCTTTATCCTGTGATCATCGTATGTCTCCCTCCATCTGTCTGAGCTGACTGCTCTCTGTCATCGGCTGACTCTGTCTGTCAACATCCATCCGACTGTCTGTCTGTCTGTCTGCCCTTCTGTCTGTCTGCCTGTCTGTCTGCCTGTCTGCCCTTCTGTCTGTCTGCCTGTCTGTCTGCCTGTCTGTTCGTCTGTCTTTCTGTCTGCCCTTCGGTCTGCCTGTGCCTGTCTGTCTGTTCGTCTGTCTGCCTGTCTGTCTGTTCGTCTGTCTGTCTGCCTGTCTGTCTGCCTGTCTGTCTGCCTGTCTGTCTGCCTGTCTGTCTGCCTGTATCTTTGTTTTTCTCTCTGTCGTGTCTCTCTCTGCATAGACATCTGTCTGTCTGAATGTGTGTGTGTGTGTGTGTGTGTTTATCAGCGTGTGTGTGTGTTTAGAGCAGCAAATTATCGATGCAGACCTTCACAGTGTTACAGCTTCACAGCACTGGTTAAAACCAGGTCACTCCAGCACAGTCTGTAATCAGTCCACCCCCCCCCCCCCCCCCCCCCCCCCCCCCACACACACACACACACAGAGCACAGCCCCCCCCCTCCACACACACACACACACACAGCACAGCACAACTCCCCCTCCCACACACACACACACGTGCACACACACACACACACACACACTCACACACAGCACAGCACAACCTCCCCCTCCACACACACACACACCACACACACATAGCACAGCGCACACACACACACACATAGCACAGCGCGCACACACACACATAGCACAGCACACACACTCCATGTTCTGATGGACAGTATGGCAGTACAGGGGAGATGGGGAGGGTGGCAGCAGCACAAATAATGACAACCAGGAGGGAAGCCAGGAGGATCCTGATTGGCTGTGGCCCAGTGGGCTAGCAGGCAGGCTAACACAGGTGTGGTGACATGTTCTGTGCCCTGCATGAACTTACCATCACTCATACCGACTGAGCATGCTCAGGCCTAGAGAGGACTGCAAGAGAGGGGAGGGGGGGACCAAATGGAATCAACAGAAAAAGAGAGATTAGAAGAGGGTGGAAGGGTGAATGGAACAGTAGAGTAGTGGGGATAAGAGGGGAGGGGGAGGGGGAGGGGAGGGGGAGGGGGAGGGGAGGGAGGGGGAGGGGGAGGGGGAGGGGGAGGGTAGGAGTGTGTGCGTATTTGTGCTTGCCTCTGCAACAAAACCAAAGAGAACTCGGGTGTGTGTCACCTGTGGTTCATTTGGCCTAATTCTGTAGCTGTCTGAGGAGAACAAAACACACACACACACACAAGTGCGTGTGTAATAAACAGACCCCCTGTGACTCGCTGGCCTTTTTCGTTCTTCAGGTCTGTAGACTAGAGACAAGGCATTAACACTTCTCAGAGCTCAGGCACACACACAGCCATGCCAGGTACTACACACACACACAGTCACTCCCCCCCCCCCGTACACACATCCCTCCCTGGTCCTGGAAGGTTGCTGTGGGGTGACAGTGGAGTCCAGGGTTCGTGCTGATGCAGTGAGAGGTCAGTAGGTCAAGAGGCCATGCGAAGTCAGCACAGCTGTTGGTGAAGCGTTAGTTTGAGCCCTGGCAGGTCATCAGCAGCATGGGTGTGTGGTAACGGAGAGGGGGAAACAGTCACACAGTGTGTGTGATCACAGCTCTGAAGCTAACGGAGGCCCAATATACCCCATATAGGCCTCGAGCTACTTCGTAGGGGGTGAGAAGTGCGGGGAGGGGGATGGTGGTGGTGGGAGGCGCCTGTCATGCTGTCTCCTAGTGCTTGTATAAAAGCTATGAACATGGGATGGGGGGGAGGGGGTGTTATCGTGGCGTCCCTCATTCGCAGCAGAGGATGAGGTAGAGATGTAGGATCAAGGGAAGGAAGACGAGTTGAGGAGCCACAGTCATTCATGGTGACCCTGTATTTAGACTTCATACAGGCACCATTACAGCTCAGGAATCAAATCAAACAGAGCAGGTGGAGTGTTATAGATTAAAGAGCTCAAATGGACCTCCATTGGATTTGCTAGGAGGAGAGAATTGGTTGACTGTGGAGTGGCAGAGGAGAGAGAATGACGAGACAGAAGAGAACAGCACCTCCTCTCTCCCCCTCCCTCTCTCTCCTCTCTCTCCCTCCCCCTACTCCCTCCTTCCCTCCCACCTCATTTTCTCTCTCTCTCTCCCTATCTCTCCCTCTCTCTCTCTTCTCCTCCCTCCCTCCCTACAGATCAGAGAATCCCCCCTCGACTCCCTCCCTCCCTCCCTCCCTCCCTCCCTCTCTCTCCCTCCCTCTCTCTCTCTCCTCACCTCCCTCACCTCCTCTCTCTCTCCCCCTCCCTCCCTCCTCCCCTCCCTCCCTCTCTCTTCCCCCCCTCCCCTCCCATCCCTCTCTCCCTCCCTCCCTCCCTCCCTCCCTCCATCTCTCTATCTCCCCCCTCCTGCTGTGTTCTGTTGCAGCTCTACCCTGAGTCACCCTCAGCTCTCTCCAGTTCACCTGGCTTCTTCAGAAGGCCAGCCAGCGCTCGATATCCGCATCGACATCGCAGGCCTCAGATCTGAACCTCTGTTACCAGGGGTTACCGAGGAGCAGGAAATGGCCTGGCTGTGTGAGCTTCATGCAGCCGGATGGTGGGGGGGGGGGGGGGGGAGTCAGAAAGAGGGAGGAGACCAACACTACCTCGCACCCTCCTGACACCACACTACCTCACACTCCTCCTGCCACCAACACTACCTCGCACCCTCCTGACACCAACAATACTGCACACTCACTGACACAACACTACCTCACACTCCTCTCACCACTAACACTACCTTACACTCCCCTGACACCAACACTACCTTGCACTCCCCTGACACCAACACTACCTCACACTCCCCTGACACCAACGCTACCTCACATTCCCCTGACACCAACACTACCTTACACTCCCTTGACACCAACACTACCTCACACTCCCCTGACACCAACACTACCTTATACTCCCCTGACACCAACACTACCTTATACTCCCCTGACACCAACACTACCTCACACTCCCCTGACACCAACACTACCTTATACTCCCCTGACACCAACACTACCTCACACTCCCCTGACACCAACAATACCTCACACTCCCCTGACACCAACACTACCTCACACTCCCCTGACACCAACACTACCTTACACTCCCTTGACACCAACACTACCTCACACTCCCCTGACACCAACAGTACCTTACACCCTCCAGACACCAACACTACCTTACCTACCAATCCAATCCAACTTTATTTATATTGCACTTTAAAACAACACGGTTGACCAAATTGCAGTACATAACAATATTAAAATATCACACCCTCCTGACACCAACACTACCTCGCACCCTCCTGACACCAACACTACCTCACACTCCCCTGACACCAACACTACCTCGCACCCTCCTGACACCAACACTACCTCGCACCCTCCTGACACCAACACTACCTCACACTCCCCTGACACCAACACTACCTCGCACCCTCCTGACACCAACACTACCTCACACTCCCCTGACACCAACACTACCTCGCACCCTCCTGACACCAACACTACCTCACACTCCCCTGACACCAACACTACCTCGCACCCTCCTGACACCAACACTACCTCACACCCTCCTGACACCAACACTACCTCGCACCCTCCTGACACCAACACTACCTCACACTCCCCTGACACCAACACTACCTCACACTCCCCTGACACCAACACTACCTCGCACCCTCCTGACACCAACACTACCTCACACTCCCCTGACACCAACAGTACCTTACACCCTCCTGACACCAACACTACCTTACCTACCAATCCATCCATCCATCCATCCATTATCTTCCGCTTATCCGGGGCCGGGTCGCGGGGGCAGCAGTCTGAGCAGGGAAGCCCAGACTTCCCTCACCGCACACACCTCCTCCAGCTCCTCCGGGGGGATCCCGAGGCGTTCCCAGGCCAGCCGAGAGACATAGTCCCTCCAGCGTGTCCTAGGTCTTCCCCGGGGCCGCCTCCCGGTGGGACATGCCTGGAACACCTCCCGGGGGAGGCGTCCAGGAGGCATCCTAAACAGATGCCCGAGCCACCTCAACTGGCTCCTCTCGACGTGGAGGAGTAGCGGTTCTACTCCGAGCTCCTCCCGTGTGACCGAGCTCCTCACCCTATCTCTAAGGGAGCGCCCAGCCACCCTGCGGAGGAAACTCATTTCGACCGCTTGTATCCGCGATCTTGTCCTTTCGGTCATGACCCAAAGCTCATGACCATAGGTGAGAGTAGGAATGTAGATTGACCGGTAAATCGAGAGCTTTGCCTTGCGGCTCAGCTCCTTCTTCACCACGACAGTCCGGTACAGAGACTGCATCACTGCAGACGCTGCACCGATCCGGCCTGTCAATCTCACGTTCCGTCCTTCGTCACTCGTGAACAAGACCCCGAGATACTTGAACTCCTCCACTTGAGGCAAAGGCTCCCCACCCACCCAGAGGGGGCAAGCCACCTTTTTCCGGTCAAGTACCATGGCCTCGGATTTGGAGGTGCTGATCCTCATCCCAGCCGCTTCACACTCGGCATCAAACCGCTCCAGAGCATGCTGGAGGCCCCGGCTCGAGGAAGCAAACAGGACACATCATCCGCAAACAGCAGAGATGAGATCCTGTGCTCCCCGAACCGGAAACCCTCCGCCCCCTGGGCGCGCCTAGAAATTCTGTCCATATAAACAATGAACAGAACCGGTGACAAAGGGCAACCCTGGCGGAGTCCAGCATGCACCCGGAACAGGTCTGACCTATTGCCGGCAATGCGAAAACAGCTCCTACTTCGGTTGTACAGGGAACGGACGGCCCCTAACAAAGGGCCCCGGACCCCGTACTCCCGAAGTACCCCCCACAGGACACCACGAGGGACACAGTCGAATGCCTTCTCCAGATCCACAAAACACATGTAGACTGGTTGGGCAAACTCCCATGAACCCTCGAGCACCCGGTAGAGGGTGTAGAGCTGGTCCAGTGTTCCGCGGCCAGGACGAAAACCACACTGCTCCTCCTGGATCCGAGGTTCGACTATTGGCCGGATTCTCCTCTCCAGTACCCTGGCGTAGACCTTACCGGGGAGGCTGAGGAGTGTGATTCCTCTGTAATTGGAACACATCCTCCGGTCCCCCTTCTTAAATAGGGGAACCACCACCCCGGTCTGCCAATCCATAGGCACTGTTCCAGACCGCCACGCGATGCTGCAGAGGCGTGTCAACCAGGACAGTCCCACAACATCCAGAGACTTCAGGTACTCAGGACGGATCTCGTCCACCCCCGGAGCCCTGCCACCAAGGAGCCCATCGACTACCTCAGTGACTTCAGCCCGGGTGATAGGCGGGTCCGCCCCGAAGTCCCCAGTCTCTGCTTCCTCCTCGGAAGACGTGACGGCAGGATTGAGGAGATCCTCAAAGTATTCCTTCCACCGTCCGACAACATCCCCAGTCGACGTCAACAGCTCCCCACCCGCACCGTAAACAGTGTTGGTGAAGCACTGCTTCCCCCTCCTGAGGCGCCGAACGGTTTGCCAGAATTTCCTTGGGGCCGACCTATAGTCCTTCTCCATGGCCTCCCCGAACTCCTCCCAGACCCGAGTTTTTGCCTCTGCGACTACCCGAGCCGCGGCACGCTTGGCCTGCCGGTACCGGTCAACTGTTTCGGGAGTCCCACAAGCCAGAACGGCTCGATAGGACTCCTTCTTCAGTTTGACGGCATCCCTTACTTCCGGTGTCCACCACCGGGTTCTGGGATTGCCGCCGCGACCAGCACCAGAGACCTTGCGACCGCAACTCCGGACTGCCGCATTGACAATGGAGGTCGAGAACATGGTCCATTCAGACTCGATGTCCCCAGCCTCCCCCGGGATCTGTGAGAAGCTCTCCCGGAGGTGTGAGTTGAAGATCCCTCTGACAGACGGGTCTGCCAGACGTTCCCAGCAGACCCTCACGATACGTTTGGGCCTGCCAAGTCTGTCTAACTTCCCCCCCCGCCAGCAGATCTGACTCACAACCAGGTGGTGATCGGTTGACAGCTCCGCCCCTCTCTTCACCCGAGTGTCCAAGACACACGGCCGCAGGTCAGAAGACACGACAACAAAGTCGATCATCGACCTTCGGCCTAGAGTGTCCTGGTGCCACGTGCACTGATGGACACTCTTGTGCTTGAACATGGTGTTAGTTATGGACATACCGTGACTAGCACAGAAGTCCAAAAACAGAACACCACTCGGGTTCCGATCAGGGGGGCCGTTCATCCCAATCACCCTTCTCCAGGTGTCACTGTCATTTCCCACGTGGGCGTTGAAGTCCCCCAGTAGAACAACGGAGTCCCCAGTCGGCGCACTGTTCAGTACGCCTCCCAAAGACTCCAAGAAGGCCGGGTACTCTGCACTGCTGTTCGGCCCGTAGGCCGCCACAACAGTGAGAGACCTGTCCCCGGCTTTTAGGCGCAGGGACGCAACCCTCTCGTTCACCGGAGTAAACTCCAACACGTGGCGACTGAGCTGTGGGGCTATAAGCAAACCCACGCCAGCCCGCCGCCTCTCCCCACGGGGAACGCCAGAGAAATGAAGAGTCCAGCCTCTCTCAAGGATAATGGTTCCAGAGCCCAAGCTGTGCGTGGAGGCGAGGCCGACTATATCTAGCCGGTAACGCTCGACCTCCCGCACAAGCTCGGGCTCCTTCCCCGCCAGCGTGGTGACATTCCATGTCCCCAGCGCTAGAGACTGTGTGCGCGGCTCTGGTCGTCCGGGCGCCTGCCCCTGACCACCGCCCAAATCACACAGCACCGGCCCCTTACGGTCCTTCCTGCGGGTGGTGGGCCTACGGGAGGTGGTCCCACGTCGCCTTTTCGGGCTGGGCCCGGCCGGGTCCCATGGGAAAAGACCCGGCCACCAGGCGCTCGCCTGCGAGCTCCCACTCTGGGCCTGGCTCCAGAGTGGGGCCCCGGTTTCGCCGATCCGGGCGACGTAACTGACTTCGTTTTATTTGTCATCATATGGTTTTTTTTTACCTACCAATCCAATCCAACTTTATTTATATTGCACTTTAAAACAACACGGTTGACCAAATTGCAGTACATAACAATATTAAAATATCACACCCTCCTGACACCAACACTACCTCGCACCCTCCTGACACCAACACTACCTCACACTCCCCTGACACCAACACTACCTCGCACCCTCCTGACACCAACACTACCTCACACTCCCCTGACACCAACACTACCTCGCACCCTCCTGACACCAACACTACCTCACACCCTCCTGACACCAACACTACCTCGCACCCTCCTGACACCAACACTACCTCACACTCCCTTGACACCAACACTACCTCACACCCTCCTGACACCAACACTACCTCGCACCCTCCTGACACCAACACTACCTCACACTCCCCTGACACCAACACTACCTCACACTCCCCTGACACCAACACTACCTCGCACCCTCCTGACACCAACACTACCTCACACTCCCCTGACACCAACACTACCTCGCACCCTCCTGACACCAACACTACCTCGCACCCTCCTGACACCAACACTACCTCACACTCCCCTGACACCAACACTACCTGCACCCTCCTGACACCAACACTACCTTACACCCTCCTGACACCAACACTACCTCACACTCCTCTGACACCAACACTACCTCACACTCTCCTGACACCAACACTACCTCACACCCTCCTGACACCAACACTACCTCACACCCTCCTGACACCAACACTACCTCGCACCCTCCTGACACCAACACTACCTCACACCCTCCTGACACCAACACTACCTCACACCCTCCTGACACCAACACTACCTCACACCGAGTGCCAGAAACTGGCTGTCTGTCACAGTTTGTCACAACACTGGTCTCATACGTGCGTCTCTTAGTAACAAAAGGAAACAAAGCGAGGCAACGTTGCTGAGTAACACAGAGCGACTCTCCTGTGTGTAGCCTCACTGGCTCCAGGGGCCTGGATGAAAGACTGTGAGATCGTAAGAGCTGACCGGCCACCCCCCCTGCCCCCCCCCCCCCACCCCTGCCCCCCCCCCACCCCTGCCCCCGTCCTCCTGTCATGTCAGTATCAGTCACGATTATAACCTTTCACCCCCACAACACACAGCGTCTCTGGCCTGCGTGGCCTCGCTCGGTCCTGTTTTCCCAGGGTCAGTGAACCAGGCAGTTAGGGGAGCAGGAGAGAAGGATGAGAGTGGACAGCACACAGGGGTGGGGAGGTTCTCGTTCTCTCTCCATCCATCCTCATCCCGCTCTTCATCCCTGTCCTCCCCTCTCTCTCATCTCCACGAGGGGTTAGTCCAATGGCAACTGCCCTCCTTCTCTTCTCTCCCCTCGCTCCTTCCTCTCTCTCTCTCCTCTCCCCTCCTCTCTCTTCTCCTCTCCTCTCCTCTCTCTCCCTCTCTCTCCTCTCCCCTTCTCTCCTCTCTCTCCTCTCTCTACCTCTCTCTCTCTCCTCTCCTGTCTCCTCTCTTTCTCTCTCTCTCTCTCTCCCCTCCCCTCCCCTCTTCTCCTCTCTCTCTCTCTCCCCTCCTCTCCTCTCCTCTCTCTCTCTCCCCTCCTCTCCTCTCCTCTCTCTCTCCCCTCCTCTCCTCTCCTCTCTCTCTCTCCCCTCCTCTCCTCGTTTCTCCGGCTCTGAGACTTCATGCTGATTATCGTTGTATTTCCTGCCACCATGTTTGGGACACGTGCTTGTGGGTGTCGAGTCAGATGTCCTGGTGAAGAACAACACAGACCTGTCAGTTTACTCACACATCCAACCAATTACAGTGATATGGAGAAGCTCTGCTTTCCCACAGACAGAGAGGGAGGGACAGAGGGCAGGCGGAGAGAGAGAGATGAAGGGATAGAGAGAGATGGAGGGAGAGAGATGTGGAGGGAGAGGGATGTGGAGGGAGAGAGATGTGGAGGGAGAGAGATGTGGATGGAGAGAGATGTGGAGGGAGAGAGATGTGGAGGGAGAGAGAGTGGGGAGGGGTAGAGAGAGAGAGAGATGAAGGGTGAGAGAGATGGAGGGAGAGAGAGGTGGAGGGGTAGAGAGAGAGATGAAGGGAGAGAGAGAGATGGAGGGAGAGAGATGTGGAGGGAGAGAGAGTGGGGAGGGGTAGAGAGAGAGAGATGAAGGGCGAGAGAGATGGAGGGAGAGAGAGGTGGAGGGGTAGAGAGAGAGATGAAGGGAGAGAGAGAGATGGAGGGAGAGAGAGTGGGGAGGGGTAGAGAGAAAGCGATGGGGAAGAGAGAGAGAAATGGAGGCAGAGTGAGAGAGAGCAAGGTGGAGGGAGAGAGAGTGGGCAGGGGTAGAGAGAGAGAGAAACGGGGGAGAGAGAGACGGAGGGAGAGTGAGAGAGAGGTGGAGGGAGAGAGAGAGAAACAGAGGGTGGATGTATTGTGGATAGAGAGGTGGTAGATAGCGCGTCAGAAAGCTGTGTAGATGGATGATAATTGTGGATCACGATGTCACCTTTGTTAATTCCCTCCAGTGTATTTGGACGCTTTAATGTGCTCTCCTGTAACGTCAGCATGAAAATACTGCCTGACTGACTGGATGAGTGACTGGCTGGCTGACTGGATGACCGGCTGGCTGGCTGGATGTCTGACTGACTGGCTAGTTGGCTGATTGACAGGCTGGCTGGCTGAATTCAGCATTGTGAGAAGTTGTACAGTAGTTGAAAGCAGTGAAAAATAGTAGGGCTGGAGGAGGAAGGGTTGGGAGGGAAGAGGAGGGGTGAGGAAGAGGGAAGGAAGCTGAATAATGCTGGAGGGCGCAGAGTGATGAGGAAGGGTGAGTATGGGAGGTAAAGGGTGAGAGGAAGGAAGAGTGAGGAGGGGTGAAGAGGCCTTTGATCTGGTGCTGTCACCATGCATAGTGGACAGGCAGGAGGACGGGGGTAATTGATTGGATGATGGTGTCATGTGGTCATGTGCAGTCGTACAGGTCTGGCTGCTGCAGTGATTGAGTGAACAGCTCCATTCTGATTGATTATTAAAGAGCTGTGAAGTGGACCCACTCACTGCTCTGTCTGTCACTCTGGCCTACATAAATACTGTGTGTATTAGAGGGGATGTGTGTATATTAGTGTGTGCGAGAGTGTATACAGTATACTGGTATTACAGTGTGTATTAGGGTGCAAGTGTGTGAGTGTGTATTAGGGTATGAGTGTATATTCATGTGTGAGTGTGTATATGTGTGTATTAGTGTGCTAGTGTGTATGTGTGTGTGTGTCAATGGATGTGTTTCTATACTCCCCGCCCCCCAACACACACACACACACATACACACCCCTCCTGACCGGATAGGCTCCATCTAACACTCTTATATCTGGGAGGGAAGCAGGGGGTCGCCGACACAGAGAAAAGGAGGGTGAAGAGGAAATGATAGACTGGGACTGGTGACAGACCCTTCTAACAACGTCCTCAGAGGGAAAGAGAGGGAGAGGGAGAAAGAGAGGAAGGGAGGTATAAGGGAGAGAGGGAGAGAGGAGAGAGGGAGGGAGGGAGGTAGGGAGGGAGGGAGGGAGGGTGGGAGGAGAGAGAGAGAGAGAGAGAGGGAGAGAGGGAGGGAGGGTGGGTGGGTGGGTGGGAAGAGAGAGAGAGAGAGAGAGGGAGGGAGGGTGGGTGAGTGGGAGGGAGAAAGAAAGAAAGGGAAGGAGAGAGAGAGAAAGGTAGCGAGGGAGGGAGGGGAGAAAGGGAAGTAGAGACCTGATGATAAGAACCTGATGAGTTCAGAAGGAAAAGGTGGGGAGAAAGCGAAAAATAGAGAAAAGGAGAGACAGAAAAGTGAACTTGAACACATCTCTGTAAAGTGCAGTCTTGCTGTGCACCACTGGGCTCCAACCAACCTATCAATCACTCACCATCGCTGTGGTGTGTGTGCTTCTGTGTGTCTGTGTGGGCCTGTGTGTGTGTGTGTGTGAGCCTGTGTGTGTGTGTGAGCCTGTGTGTGAGGCTTTCTCCCTCCACCTCTGCTGTGAGTCGATATATTCCGTGTTCTCAGATGCACCTGCACTACGCCACAGCTGCTCCTCTTTAACACACTGATTGAATGGTTAGTCCCTGCTCGCTGATTGTAAACTGTACGTCCTTTATGCAGTTCTGCAGTCAAGAGAATAAATTGAATTCTGGGCTGAGGGCACTGCTGTCTGCTGGACTGAGGGCATTCTGTTGTCTGCTGTCTGCTGGACTGAGGGCATTCTGTTGTCTGCTGGGTGATGGACTGAGGGCATTCTGTTGTCTGCTGGGTGCTGGAGTGAGGGCATTCTGCTGCCTGGGTGCTGGACTGAGGGCATTCTGCTGCCTCGTGCTGGACTGAGGGCATTCTGTTGCCTGGGTGCTGGACTGAGGCCATTCTGCTGCCTGGGTGCTGGACTGAGGGCATTCTGCTGCCTGGGTGCTGGACTGAGGGCATTCTGCTGCCTGGGTGCTGGGCTGAGGGCATTCTGCTGCCTGGGTGCTAGACTGAGGGCATTCTGCTGCCTGGGTGCTGGACTGAGGGCATTCTGCTGCCTGGGTGCTGGACTGGGGGCATTCTGCTGCCTGGGTGCTGGACTGAGGGCATTCTGCTGCCTGGGTGCTAGACTGAGGGCATTCTGCTGCCTGGGTGCTGGACTGAGGGCATTCTGCTGCCTGGGTGCTAGACTGAGGGCATTCTGCTGCCTGGGTGCTGGACTGAGGGCATTCTGCTGCCTGGGTGCTGGACTGAGGGCATTCTGCTGCCTGGGTGCTGGACTGAGGGCATTCTGCTGCCTCGTGCTGGACTGAGGGCATTCTGCTGCCTCGTGCTGGACTGAGGGCATTCTGCTGCCTGGGTGCTGGACTGAGGGCATTCTGCTGCATCTTGCTGGACTGAGGGCATTCGGCTGCCTGGGTGCTGGACTGAGGGCATTCTGCTGCCTCGTGCTGGACTGAGGGCATTCTGTTGCCTGGGTGCTGGACTGAGGGCATTCTGCTGCCTGGGTGCTGGACTGAGGGCATTCTGCTGCCTGGGTGCTGGACTGAGGGAATTCTGCTGCCTGGGTGCTAGACTGAGGGCATTCTGCTGCCTGGGTGCTGGACTGAGGGCATTCTGATCTATAAATGCTCTGAAGGAAACACCTGACTCCTCTTATTGTGGTGTAGCTATGAGTTAGCTGTCAGCAGACTTACAAGAGAGAGCTTTTACAAAGAGCATCAGTCATTGAGCATAGCAACGTGATAGACCCCGAACACAGTCGGTTTTTTAGATCGTGAATCATACATCATGAGAACCAATAAGTGCCAAGGGAAAAACTATAAATGCATAACACAACGATTGTGAACATAAAGCAAGAGATACAACAAACAACACTGGCAAGTCACCATATGGGGACCAACAAATAGTTCTAAAGCACATTAGATTATGTGAAGTGCCATACTGTTCCTAACATGTAGCTAGGAGCACAAACAAACTATCTCAACAGTCTCCTGGAGAATTGATCCTCGTGGAATTCATTCATGGCCTGGAGGAAGAGTCAACCCCCCCCCTTCTCACTGGGGGTGGAGGGGATGGGGACTGGGGGACTGGGGGGACGGGGGGTGTGTTTTCCCCGCACCACTGCTGTGACGTTCAGTTGTTTGCAGAAGGGACCACAGTGCCCTCCTCAGGTGATGAGAGGTAGTACAAGCTGATTGTCTGGAATTTGACTTCTCTGGTTGTTGTTGCTCCCCTCCCCTGCAGTTCACAACAGCGGCAGGGTACAGTACATCACTCAGAGTAACAATTCAAAATAAAATAAAAATCTAAATATACAAGATATGAAGATAAGGATCTAAGACTATAAAACAGTAAAATAATATATAAAGTATGTGAGAGTTAAGTGTGTGTTAAGGTGGCTGCTGCTATGAATAAGTACTGAGTGACATACAGCCAAGTTAATGCACATAAAAAACATATTGGACGTAATATTGCACGTAATCGCATGAATATTGCACATAGAAGTGGTTATGGACGTGATTCAGCAGCAGTATCAGAAGTGTTCTGATGCTATCAGAAGTGTTCTGATACTCACACATAGGATGTGAGCCCTCTCCGGTAGGTAGAAGACCCCGGTAGAAGACCCGGTCAATCCCCTGTAACTGACACCTGGGGCCTCATGTACAAAGGTTGCGTACGCACAAAAACGTGGCGTACGTCCTTTCCCACGCTCACGTTCAGATGTATCAAACGTGAAATGACCGTGGAAATGTGCGGTGCCCCACGCCAGCTTCATAGCTGTCGTACGCACGTTTCTACAGCTATTGTTCCTTTGGCGACACTTGAGGTGATGCTGGGAAACTGTTAATAATGTGAAAACAGTCAGTGATGTGCACATCAGAGACACCGTTGTGAACAATTTACACACCCAGGCGTTTGTAATCATATAGGTGAATATAAAAGCATGCGCAATGTGATTAAGAAAATGGTATTAACAATGGCAGCGTTCGCGTTGTTTGAGGACCTTGCATATGGTGCAATCCGACGTGAGCGAGTTTTTAGGGAACGCGAGGATTTACTTGCAAACAATAACTGGCTCATAAACCGATTTCGTTTACCAAGGCCAGTGTTACTGGAGTACGCAATTAGCAGCGATAGCCGGTTTCCCTAAGGTTATCGGAGATATTGACTGCACACACATTGCTATAAAAGCGCCATCACAGGATGAATTTGTTTATGTTAATATAAAACATTTTAATTCCATTAATGTTTAAATCATATGTGATGCGCAAATGCAGTTAACTAAAATCGTGGCAAGGTGGCCTGGCTCAACGCATGACTCATTCATTCTGACAAACAGCATGGTTGGTAAAAGGCTGGAGGCTGGCGCGGTGCGCGATGGGTGGCTATGGGTGCGTAAATAGTTTATTCGTTTAATTGTCTATGTAAACAAGCGAAATGCACATTTGGGCAGGTGCGCATTCAAATGTTTATTTTATTTTATTGAAATTAGAGCTGCAAAGCTTTCTATCAAGCCCCATGATTGACTCATTTCTTCCCTCTACTCATTTTGATTTATCTGATCGGACCAAGAGGGAAATTAGATAAACCTTTATTTGTCCTCCAGGGGGTGGAAATTGCAGGTCCAGGGCCTATTTACATTGATTTGAATATTTAAATGGGGGCGTGGACAGGGAGGAGTTCGGCACCTCTGCATGTGCGCTCAATTCCACGTTGATTGTGATGTACAAAAGAAACGTGCTTGGATCCATGCCTACGCACACTTTGATACATCTGAATTTATTTGTGCGTACGACAGTTTCTGGGTTTAGGCGTACGCCAAGTTTCAGTAGGAAATCCACGCAAGTCTTTGTACATGAGGCCCCTGGTGTCTGGCCAAGGGGGACTGTCGTACCATATATTGACAGCAGAGGGCGTCAGCGCTTAATACATGTGAACAGTATACCTTCATCATACATGCATACCAGTACTGTGTTAAAAAATAAATAATAATAATTACTAAATGAACTAATAAACTAAAATGAATCACTTGTCTCATACAGTATTAAGTCATTCTTCCATTAAACTAGCAAATGTTGTCAGCCAACAATCACACTTTATCAAAACACAGACCTTAAACAGTAGCAACAGGTAGCATGACACTACTTATAAAGTTATCTTTCGTAAACGGGTTGTACAAAACAGGACTGACACCTCTGTATTGTTTATACTTCCCTGTGGTATCTTAGAGTCAGACATGATGCATTATGACTCAACACTGTTGTTTTGGTTCAGTTCTCAAATGATAGTGAATATTGTTCAAACCTCCATGCTTAGTGGCCACTTGGTTCACAACAGAGATAAATATCTCATTATTTTTCAGGGGTTTGATTTTCTGTCCTAAGCAGTTAGAATTGTCTACTATGTCATTATGTGCGTCATCACATGCACACTAGTCCATTCTATTGTCAAAATATGTCAGGCAGATATTCCATATACATCCCATTAAGATAATTTAGTATTTTCATTATTTGTTTATCGATTAATAGTTTTTATTAGATGGTTCTGTATCCTGTCTTCTGTTTACTGTGGTGTAAACAGTTACTTTACATAAATACAAAATACTGTAGCAGTTTCCACAGTAATGTAATGAATCACACAACAGCATTCAGTTACTGGAGGAGACAAAAAGAAAATTCTGGTTCACTCAGATTCACGTCTCTTTTCAGTAAACTGTACTGGAGATATGGAAAGGTTTTATCGCTAAGATGTAGAGAGTGCATGTAAATGCATGAATACATGAATGTATATGTGTCATGGTGTGTGAGTATGAGAATGTGTGATGGTGTGTCTGATGGTCTGCCTCTGTTCTACTGCCTCTTCTACTCTCTGCCTCCCTTCCTCTCTGCCTCCCCTCTTCTCTGCCTCCCCTCTTCTCTGCCTCCCCTCCTCTCTGCCTCCCTTCCTCTCTGCCTCCCCTCTTCTCTGCCTCCCTTCCTCTCTGCCTCCCCTCTTCTCTGCCTCCCCTCCTCTCTGCCTCCCCTCTTCTCTGCCTCCCCTCCTTTCTGCCTCCCCTCTTCTCTGCCTCCCCTCCTCTCTGCCTCCCCTCTTCTCTGCCTCCCCTCCTCTCTGCCTCCCCTCTTCTCTGCCTCCCATCCTTTCTGCCTCCCCTCTTCTCTGCCTCCCCTCCTCTCTGCCTCCCTTCCTCTCTGCCTCCCCTCTTCTCTGCCTCCCCTCCTCTGCCTCCCTTCCTCTCTGCCTCCCCTCTTCTCTGCCTCCCCTCCTCTCTGCCTCCCTTCCTCTCTGCCTCCCCTCTTCTCTGCCTCCCCTCCTCTGCCTCCCTTCCTCTCTGCCTCCCCTCTTCTCTGCCTCCCTTCCTCTCTGCCTCCCCTCTTCTTTGCCTCCCCTCCTCTCTGCCGCCCCTCCTTTCAGTTTCTCTGCCTCTCCTCCTCTCTGCCTAAATTGCAGAAGCTGCTTATTGATCCATTCCAGATGCTCACATGTTGGTGAAGGCTGTTCATTCACTGAAGGTGGAGCTCACCTTGCAGGGCAGGTTGACAGCATTAGGCAGGTCAATAACTTTAACCACCATGTCCCCCTCATAGGATCTGGGAGAGAAGGATGAAGGAGGTAGGGTGAGAAGGGTAAGGGGGGAGGTGTAGAGAGACACAGAGGTTGGATAACGCAGACGGAGAGAGAAAGGGAGTAGGGTGAGGAAGGGAGACTGAGCGAGAGAGAGAGAGAGAAAGAGAGAGAAGGAAGGAAAGGGTGTGGGAGGGAGAGGGTAGAATAGCGAGGGAGGGGGAGGGAGAGGGGAGAAGAGCGAGGGAGGGAGAGGGTAGAAGAGCGAGGGAGGGGGAGGGAGAGGGGAGAAGAGCGAGGGAGGGGGAGGGAGAGGGTAGAAGAGCGAGGGAGGGGAAGGGAGAGGGGAGAAGAGCGAGGGAGGGGGAGGGAGAGGGTAGAAGAGTGGGGGAGGGAGAGGGTAGAAGAGCGAGGGAGGGGGAGGGAGAGGGGAGAAGAGCGAGGGAGGGGGAGGGAGAGGGGAGAAGAGAGCGAGGGAGGGAGAGGGTAGAAGAGCAAGGGAGGGGGAGGGAGAGGGGAGAAGAGCGAGGGAGGGGGAGGGAGAGGGGAGAAGAGCGAGGGAGGGGGAGGGAGAGGGGAGAAGAGCGAGGGAGGGGGAGGGAGAGGGGAGAAGAGCGAGGGAGGGGGAGGGAGAGGGGAGAAGAGCGAGGGAGGGGAAGGGAGAGGGGAGAAGAGCGAGGGAGGGGGAGGGAGAGGGGAGAAGAGCGAGGGAGGGGGAGGGAGAGGGGAGAAGAGCGAGGGAGGGGGAGGGAGAGGGGAGAAGAGCGAGGGAGGGGAAGGGAGAGGGTAGAAGAGCGAGGGAGGGGAAGGGAGAGGGGAGAAGAGCGAGGGAGGGGGAGGGAGAGGGGAGAAGAGCGAGGGAGGGGGAGGGAGGGGGAGGGAGAGGGGAGAAGAGCGAGGGAGGGGGAGGGAGAGGGTAGAAGAGCGAGGGAGGGGAAGGGAGAGGGGAGAAGAGCGAGGGAGGGGGAGGGAGAGGGGAGAAGAGCGAGGGAGGGGAAGGGAGAGGGTAGAAGAGCGAGGGAGGGGGAGGGAGAGGGGAGAAGAGCAAGGGAGGGAGAGGGTAGAAGAGCGAGGGAGGGGGAGGGAGAGGGGAGAAGAGCGAGGGAGGGGGAGGGAGAGGGTAGAAGAGCGAGGGAGGGGAAGGGAGAGGGGAGAAGAGCGAGGGAGGGAGAGGGTAGAAGAGTGGGGGAGGGAGAGGGTAGAAGAGCGAGGGAGGGGGAGGGAGAGTGGAGAAGAGCGAGGGAGGGGGAGGTAGAGGGGAGAAGAGCGAGGGAGGGGGAGGGAGAGGGTAGAAGAGCGAGGGAGGGGAAGGGAGAGGGGAGAAGAGCGAGGGAGGGGGAGGGAGAGGGGAGAAGAGCGAGGGAGGGGGAGGGAGAGTGGAGAAGAGCGAGGGAGGGGGAGGGAGAGGGGAGAAGAGCGAGGGAGGGGGAGGGAGAGGGGAGAAGAGCGAGTGAGGGGGAGGGAGAGAGGAGAGGTAACAAACCGAAGGTCAAGATGTTCTGTGACCTGTAAATTACCCTTAACAAACACATACACACATGTACACATACACTGACACACACACATGCACACAAACAAATACACACACACTAACACACCTACTGTACACAAACCTATACACATATAGCTTATATTAGTGCTGGCTCAGGGCTGTACAAGAAAGTCTGTGTACTCCTCTGGTGTGTGTGTATGTGTGTGTGTGTGTACTGTACTGTACTGTATATATAATAAACACTGGAAAACTGCCACCAGCTGAATGCAGTGTTTTATCAAGCTGTATGTGAGACATCACTGCAACTGTAACCCCGGTAACTAGGTCCACTCACTCCGCACTGCGCGGGTCTCGAACCCGGGGCGTTTGGCATGGGAGAAGGACATTCTAACTAGGAAGCTAAAGGCTGCGACCTCCAGTATCAGTCACTAGGGAATCTTTTGAGATCAGAGGAGGGAGGTTTACTCACACAGCAAGGACTAGCTGGCACCTGTTACACAACAAGACTGTACAGAACTGTTGGTATATTGTATATGTTGGTCTTTGTGTGTCTGAAGGTACATGCATAGGTGTGTGTCCACACCTGAACCCCATCCCTTCCTGGAGAGAGTAGAAGACATCATATATTTACCCACGAACATTGATTTCCCTCTCCAGACTACAAAGTCATTCAGTTGCAGGAGACCAATTAAAACTCATTACCTGCTCTTTAATTTACCGCTCACTCACAATAGGAGGCTCGGTGGAAACCATAGGACAAATTGATTTGGGCTGGTTTCTAATTACAGCTGATGAGCCCCTTCCTCAGATGTGCGTGGCTCTTCATGCACAGCAGAGTGGCCTCCTCTCCTCCTCCTCCTCTCCCAGTGTGCAGATCAATACCAGCGTGTGCTAGCATGGGCGACTGCACCTCCCAGCAGAACACTGAGGCTGCTGATCCCATCGTACGCACCTTATTTCAGGCACACTGGCTCAGACTTGGAGGGCACAGCGTGTGTACACAATTGTTCGCGTGGCTTTATTGTTCGCATCCCTTAGGTAGACTGCTGTCCGTCCGAGACTCACCTTACATTTTTCAACTTGTTCGGCTAAAAGCTCTTATAGCTCTCCCCTTGGCACTTATTGGTTCTCATGATGTATGTTTCATAATCTATAAACCTGCTATATTTGGGGTCTATCACGTTGCTATGCTCACTTTGCTCTGCTTAGTGACCGGTGCTCTTTTGTAAAGCTCCCTCTTATTAATTCGCTTTGGATAAAAGCGTCTGCTAAATGAATAAATGTGAATGTATGCCAGCGTGTGTCTTAGTGCCCTCTGGTGCCTCGGAGGTCAACGTCATATTGATGTTTCTCATCAAACACTAAGGAGTTAACATCCGCACAGCAGCCCTGGTGTCTGGGGCAAGAAAAGCTTGGTTTGGGTCAGATTTATGATCAGTTAGTTTGCACCACCTCAACATAGACTCTACTGAGGGTCCAGCCTCACACTAGCCTCGACTGGGGACCCAGCCTTACACTAGCCTCTGATGAGGGCCCAGGCTTACACTAGCCTCTACAGAGGGCCCAGCCTTACACTAGCCTCTACTGAGGGTCCAGCCTTACACTAGGCTCTACAGAGGGTCCAGCCTTACACTAGCCTCGACAGAGGGCCCAGCCTCACACCAACTTATATTGGGGGCCCAGCCTCACACCAACTTTTATTGGGGGCCCAGCCTAACACCAGCCTTTCAGTAACTCCAACTGGAAGTACAGATGAAGACCTGTTCTTTTATGGGCTGGAGGATCTAACAGGTTCAGACTCTTCTTCTGAGCTGGAGGCTCTAACTCAGGTTCAGATTTTTCTTCTGGGCTGGAGGACCTGACTCAGGTTCAGACTCTTCTTCTGGGCTGGAGGACCTGACAGGTTCAGACTCTTCTTCTGGGCTGGAGGACCTGACTCAGGTTCAGACACTTCTTCTGGGCTGGAGGACCTGACAGGTTCAGACTCTTCTTCTGGGCTGGAGGACCTGACTCAGGTTCAGACACTTCTTCTGGGCTGGAGGACCTGACTCAGGTTCAGACTCTTCATCTGGGCTGGAGGACCTGACAGGTTCAGACTCTTCTTCTGGGCTGGAGGACCTGACTCAGGTTCAGACACTTCTTCTGGGCTGGAGGACCTGACTCAGGTTCAGACTCTTCATCTGGGCTGGAGGACCTGACAGGTTCAGACTCTTCTTCTGGGCTGGAGGACCTGACTCAGGTTCAGACACTTCATCTGGGCTGGAGGACCTGACTCAGGTTCAGACTCTTCATCTGGGCTGGAGGACCTGACAGGTTCAGACTCTTCTTCTGGGCTGGAGGACCTGGCAGGTTGACATGCAGGCATGGCGTGTGCAGCAGCCTGTGTGTTTGAGTATAAATAGACGTGTGTGTGTGAGAGAGTGTTTCCATGTGGCACCAGTTTGTCCTCCTCTGTGATGTAAGTCTGAGTCACTCTGTGTTGTCTCTCGTGTGTCTCTCTCTCCACCTCTTCCTGAGTGTTTCCACATCTGTCTCCACACACACACACACACACACTCACACACACACATTCACACACACTCACATTCACGCGCACCCCGACACATACAAAAATACACACACATACAAACATACACACGCACACACTCACATCCATGCATGCTCATCCTCACACTCACAGCTCTAAATCCTTTCAGGGTCTTAGTTACCATATCCAGCATTAGAAAACGCTGGTGCCACTCCCCCCAAAAAACTCCCCCACATGCACACACTCGTACATCCTCCTACCTCTCCCTCTGTTCTCCTTCTCTGTTCTTTCTGCTCTTTCCTTCTATAGATTATTTCCCCCTCCTCCTTCATTCATTCTTCATACTGTCTCTTTTGCATTGTTCAACCTACTTTGTCTGTCTCTCTCTCCTTCTGTCTCTCTCCTTCTGTCTCTCTCTTCTTTTCTCTCTCTCTCTTTCTGTCTCTCTCCATCTGTCTCTCTCTCCTGTCTCTTCTTTTCTCTCCCTCTGTCTGTCTCTCTCCTTGTACGTCTCTTTCCGTCTGTCTATCTCTTTTTCTGTCTCTTTCCATCTGTATCTCTCTCATTTCTGTCCCCATATCTGTCTTTTTGTCTCCCCTTCTCTGTCACCATCTTTCTCTTTCCTTCTCTTTTCTCTCCATACTCTCTCTCACTCTATTTCCAGTCTATGACAGATGAACTGTTAGGTTAATTTTAAAGCTCCACTCTGTCCTCTCCTTCCCTCCTTTTTTGCAGTAATCTTCTTCCCTGACTTACAACTCTTCTAGCTTTCCCTCCACTCATTGTGTCCTCCTTATCCATTCCTCCTTCACCCTTCACTCCACACCTCTCCTCTTCACATAATCCCTCTTTTCTCTACAGCGCACCTCTTCTTCTCTGCTCCTTTCCTTCTGACCTTTTCTGATCCCCTCTAGCCCCCAACCCTGAGATTTCTGTTGATACTTTCTTTCTGGGTCTTTGGGATTTACATCCTCCAACGGGTTGTCGTGGTGACAGGTTTATCCCAGCGTCTAAACATCGGAGCTCTCACTCCATCTTTCACCTCCTGTCGTCCTCCTCTCATCCCCCCCTCCTGGCCCCAGCCCTTTCCACAGAATAAACACAAAGAACAGGACAGAAACCAGTCACTCTTGGAGGAGGAAGAAGTCCCTGTCCTTCTAGAAACCACTGGGTGCTGTACAGAACCTTAGAGATATAAACAGGACTACTGGGAGTTTTATAGAACAAGGTCATAAGACAGAATCATAGAGAAGAATTGCATGCTATGTAGAACCATATGGTTGTCTATGAACATAGAGTATTGGGCTATACATTTTAGCAGATGCTTTTATCCAAAGCGACTTCACAGAGAGAGCTTTACAAAAGAGTATAGGTCACTAATTATAACAACAAGATAGCCCCGGTCATTGTGGGTAGCCAGAACATGAACCATACATCGTGGGATACCAAGTTTGACATAAATGTGAATGGGTTATATCCCAGTGTTGTGTCGTATATGCTTGTGTGTCAAGTTTTACGATGAGCAGAAGGTTTGCTGAAAGTGTTCAAGCAATAGGCAAGAACTGCCTCTCATTCAGACTGCCTCCATAACATCCTGCCTTTAGGCTTATAAAGTACATGTGCCTACCAGCTTATTCCAGTCATTTTCTGGCTCTATAATGTTATGCCCCTGGAACATTCTGCATCTAATAATAACTGTATCCCCTTAGTACATTACATCTTTATATTATTATGCCTCTGTGCCATTCTGCCTATACATTCTCCATTGCATGCTGGCTGGCAAGGTGATGGCAAGGTTAGAGTAAGCATGTTGGTTACAGTGTAATAGTGGCTAGGTTAGATTCACTCTAGATATCACTCATATCCTCTGACTGTCAGTGCTCTGGTCTCTCTCCACGTTCCCATGCAGTCCCTGTGTGTTCGGATCCCTCGTGCGCTCAGACCGGAGTGGAAAAGCTTTGCTTCGGTTCAGTCAGATCGGATCTGTCACCCAATCCACGCAACGTCACAGCAGTTACCCTGCCATCGCAATCGATCCATCTCTCTGTCTCTCCACTCGGCCGTGCATGAGTCACGCCGCGGAGACGGCGCCTCGGGGGGGGTCGGGTGGGCAGCAGCGGGGCTTGTCTGGCTCGGGACGGCGGAGGAGGGGTGGTGGCGAAGGAGCGCGGGAGCCTGTGGATGCCAGAGGCACGCGTGACGTGGCAAATTGCTGCAATTGCTAACTGTATTTGGATTGTGACGGGCCGGCGCGCTCACGGGATACCGCAGCGCCAGGGAGAGAGGGAGGGATAGAGAGTGAGAGAGAGAGAGTGAGAGAGGGGGGGAGTGAGAGAGAGAGAGAGAGAGAGAGGGAGGGATAGATATAGAGAGGGGTGGAGATAGAGAGAGAGAGGGAGGGATAGAGAGAGAGAGAGAGAGAGAGAGAGGGAGGGAGGGGAATGTGAGGCGGTGAGGCTCTTCATTAGTGGAGTTCTATCCGCGGGGACGGGAGTGGGAGACACCGGGTGTTTTTGGTTGAAGAAACGGCAGGATCCGTCTCCTTCCACGCGGCTGGCAGCACACTCGGCTTCAGGGATGTAGTCGAAGCGGGAAGAGCTCTGCACTACCGAGCTCGTGAACATGAAGAAACACTCGGCCAGGGTTGCCCCGCTGTCCGCGTGCAACAGCCCGGTGCTCACCTTAACTAAAGTAGAAGGTAGGTAGAGCGCGTGAAATCACCGTTCCGGTCACCGCGGACCTCAGTGGGGACTTCATCTGTATGCGGACAGTACGACTGTTACCGTGTCGCCCGGGAACATTTAGAAGAGTTGCCAAGTCCAACGTTGGTTTTGGAATAAGATAATAATAACTTTTCATCGGACATGCGGGGTCGGACCGTTTGTGGATGGACCAGGAGGCCACGGTGCGCGTGAGGTTACCATCGACATGACATTTTTAGAATAGGGAGAGAATCTCCGCCGATAAATTATACAGTACAGCCTCACAGAACTGCGCTTTAAAATACTTCAGTCTTCCAGTGAGGAAAGTAGCCAGAGCCTAACGACAGGATTTTCTGACCTCTCAGTCATAGATAGTAACTGTAATGTCACACCAACACAGGAGAGGAACCGGAGCCGGTAAATGAGTCAAGGTTGAACCGTGTTAGACCTCGTGGATTACAAGGTGGCCATGCTTTGTAATGATGCGTTAAATGTCAGGATCTGATTAGTGTTGGGTCATGTGCGCTGGTGTCTCTGAGTGGAGAGTGCATGAAGTTGTTATTGCAGTAAAGTAGGAAGTCCCAACCCCCACCCACTGTCATGCCTTTCCTAAACACACACACACTCACACACACGCTCGTACACACATCCTCGCACACACACGCGCATGCACACACACACACAAACACGCACGCACACCCACGCACATGCACACAGCATCATACCCTTCACCCATCACCCCACCCACCCTCCCCTGGAGCCTTTTGGTAATCATGCTAAACAAACACAGTACAGCACAACATCCCACTGGCTGCCTGTGTGTGTGTGTCTGCCTGAGTGTGTCTGTGTGTATCTGCCTGTGTGTGTCTGTGTGTCTGTGTGTCTCTGGATGCTTGTGTGGCTCCCTGTACTGTACTGTTGGCGGGTCTGTCCACGAGTAATTGGACCGTGAACTCTAACAGTATACAAGCTGATAGACCCTGAAACACTGCCCCCCTCATCCACCCTGCCCCCCTCATCCACCCTGCCCCCCTCATCCACCCTGCCCTCCTCATCCACTCTGCCCTCCTCATCCACTCTGCCCTCATCCACTCTGCCCCCCTCATCCACCCTGCCCCCCTCATCCACCCTGCCCTCCTCATCCACTCTGCCCTCCTCATCCACTCTGCCCTCCTCATCCACTCTGCCCTTCTCATCCACCCTGCCCTCCTCATCCACTCTGCCCTTCTCATCCACCCTGTCCTCCTCATCCACTCTGCCCTCCTCATCCACCCTGCCCTCCTCATCCACTCTGCCCTCCTCATCCACTCTGCCCTCATCCACTCTGCCCTCCTCAGCCACCCTGCCCTCCTCATCCACCCTGCCCTCCTCATCCACTCTGCCCCCCTCATCCACCCTGCCCCCCTCATCCACCCTGCCCTCCTCATCCACTCTGCCCTCCTCATCCACTCTGCCCTCATCCACTCTGCCCCCCTCATCCACCCTGCCCTCCTCATCCACTCTGCCCTCCTCATCCACTCTGCCCTCATCCACTCTGCCCTCCTCATCCACTCTGCCCTCCTCATCCACCCTGCCCTCCTCATCCACTCTGCCCTCATCCACTCTGCCCTCCTCATCCACTCTGCCCTCCTCATCCACCCTGCCCTCCTCATCCACTCTGCCCTCCTCATCCACTCTGCCCTCCTCATCCACCCTGCCCTCATCCACCCTGCCCTCCTCATCCACTCTGCCCTCCTCATCCACTCTGCCCTCCTCATCCACTCTGCCCTCCTCATCCACCCTGCCCTCCTCATCCACTCTGCCCTCCTCATCCACCCTGCCCTCCTCATCCACTCTGCCCTCCTCATCCACCCTGCCCCCCTCATTCCCCCTGCCCTCCTCATCCACCCTGCCCCCCTCATTCCCCCTGCCCTCCTCATCCACTCTGCCCTCCTCATCCACTCTGCCCTCATCCACCCTGCCCCCCTCATTCCCCCTGCCCTCCTCATCCACTCTGCCCTCCTCATCCACTCTGCCCTCATCCACCCTGCCCTCCTCATCCACCCTGCCCTCCTCATCCACTCTGCCCTCCTCATCCACCCTGCCCTCCTCATCCACCCTGCCCTCCTCATCCACTCTGCCCTCCTCATCCACTCTTCCCTCCTCATCCACTCTGCCCTCCATATCCACTCCGCCCTCCTCATCCACTCTGCCCTCCTCATCCACTCCGCCCTCCTCATCCACTCTGCCCTCCTCATCCACTCCGCCCTCCTCATCCACTCTGCCCTCCTCATCCACTCCGCCCTCCTCATCCACTCTGCCCTCCTCATCCACCCTGCCCTCCTCATCCACCCTACCCTCCTCATCCACTCTTCCCTCCTCATCCACTCTGCCCTCCTCATCCACTCCGCCCTCCTCATCCACTCTGCCCTCCTCATCCACCCTGCCCTCCTCATCCACTCTGCCCTCCTCATCCACTCTGCCCTCCTCATCCACTCTGCCCTCATCCACCCTGCCCTCCTCATCCACTCTGCCCTCCTCATCCACTCTTCCCTCCTCATCCACTCTTCCCTCCTCATCCACCCTGCCCTCATCCACCCTGCCCTCCTCATTCACTCTGCCCTCCTCATCCACCCTGCCCTCATCCACCCTGCCCTCATCCACCCTGCCCTCCTCATTCACTCTGCCCTCCTCCTCACGTGTTTGAGCGACAGCAAGAGAGTTTTGAAGATTGAGAGTGTGTGCAAGAGGGAGAAGGAGAGAGTGTGGGTGAAAGAGGGAGAAGGAGAGAGAAGGAGAGAGAAGGAGAGAGATGGAGAGAGGGAGAAGGAGAGAAGGAATGGGGGGAGAAGGAGAGAGAGAGGGAGGGGAGAGAGGGAGGAGAGAGTGGGTGAAAGAGGGAGAAGGAGAGAGATGGAGAGAGAAGGAGATAGATGGAGAGAGGGAGGGAGAGGGAATGGGGGTAGAAGGAGAGAGAGAGGGAGAAGGAAAGTGTCCTGAACGCAGGAGCACACAGGAAGCTCGCATTTCCGGTTGGGGTCATTTGTAGGGGACACACTAATTACATCTCCCCTCCACAGCTGTGCGTGCGCGTGTGTGTGTGTGTAACTGTGTGTGTGAAAGTGTGTGTGTATTGCACAGTAGACGACAAAAGGGCAAAGTATGCACATGAGTGTGTTAGTTTAGTATGACTGTGAGGTTGTAGGGTTGGCTATTGTTTTTATGGTTTTTATGAAGCTGGTGCCCAAAAAAATCTGATGCCCAAACGGAGCCTGAACCAATCCCCCCCCCCCAAAAAACGGAAGAGGCTTTTAATCTAAACTAATTTGCCATGTTCTTCGACTGTCAGTGTAGTTCTTCCGATTTGCATACATGAATTTTGTTAGTGGGGAAATTATTTTTCCAATGACACCACAGAAATGCAGTATACTTTAAATAGCGATCATGTTTGGTCATGATGCTTCTTGCATGGACGACCAGAGTGAACTGACCTGTTCAGTTGACAGCTTGGTCCTTTACATTTACATTTAGTCATTTAGCAGATGCACTTATCCAGAGCGACTTACAGCAAGTACAGGGACATTCCCCCCTGAGGCAAGTAGGGTGAAGTGCCTTGCCCAAGGACACAACGTCATGTCGGCATGACCGGGATTCGATCTCACAGCCTTCCGATTACTGATTTGTTTCTGCTTGTGTGGCATATGAAGCCGTGTGTCTGCATGTGTGTGTGTGTGTGTGTGTGTGTGTGTGCGTGTGTGTGTGCAGGTGTGTTTCTCAAAGCTCAATCTTGGATGTTATTTTGGTATTCGTGAATCACCTTCCAGCCTGAATTGTTTTGATAACTAAAACACTGCAGTTACTGTGTCTCTATGTGTGTGTCTGTTCGTGTGTCTTTGTGCCTGTGTGTCTGTGTGTGTGTGTGTGTGTGTGTCTCAGTGATGCGCCATCTCCCCATCCATTCTGTCTTTGATATCTCCCCAGATGTGTGTGTGTGTGTGTTCCACTCTGACATCTGAAGAGCTGTCTCAGCTTTTTACTGGTTCTTTAAACCCAACCCAACACACACACACACACACAAACAAACAAACAGGCAGGCAGGCAGGCTGCAAAAAAGCAATGACATGCTCAGAGCTGAGACCAACATGATGGAGCAGCAGTCGTAGAACAGCCTCACCTGGGCCTGAGTAGAGTAGAGAACACAGGAGGGAATAGTACAGTAGAGTAGAGCAGAATAGAGTAGAGCAGAATAGAGTAGAAGTAGAGTATAGCAGAATAGAGTAGAGTAGAATAGAGTAGAGCAGAATAGAGTAGAGCAGAATAGAGTAGAGTAGAAGTAGAGTCGAGCAGAATAGAGTAGAGCAGAATAGAGTAGAGCAGAATAGAGTAGAGTAGAAGTAGAGTAGAGCAGAATAGAGTAGAGTAGAAGTAGAGAGAACACAGGAGAGCAGAGGAGAGCGTATGTAAACAGATGAAAGCGGATGTGTCATGCAGTTCTTCTCCACCCTTGAAGCTGAACGTCCACCTCGCTGCAGTCACAGAACAGACTCATTGATTGATCCTGATTGATTCGATTGGTCCTCTGGGATTTTCTAACATACATGACCTCTCTGCAGACGACCCAGAAGACAATCCTCACCTCCCCTCCTCTCCCCTTCTCTCCTCTCTTCTCCTCCCCTCCTCTCCTCTAAGCTCTCCCGTCCTCTCCCCTCTTCTTTATCACTCCTCACCTCTTTCCACTCCTCTTCTCTTCTCCTCTTCTCTCCTCTCCTCCTTTCCTCTCCTTTCCTCCTTCTCCTCTCTTTCTTTCCTCTCCTCTCTTCCTTTCCTCTCCGCTCCTCCTTTCCTCTTCTCATTTCCTCTCCTCACCCCTTTCCACTCCTCTTCTCCTCTTCTCTCCTCTCCTCTTTTCCTCTCCTTTCCTCCTTCTCCTCTCTTCCTTTCCTCTCCGCTCCTCCTTTCCTCTTCTCATTCCCTCTCCTCTTTTCCTCTCCTATTCTCCTCTCCTTTCCTCTTCTCCTCTTCTCCTCTTCTCCTCTTCTCCTCTTCTCCCCTCTCCTCCTCTCCTCTCCCCTCTCCTCCCCTCTCCTCGCCTTCCCTCTCCTCCTGTCCTCAGTCCCAAACTAGTCCACAGATGAGTAAACATTCATTTCTCTAGCATGCTGGCTTGGCAGTGTGTGGGTGTGTTGTGCCTGAGCTGCCTGAGGCTGAGGTCATCCCCACCCTTGACACATCCTCATGGGCAGAGGGGGTTCATGGGAGACAGGATTGTATGTCATTGTCTGCTGGATGTGATGTATGTGCTATGCATTCTGGGCGTGTTCCAACAGGGTCTGGTTACCTTGACCACAGCTCTGTTCAATCGCCACGACAACTGATCCTGTTTATTAGACTGTCTCCCCTGTCTGTAGTGTATACACACAGACACTCAAGCATACATACATACGCAGTTGCTGTTTCTTCGGTGCACCCCTCAGCACTTGGTGCCCGCCCCTCAGCACTTTGGTGCCCCCCTCAACACTTGGTACCCTACGCATGCTACACAGTACTGGTTATGTGATGTAAACATTCGTAAAAGTGTCTAGTTGACACTTCCGAAACAAGGGTGAGGGTGGGGGGGGGGAGGGTGCTGTGTGGCTGTGGGTGGTGGGGGAAAGGAGGGGGATGTGTGGTTGTGGGTGGGGGTGGGGGGGGAGGGTGATGTGTGGGTGGGGGGGGGTGGGGGGTGGGGGGGGGGAGGGGTGATGTGTGGCTGCGGGGATGGAGGATGTGTGTGTATGTGTGTGTGTGTGTGTGTGGTGGGAGGGGGGGGGGGGGTGGAGGAGGAGAATGTGTATTTGTGGGAGGGCCAAGGAAGCAATCACTCTGAGGAGCGTTGTGCAATCTGATGATGAATAGCACTGAATGAAATGATCGAAAGAAGGTTTAGATAAATGAATGAATATCTTAGCGGGGTTTTTTTTCATCTCTGTTGTTGTGCTGCAGTGGTTGATGGAAGGGACTAGAAGCACAATGGGTAATAAATCCTGAATGTTCGGAGCTTGTATGGAACAATGCTGCTGCAGAGGGCCTTCTTCATGTGTCAGCATTCAGCTCCGTTCATTTTCCGCTCAGTAGCGTTTTCTGGAACGTCAGCTGACCCAGGTGACACCTGCCTGCCTGCTGATGTTGATGGGTCTGGTTTCTATTCACACACCTGGGAGGTGGAGATGCCTGTTCTCCAGATCCAGGGGGAGGGGGTGTGGAGAGGGGCAGGGGGGTGTGGAGAGGGGGAGACTTGATTTGAGCAGGTTTAATAGGGCTCTGCAGGACTGTGAATGTACCATGTTTAGACAGCTGGCAGCTCCCTGAGACACACACACAGACACACACACACACACACACACACACAGACACGCCCTTGGTCCAGAATGGTGGGAGGGCTTAGAGCAAGGTTATGTAAGGTGGAGTCAGGGGGAGGGAGGCAGAGTCAGGGGGAGGGAGGCAGAGTCAGGGGGAGGGTGTTGGAGTCAGGGGGAGGGAGGCTGAGTCAGAGGGAGGGTGTTGGAGTCAGGGGATGGGAGGCGGAGTCAGCGGGAGGGAGGTGGAGTCAGAGGGAGGGAGGCGGAGTCAGAGGAAGGGTGTTGGAGTCAGGGGGAGGGAGGCGGAGTCAGCGGGAGGGAGGCGGAGTCAGGGGGAGGGTGTTGGAGTCAGGGGGAGGGAGGCGGAGTCAGCGGGAGGGAGGCGGAGTCAGAGGAAGGGTGTTGGAGTCAGGGGGAGGGAGGCTGAGTCAGAGGGAGGGTGTTGGAGTCAGGGGATGGGAGGCGGAGTCAGCGGGAGGGAGGTGGAGTCAGAGGGAGGGAGGCGGAGTCAGAGGAAGGGTGTTGGAGTCAGGGGGAGGGAGGCGGAGTCAGCGGGAGGGAGGCGGAGTCAGGGGGAGGGTGTTGGAGTCAGGGGGAGGGAGGCGGAGTCAGCGGGAGGGAGGCGGAGTCAGAGGAAGGGTGTTGGAGTCAGGGGGAGGGAGGTGGAGTCAGCGGGAGGGAGGCGGAGTCAGGGGGAGGGTGCTGGAGTCAGGAGGAGGGAGGCGGAGTCAGAGGGAGGGTGTTGGAGTCAGGGGGAGGGAGGCGAAGTCAGTGGGAGGGAGGTGGAGTCAGGGGGAGGGTGCTGGAGTCAGGGGGAGGGAGGCGAAGTCAGTGGGAGGGAGGTGGAGTCAGGGGGAGGGAGGCGGAGTCAGGAGGAAGGAGGCAGAGTCAGGGGGAGGGAGGCGGAGTTAGAGGGAGGGTGTTGGAGTCAGGGGGAGGGAGGCGGAGTCAGGGGGAGGGAGGCGGAGTCAGGGGGAGGGAGGCGGAGTCAGGGGGAGGGAACAAGTGTGTGTTTGTGTAATGAACCATTATGAGGTAACACCTGCGGTGTAGACCATCTATTACTGTGACAAGGGAAGGCACAGCCATCCTCCTAAACATTAATCTGTAGGGAGAGAGCTGGCACACACGCCTTTCTGTCATGCTGCCAGCCCTGCCTCAGCCTCAGCCCTGATTCAGCCCAGCCTCAGGGCTCAGACCTCAGCCCTGCCTCAGACCTCAGCCCTGCCTCAGCCTTGCCTCAGCCTCAGCCTTGCCTAAGCCTCCGCTTTGCCTCAGCCTCAGCCCAGCCTCAGCCCTGATTCAGCCCAGCCTCAGGGCTCAGACCTCAGCCCAGCATCAGCCCAGCCTCAGTCTCAGCCCTGATTCAGCCCAGCCTCAGGGCTCAGACCTCAGCCCAGCATCAGCCCAGCCTCAGTCTCAGCCCTGATTCAGCCCAGCCTCAGGGCTCAGACCTCAGCCCTGCCTCAGACCTCAGCCCTGCCTCAGCCTTGCCTCAGCCTCAGCCTTGCCTAAGCCTCCGCTTTGCCTCAGCCTCAGCCCAGCCTCAGCCCTGATTCAGCCCAGCCTCAGGGCTCAGACCTCAGCCCAGCATCAGCCCAGCCTCAGTCTCAGCCATGATTCAGCCCTGCCTCAGCCCTGCCTCAGCCCTGCCTCAGCCCTGCCTCAGCCTCAGCCTCAGCTTTGCCTCAGCCTCAGCCCTGCCTCAGCCTCAGCCCAGCCTCAGCCCTAAGGGGGTGGGGAAAGGGGGGGGGGGAGTTAGAGGAGAGGAAGAAGAAGGTTGCCATATTGAAAAAGCAGTTACACACACACACACACACACACCACAGAAACACACACCAAAGAAACACATTCACACACACACACTGTGGCCACTACTAAGAAAAATGCAGGTGTAATACATGGACAGGAAGGGTGAGATTATTCAAAAGTTAAAGTAGAACCAAAACACCTTTACAACAACACACACACGGTACATATGAGGCCCCTCTGTCCTTCCTCTCCTCTCTTATTGGGTGACATGCGGTGTGTTGCCATGTCACTGGCCAATCAGACCAGTCAGTGCATAACCTTCTTCTCCAACATCTGCTCATCCTGCTGATCAAGGATCCATAACACACTCACACACACACATGCACACACTTACACATGCGCACACTCACACATGCACACACTCACACACGCACACACACACACACACACTCACACCTGCACGCACACACACTCACACATGCACACACTCACACATGCTCTCTCCCTCTCTCTCTCTCGCTCTCTCTCTCACTCACACATGCACTCTCTCTCACTCACACACTCACACATGCACACACTCACACATATACACTGTCTCTCTCACACACATATGTAATATCTCACACACACATGCACTCTCTCACACTAACACATGCACTCTCTCACACATACACACATTTTTTCTTGGTCTGACACATACAGACACAGTCTTGCGCTCTCTCACATGCAAACACATGCATGAACACACAAACACACACACTGGCACCAGATGTCTTGGAGGGTGAAGGAGACTGTGAGAGGATGGAGGGCAGGAGGATGGAGAGGAGGGCAGGAGGGAGGAGAGGATAGAGGGCAGGTGGGAGGAGAGGAGGGCAGGAGGGAGGAGAGGATGGAGGGCAGGAGGGAGGAGAGGATGGAGGGCAGGTGGGAGGAGAGGATAGAGGGCAGGTGGGAGGAGAGGAGGGCAGGAGGGAGGAGAGGATGGAGGGCAGGAGGGAGGAGAGGATGGAGGGCAGGTGGGAGGAGAGGATGGAGGGCAGGAGGGAGGAGAGGATGGAGGGCAGGTGGGAGGAGAGGATGGAGGGCAGGAGGGAGGAGAGGATGGAGGGCAGGTGGGAGAAGAAGATGGAGGGCAGGAGGGAGGAGAGGATAGAGGGCAGGAGGGAGGAGAGGATAGAGGGCAGGAGGATGGTGGGCAGGAGGAAGGAGAGGATATAGGGCAGGAGGGAGGAGAGGAGGGAGGGCAGGAGGATGGAGGGCAGGAGGGAGGAGAGGATGGAGGGCAGGTGGGAGAAGAGGATGGAGGGCCGGAGGGAGGAGAGGATGGAGGGCAGGAGGAAGGAGAGGATAGAGGGGCAGGAGGAAGGAGAGGATGGAGGGCAGGAGGAAGGAGAGGATAGAGGGCAGGAGGGAGGAGAGGATAGAGGGGCAGGAGGGAGGAGAGGATGGAGGGCAGGAGGAAGGAGAGGATAGAGGGCAGGAGGGAGGAGAGGATAGAGGGCAGGAGGGAGGAGAGGATGGAGGGCAGGAGGGAGGAGAGGATAGAGGGCAGGTGGGAGGAGAGGATGAAGGGCAAGAGGGAGGAGAGGATGGAGGGCAGGAAGATGGAGGGCAGGAGGATGGAGGGCAGGAGGATAGAGGGCAGGAGGATGGAGGAAGGCAGGGACAGTATCACATATCTCCCCTGTCCCCTGGGTCTGAGGGTCAACTTGACCTGCAGTCTGTCTGTGGAGTTGACCTGCAACTCTCTCCTTTTCTCCATGTCACTTTCTGTTGACCTGCAACTCTCTCCTTTTCTCCATGTCACTTTCTGTCTCCCTCCCTTTGTCTCCCCCTCTATCTCTCCCCCTCTTTTGCCATCCCTTCCCCCTCTTTCTCCCCCCCCCATTTCTCCCCCCTATGTCTCTCTCTGTCTCCCTCCGTCTCTCTCTCTTCTCAGCCTCTGTCTGACAGCTTGTTGACTGACAGGTTGCTTTAGCCTGGCCCTCGACAGCTGGGTCCCTCTGCTGTCTGTCCTCCTGTCTGTCTGTCTATTTGTCTATCTGTATGTCTGTCTGTTTGTCTGTTTGTCTGTCAGTCTGTCTGTTAGCTCGTCTGTCTGTTAGCTCGTCTGTCTGTCTGTCTGTTAGCTTGTCTGTCTGTTTGTCTGTCTGTCTGTTAGCTCGTCTGTCTGTCTGTCTGTTAACTCGTCTGTCTGTCTGTCCTCCTGTCTTTCAGCCTGTCTGTCATGCACCCCATTTATTTCATTTTCTTGATAGAATGTGTATTATTTATTGCACAGGACCGTTTGTTCAGTGATGTCATAGCAGGTGTTTCTAGCTCCACAGCTCAGCCAATCATGTTCTTCTCTGACCTGCTACCCTGCCTGTGTGCTGACGGTTGATTGGATAGCCCAAGGTCACCTGGAAATGGGCTTTTCATATTCATGAGTCTCAAGGGAGGCATCTGGGAGTTGGGCTAGTGATCAGAAGGGACTCAACCCTCGAACCCCGGCTGTGCCAACATGACGTTGTGTCCTTGGGCAAGGCACTGTGTGCTGGGATTGCTGTAAAGTCACTCTGGTTAAGAGCGTCTGCTAAATGACTGAATTAATGTAAATGTAAACATACGGTAACAGTGGATCTAAATATAGAAAAATGACTTCCTAGCAAAATGTTTAGTCAACACCAATAGACAGCAGACTCCAGTAGACTCCAGTAGACTCCAGTAGACTCCAGTAGACTCCAGTAGACTCCAGTAGACAGTATGATGAGAGTGGATATCAGTTGAGCTAGTGAGAGCTCTACTTGTCTTGGTGATTGATCTGTTTACTCATCTGATGCATTGCAGTGCTTTACCGGAGGTGTGTGTGTTCATATGTGTGTGTGTGAGAGAGGGTGTTTGTATCACCTCTGTCTGATGTCCCTAGAGCAAATTCCTCCTGACAGTCATATGGCAGATGCCCTCCCCCTCCGTCCCCCACACACACCACCCCTTTCACCGCAGGCCAGCGCAGGTTTGGAGGGGGATAGGGAGGGGGGTGGAGAGAGAGGAGGGGGAAGGATGGAAGAAGCAGAAGGGTTTAGGGAGAGATGGATGAGAGGGAGGGATGGAGGAAGAGAGAAAAGGAGAGGGAGGGAAATAAGAAGGAAGGAAAGCACTGGCAGGGAGACCTGGAAGCCCTACAAGAGAAGAAGAAGAAAATCTAAGATGGAAAGGGAGAGTGACAGTTAAACTAAAGAGAGAGAAGGAGAGAGAGACCGAAAAAGTCAGAGGATTGGGAGCAGGTCGAGAGAGAGAGAGCGAGAGAGAGAGAGAGTGAGAGAGAGAGTGAGAGAGAGTGAGAGTGAGAGAGTGAGAGAGAGTGAGAGAGAGAGTGAGAGAGAGAGTGAGAGAGAGTCAGAGAGAGTGAGAGAGAGTCAGAGAGAGAGAGTGAGAGAGAGTGAGAGAGAGTGTGAGAGAGAGAGAGTGAGAGAGAGAGAGAGAGAGAGAGAGAGAGAGAGAGAGAGAGAGGGGGCAGGCATGGTTGAGTTGGCAGGTTGGGGATTTGCAGCAATCAGCAGGAGAAATCTGCACTGCAGAGACTTCCAAATGAGAGAGCAGGAGAGGAGGAATGGGAGAGGAGAGGATGGGAGAGGAGAGGATGGGTGAGGAGAGGCTGGGAGAAGAGAGGATGGGAGAGGATGGGAGAGGAGAGGATGGGTGAGCAGAGGATGGAAGAGGAGAGGATGGGTGAGCAGAGGATGGAAGAGGAGAGGAGGGGTGAGCAGAGGATGGGTGAGGAGAGGATGGGAGAGGAGAGGATGGGTGAGGAGAGGCTGGGAGAAGAGAGGATGGGAGAGGATGGGAGAGGAGAGGATGGGTGAGGAGAGGATGGGTGAGGAGAGGATGGGTGAGCAGAGGATGGGTGAGCAGAGGATGGGTGAGGAGAGGATGGGAGAGGAGAGGATGGGAGAGGAGAGGATGGGTGAGGAGAGGCTGGGAGAAGAGAGGATGGGAGAGGATGGGAGAGGAGAGGATGGGAGAGGAGAGGATGGGTGAGGAGAGGCTGGGAGAAGAGAGGATGGGAGAGGATGGGAGAGGAGAGGATGGGTGAGGAGAGGATGGGTGAGGAGAGGATGGGTGAGCAGAGGATGGGTGAGGAGAGGATGGGTGAGGAGAGGATGGGAGAGGAGAGGATGGGAGAGGAGAGGATGGGTGAGCAGAGGATGGGTGAGGAGAGGATGGGTGAGCAGAGGATGGGAGAGCAGAGGATGGGAGAGGATGGGAGAGGAGAGGATGGGTGAGCAGAGGATGGGTGAGGAGAGGATGGGAGAGGATGGGTGAGGAGAGGCTGGGAGAAGAGAGGATGGGAGAGGAGAGGATGGGTGAGGAGAGGATGGGAGAGGAGAGGATGGGAGAGGAGAGGATGGGTGAGGAGAGGCTGGGAGAAGAGAGGATGGGAGAGGATGGGAGAGGAGAGGATGGGTGAGGAGAGGATGGGTGAGGAGAGGATGGGTGAGCAGAGGATGGGTGAGCAGAGGATGGGTGAGGAGAGGATGGGAGAGGAGAGGATGGGAGAGGAGAGGATGGGTGAGGAGAGGCTGGGAGAAGAGAGGATGGGAGAGGATGGGAGAGGAGAGGATGGGAGAGGAGAGGATGGGTGAGGAGAGGCTGGGAGAAGAGAGGATGGGAGAGGATGGGAGAGGAGAGGATGGGTGAGGAGAGGATGGGTGAGGAGAGGATGGGTGAGCAGAGGATGGGTGAGGAGAGGATGGGTGAGGAGAGGATGGGAGAGGATGGGAGAGGAGAGGATGGGTGAGCAGAGGATGGGTGAGGAGAGGATGGGTGAGCAGAGGATGGGAGAGCAGAGGATGGGAGAGGATGGGAGAGGAGAGGATGGGTGAGCAGAGGATGGGTGAGGAGAGGATGGGAGAGGATGGGTGAGGAGAGGCTGGGAGAAGAGAGGATGGGAGAGGAGAGGATGGGTGAGGAGAGGATGGGAGAGGAGAGGATGGGAGAGGAGAGGATGGGTGAGGAGAGGCTGGGAGAAGAGAGGATGGGAGAGGATGGGTGAGGAGAAGATGGGTGAGCAGAGGATGGGTGAGGAGAGGATGGGTGAGGAGAGGATGGGAGAGGAGAGGATGGGAGAGGAGAGGATGGGTGAGCAGAGGATGGGTGAGGAGAGGATGGGTGAGCAGAGGATGGGAGAGCAGAGGATGGGAGAGGATGGGAGAGGAGAGGATGGGTGAGCAGAGGATGGGTGAGGAGAGGATGGGAGAGGATGGGTGAGGAGAGGCTGGGAGAAGAGAGGATGGGAGAGGAGAGGATGGGTGAGCAGAGGATGGGTGAGCAGAGGATGGGTGAGGAGAGGATGGGTGAGCAGAGGAGACTAGCCAGTCTGAGACAGCAGGGGAGCGGGGGTGGGGGTGGATCAATTGTACACAGATCTGAAGATGCCCTTGAGGAAGAGCAGAAATAGACAATATCAGATTGAGCCAGAACAATAGATCTCATTAAACTGTGTGTGTGTGTGTGTGTTTGTCTGAGAGTGTGTTAGAGGTAGTGAGAAAGCACACACCAGGTACTGTTCTTCATACTGCATTTAATCTGTCTTACAAACACTTTCACAAACGTAAGACCCCCTCTTCCAAATGTACTTTGGAAGATATCGGAAAGTGTTGGATGAATAGAAGCCGCGTGTGTATGGAGGGTCAACTTCAGCTCTCAGGGTAAACCTCAGCTCTCAAGGTAAACCTCAGTTATCAATGTAAACCTCAGCTCTCAGGGTAAACTTCAGCTCTCAGGGTAAACTTCAGCTCTCAGGGTAAACCTCAGCTCTCAGGGTAAACCTCAGCTCTCGGGGTAAACCTCAGCTCTCAGGGTAAACCTCAGCTCTCGGGGTAAACCTCAGCTCTCAGGGTAAACCTCAGCTCTCAGGGTAAACCTCAGTTATCAAGGTAAACCTCAGCTCTCAGGGTAAACTTCAGCTCTCAGGGTAAACCTCAGCTCTCGGGGTAAACCTCAGCTCTCAGGGTAAACCTCAGCTCTCAGGGTAAACCTCAGCTCTCAGGGTAAACTTCAGCTCTCAGGGTAAACTTCAGTTATCAAGGTAAACCTCAGCTCTCAGGGTAAACTTCAGCTCTCAGGGTAAACCTCAGCTCTCGGGGTAAACCTCAGCTCTCAGGGTAAACCTCAGTTCTCAGGGTAAACCTCAGCTCTCAGGGTAAACCTCAGCTCTCAGGGTAAACCTCAGCTCTCAGGGTAAACCTCAGTTATCAATGTAAACCTCAGCTCTCAGGGTAAACTTCAGCTCTCAGGGTAAACTTCAGCTCTCAGGGTAAACCTCAGCTCTCAAGGTAAACCTCAGTTATCAATGTAAACCTCAGCTCTCAGGGTAAACTTCAGCTCTCAGGGTAAACTTCAGCTCTCAGGGTAAACCTCAGCTCTCAGGGTAAACCTCAGCTCTCGGGGTAAACCTCAGCTCTCAGGGTAAACCTCAGCTCTCGGGGTAAACCTCAGCTCTCAGGGTAAACCTCAGCTCTCAGGGTAAACCTCAGTTATCAAGGTAAACCTCAGCTCTCAGGGTAAACTTCAGCTCTCAGGGTAAACCTCAGCTCTCGGGGTAAACCTCAGCTCTCAGGGTAAACCTCAGCTCTCAGGGTAAACCTCAGCTCTCAGGGTAAACTTCAGCTCTCAGGGTAAACTTCAGTTATCAAGGTAAACCTCAGCTCTCAGGGTAAACTTCAGCTCTCAGGGTAAACCTCAGCTCTCGGGGTAAACCTCAGCTCTCAGGGTAAACCTCAGTTCTCAGGGTAAACCTCAGCTCTCAGGGTAAACCTCAGCTCTCAGGGTAAACCTCAGCTCTCAGGGTAAACCTCAGTTATCAATGTAAACCTCAGCTCTCAGGGTAAACTTCAGCTCTCAGGGTAAACTTCAGCTCTCAGGGTAAACCTCAGCTCTCAAGGTAAACCTCAGTTATCAATGTAAACCTCAGCTCTCAGGGTAAACTTCAGCTCTCAGGGTAAACTTCAGCTCTCAGGGTAAACTTCAGTTATCAAGGTAAACCTCAGCTCTCAGGGTAAACTTCAGCTCTCAGGGTAAACCTCAGCTCTCGGGGTAAACCTCAGCTCTCAGGGTAAACCTCAGTTCTCAGGGTAAACCTCAGCTCTCAGGGTAAACCTCAGCTCTCAGGGTAAACCTCAGCTCTCAGGGTAAACCTCAGTTATCAATGTAAACCTCAGCTCTCAGGGTAAACTTCAGCTCTCAGGGTAAACTTCAGCTCTCAGGGTAAACCTCAGCTCTCAAGGTAAACCTCAGTTATCAATGTAAACCTCAGCTCTCAGGGTAAACTTCAGCTCTCAGGGTAAACTTCAGCTCTCAGGGTAAACCTCAGCTCTCAGGGTAAACCTCAGCTCTCGGGGTAAACCTCAGCTCTCAGGGTAAACCTCAGCTCTCGGGGTAAACCTCAGCTCTCAGGGTAAACCTCAGCTCTCAGGGTAAACCTCAGTTATCAAGGTAAACCTCAGCTCTCAGGGTAAACTTCAGCTCTCAGGGTAAACCTCAGCTCTCGGGGTAAACCTCAGCTCTCAGGGTAAACCTCAGCTCTCAGGGTAAACCTCAGCTCTCAGGGTAAACTTCAGCTCTCAGGGTAAACTTCAGTTATCAAGGTAAACCTCAGCTCTCAGGGTAAACTTCAGCTCTCAGGGTAAACCTCAGCTCTCGGGGTAAACCTCAGCTCTCAGGGTAAACCTCAGTTCTCAGGGTAAACCTCAGCTCTCAGGGTAAACCTCAGCTCTCAGGGTAAACCTCAGCTCTCAGGGTAAACCTCAGTTATCAATGTAAACCTCAGCTCTCAGGGTAAACTTCAGCTCTCAGGGTAAACTTCAGCTCTCAGGGTAAACCTCAGCTCTCAAGGTAAACCTCAGTTATCAATGTAAACCTCAGCTCTCAGGGTAAACTTCAGCTCTCAGGGTAAACTTCAGCTCTCAGGGTAAACCTCAGCTCTCAGGGTAAACCTCAGCTCTCGGGGTAAACCTCAGCTCTCAGGGTAAACCTCAGCTCTCGGGGTAAACCTCAGCTCTCAGGGTAAACCTCAGCTCTCAGGGTAAACCTCAGCTCTCAGGGTAAACCTCAGTTCTCAGGGTAAACCTCAACTCTGTCAAACTCTACACCAGGAAATCTGAGAGGGTGTAGCTCTTTACCAGGCTTCGCTGTTTGCTGATAGGCTGACAAGTAGCTTCCCTTGGTGCTCATTGGCAGTTTGACAGCCTCCCTGCCTACTGATTGGCTGGTGCCAGCTTCCCTGGAGTTGAATGGATGGCTAGCGTCTGTGTGTGGGAGATTAGCCCATGCTGCAGTATGGAGCGCAGGCCAGACTCCCAGTATGAGGGATGGAGGCTCTGGAAGGACAAACTGGGCGACGGGGATCACAGATGACCTTCAGTATCACAACACAGACAGCTCAGAATAGAGAAACCCAACTCCCTGTTTGATCTCTGTGTTGAAGTGTGTTCGTGTGTGTGTGTGTGCAGGTCTTAGTGCTTGTGTGTATGTACAATGCGCATGTACATTTTCATTCCTAATAAGGCATAAGGCTTTAAGTCTGTTTGTTAAAGACAACAAAGACAACATCGGTCAGACAGCATGTGCTGCCAGACGAACAGATGAACCTGTGATTACCTGTGTAACCTGCCCTCGCCACACTTTCCTGTCCTTTACCCCCTCCCTCCCTCCCCTGCCCTCTCTCACCTCCCCTGCCCTCTCCACCCCACCCTCTATCTCTCCAGCCACCCTAGACAGAACCTGTAAATTCAAGTTGTTCTCCCTTACTACCCAAAAGAATGAAAAGCTGACAGAGAGGAAAGCTGGAGAGATGGGAGATGCATGGATAGAGAGATGAGGGGAGGGGAAGGAATGATGTGGAGATTTAAACAGGGACATGTAGAGGCTGAGAGCTGGACTAAGGGAAGAATGAAGAGATGGGTGGATCTGTAGAGGATAGGGCCGCTGTGGTACTGTCGTTATCACAGCAGAAAACAACATCAAGGAGATCCCACTGCGACACACACACAGACACAGTAACAAACAGACACACACACACACACAGACACAGACAGACACACACAGAAACACACACAGAAACACACAGTTGCACACACACATACAGACACACACAGAAACACACTGGCACACACACAGACACACACACAGAAACAGACACACACAGGCACACACACAGACACAGAGACAAACAGACACACACACACACACACACATACAGACACACACACACACACAAATACGGACACACACCGACACACACACAGATACACACAGGGATACACACAGTGATACACACCGGTCTTACTTAGCCTTATTACCAAACACATTAGATAAGACATGAGTGTTGAATAATGATCCTCTTGTTGTCCTGCTGGGCCTAATCTTACGGCTTACTGATTTACTGACTGCTGACAGGCTGAATGAATGACTGGCTGAATGGCTGGCTGGCCGGTTGAATGGCAGACTCACTGACTTACTGACTGGGTTAACGGATGGCTGGTTGACAAGCTGACTGTCTGTCTTTTTGACAAGCTGATTGGCTGTGTGACTGATTGACGAGGTGATTGGTTGGCTGACTGATTGACAAGCTGACTAACTTTCAGGCTGACTGGCTGAACGACTGGCTTGATGTTTTACTGGCTCTCTGATTGACCTGCTGGTCAAGCTGGTATCATGTCCGATTGCCTGGCTGGTTGACTTGCTGTTTCACTAACAGCCTGACTAATTAGCTTGCCATACGGTTAATTAGCAACCATAAGGTAGACAAGGTTATCTTGTAGGAAAAAAGTCAACAGCACATACAAATAAGTACCAAACACTCAAGGTGCAGTCTTCAAGGTGAAGTCTTGAAGAACTTAAGTCTTACAGTCATGGTCACTTCATGGCAAAGTAGGTATATTATTTTAGAACTCCTGCCACAACCAGAGGGAACAGCTGGAGTGTCCAGTTCTAACACCAGGAAGCTGCTGGAGAGAGAACAGGTTGTGACGTGCAAAGAGAACAGTGGGGTGTGAACAATCATATGACAGCAGTAGCTAGATGGCTAACTAGCTCTAGTGGTATTTTTCGCCACAAAAAACATGTAGATATTGAATAAACTGTGCAACGTAACCTTCCAGAAAACAAGAGCAAGCCTTTTGGGAATGAGATGCACGTTTTGACACCTTTCATGTTTACTTTCTGCCAAATCTGTGGGAGGAGTTACGGTGGTCATAATAATAAATAAATACATGTATAATAGATTAGATAAAAAATACAAGTAAACCTTTCTGATAGCAAGCACACTACAGTAATAATAATATATTATAAGATGAGATTTGAGAACAACATAACTTTTCTATTTGGAAGCACATCTGGTAATTTCTTTATATAATCTTTGTGTGTCTATTTACCTGTCTGTATTTGTCTTGCTGTGTGTGTTTACCTGTACCTGTGTGTGTGTACCTGTGTGTGTACCTGTGTCCCCCCCAGGAGAAGACAGGCCCAGGGAGAACGTGGTCGGCACGTCAGACGGCCAGCCGGCGGCAGGGGCGCCGGGGGTGGAGTCAGCCACAGGGAGGCGGAGACTGCGCTGCTGCGTCCGGGTGACGGCGCTACAGGTGCGCAAGGCGCTGTGGGGCATCGCCATGGTGATTTGCGTGTGCTCGTCATGGGCGGGAGCCACCCAGCTGGCCAAGCTGACGTTCCGGCAGTTCGATGCACCGTTCACCCTCACCTGGTTTGCCACCACCTGGAACAGCCTGTTCTTCCCCCTGTACTACGCTGGACACGTCTGCAAGAGCAGCGAGAAGCAGACGCCCCGACAGAGACTCAGGTGAGCAGGACCCAGACACACACACAGAGACTCAGGTGAGCAGGACCCAGACACACAGAGACTCAGGTGAGCAGGACCCAGACACACAGAGACTCAGGTGAGCAGGACCCAGACACACAGAGACTCAGGTGAGCAGGACCCAGACACACAGAGACTCAGGTGAGCAGGACCCAGACACACAGAGACTCAGGTGAGCAGGACCCAGACACACACACAGAGACTCAGGTGAGCAGGACCCAGACACTCACACAGAGACTCAGGTGAGCAGGACCCAGACACTCACATAGAGACTCAGGTGAGCAGGACCCAGACACACACACAGAGACTCAGGTGAGCAGGACCCAGACACACACACAGAGACTCAGGTGAGCAGGACCCAGACACTCACATAGAGACTCAGGTGAGCAGGACCCAGACACACACACAGAGACTCAGGTGAGCAGGACCCAGACACACAGAGACTCAGGTGAGCAGGACCCAGACACACACACAAAGACTCAGGTGAGCAGGACCCAGACACACAGAGACTCAGGTGAGCAGGACCCAGACACTCACACAGAGACTCAGGTGAGCAGGACCCAGACACACAGAGACTCAGGTGAGCAGGACCCAGACACTCACATAGAGACTCAGGTGAGCAGGACCCAGACACTCACACAGAGACTCAGGTGAGCAGGACCCAGACACACACACAGAGACTCAGGTGAGCAGGACCCAGACACACAGAGACTCAGGTGAGCAGGACCCAGACACACAGAGACTCAGGTGAGCAGGACCCAGACACACAGAGACTCAGGTGAGCAGGACCCAGACACACAGAGACTCAGGTGAGCAGGACCCAGACACACACACACAGACTTGGGGTGAACTTGATTTGCGTCACCTGTAAAGCCCATAGCTGTGCAGGAGTGTTGAGAGAGCATTGTGTATCCTGACAGACAGATGTTTGATCCAGACCAGATGAACGCAGAGAATCAGGTGACCCTTTCACAGACTTTATCAAAGCTTCTCTTGAAAGTTTGTGACCGAGAAAATCTATTTCTTTCTGCGGTGTCACCACTTCTGTTGTGATGGAGAAACAGCTAGAGGCTGGAGGAAGGGAGAGGGTAAGAGAGGGGGGAGGAGGACGGGGAGAGGGGGGAGGGGATGGTGCACTTCTGTTGGAGAAATTCCTTACCTCAGCAACCTACTGGGGGGTGAAAGGGAGAGAAGAGACTAGTCAGAGAATGAGGGAGGCAAAGAGTGAGAGAGGAAGGAGAACGAGTGGACGCTGTGGAGGGGAGGGAGGGAGGACGCTGTGAAGAGGGGAGGGAGGGAGGACGCTGTGAAGTGGGGAGGGAGGGAGGACGCTATGAAGAGGGGAGGTAGGGAAGGAGGACGCTGTGTAGAGGGAGGGTGGGAGGGAAGACGCTGTGAAGAGGGGAGGGAAGGAGGGAGGATGCTGTGAAGAGGGGAGGGAAGGAGGGAGGACGCTGTGAAGAGGGGAGGGAAGGAGGGAGGACGCTGTGAAGAGGGGAGGGAAGGAGGGAGGACGCTGTGAAGAGGGGATTGCCTCTAGTTAAGATGCTACTCACGCTCCTCGCTGTAATGATCTGCTCTGAAGACTGCAGCGATACGGGACTCCCTCTCTCTCCTACACTCCACTCTCTCTTCTCTCTCTCCCCTTCACTACCCTCTCTCCCCTTCACTCCACTCTCTCTTCTCACTCCATCACCCCCTCTCCTCTTTCTCCATCATCCCCTCTCTCTCTTCCCTCTCTCCAAATCACTCCCCTCTCTACCTTCTCTTTCTCCCCTACACTCCCCTCTCTTATCTCTACTGCACTCCCCTCTCTCTTGTCTTTTTCTTTACTCTCACTTTGTCAATTTTTTCTTCCTCTTCTCTCGCTCACTTTTTCACCTTTTCCCCCCTCTATCTTTTCTTTTACCTGTACATTTCACTCCTTCTACTGTATATCATTCTTGTTGTGCGTCCTGCATACTAATCTCCTCCCTCTCCTCCCTCCCTCTCTCCATCCCTCACCACAGCTTGCTCTGTGGGGTGTAAATCCACTCCACATACTATTCAGTTTCGACACATAAAATAGGCCAAGCTACAGTGTACATTCGATTAAATACATCCTTCCTCCCCTCACACACACCTTATCCAGACTCCATCCACACACATGCACCTCTGTCCTGAAGCTAACAGACACACCACGGTCTGTTGTGCTGTTATGGAGTGAGGTGTTAGCCAGGTTCGATAATGAAGCGAGGCAGGATGTGACCTCGTCTCTGTTTCCTGGCTGGCCTGTTTGAGCAGCTCTCCATCCTGGCAGGTTGGAGGCTTACTCAGCACTCTGGAGCTGGACCTAAACAGAACAAGCCTGACCCCCCCCCCCCCCCCCCCCCCCCCCCCGCCCTCTGGAGTTGGTGTAGGGCAGCAAACATACAGTCTGGAGATGGTGGAGGGCAGCATACATGCAGTTTGGAGATGGTGGAGGGCAGCACAGATACAGTCTGGAGATGGTGGAGGGCAGCACACGTACGGTTTGGAGATGGTGGAGGGCAGCACAGATAAAGTCTGGAGATGGTGGAGGGCAGCACAGGTACGGTTTGGAGATGGTGGAGGGCAGCAAACATACAGTCTGGAGATGGTGGAGGGCAGCACACGTATGGTTTGGAGATGGTGGACGGCAGCACAGATACAGTCTGGAGATGGTGGAGGGCAGCACAGATACAGTCTGGAGATGGTGGAGGGCAGGACACGTACGGTTAGGAGATGGTGGAGGGCAGCACAGATACAGTCTGGAGATGGTGGAGGGCAGCACAGATACAGTCTGGAGAGGGTGGAGGGCAGCACAGATACAGTCTGGAGATGGTGGAGGGCAGCACAGATACAGTCTGGAGATGGTGGAGGGCAGCACACATACAGTCTGGAGATGGTAGAGGGCAGCACACATACAGTCTGGAGATGGTAGAGGGCAGCACAGATACAGTCTGGAGATGGTGGAGGGCAGCACAGCTAGGGACTGAGGGGGTCTGTCAGGACGGAGTTAGTCTATAAGGACGCATGTTTTATACAGTAAACAGACTAACATACCTGACCAACGTAGATCAAACTGGAAACTTGACCTCATGCTGTCCCCAGTTACCATGACAGCTGGTGCGTGTTTCCATGGTGACAGCTGCTGTCAGTGCTGTGGGGGCGAGGCCTCCTGCTGGTGGAGTGCTGGAGCAGGTCTCTGCTCCCAGGTCTCAATGCCCTCCGCTCACCTGCACACACAGTCTGGAAACAATAACATGCATGTGAGAATTACATTGAGTCATTTATCAGACGCTCTTATCCAGAGCGACTTACAGCAAGTACAGGGACATTCCCCCTGAGGCAAGTAGGGTGAAGTGCCTTGCCCAAAGACACAACGTCAAGTTTGCACAGCTGGGATTCGAACCCCTAACCTCCCTAACCGCTCTGCCACCTGACTCACTAAGATGACAGGATGTTGTAATAAACCTTGTTTGGTGTGTATGTGACTGTGTGTGTTTATGCATGTGTGTTTGTGTGTGTGTTTGTGTGTGTCTGCAGGGAGTGTTGTCGTTTCTTCGGTGATGAAGGTCTAACAGCAAAGGTGTTCTTCACCAAGGTGGCTCCGTTTGGCCTGCTTTGGATCCTCACCAACTACCTGTACCTGCAGGTGTGTGTGTGTGTTTGTTTGTTTAATATAGTGTGCACATGTAACAGTGTGCATGTGTAAGAGTGTGTGTAACGATGTGTGTAACGGTGTGTGTAACAGTGTTTGTGTAACAGTGGGTGTAACAGTGTGTGTAACAGTGTTGGTGTGTAACTGTGTGTGTGTAACAGTGTGTGTGTGTGTAACAGTGTGTTTAACAGTGATGGTGTGTAACAGTGTGTGTGTATGTGTAACAGTGTGTGTAGCAGTGTGCATGTGTAACAGTGTATGTAACGATGTGTGTAACGGTGCGTGTAACAGTGTTTGTGTAACAGTGGGTGTAACAGTGTGTGTAACAGTGTTGGTGTGTTACAGTGTGTGTGTGTAACAGTGTGTATGTGTAACAGTGTTGGTGTGTAACAGTGTTGGTGTGTAACAGTGTTGGTGTGTTATAGTGTGTGTTTGTGTGTGTGTGTGTGTGTGTGTAACAGTGTGTGTAACAGTGATGGTGTGTAACAGTGTGTGTGTATGTGTAACAGTGCGTGTAGCAGTATTGGTGTGTAACAGTGTGTGTAACAGTATGTGTGTGTAACAGTGTGTTTAACAGTGATGGTGTGTAACAGTGTGTGTGTATGTGTAACAGTGTGTGTAGCAGTGTTGGTGTGTAACAGTGTGTGTGTGTGTGTGTGTGTGCCTGCAGGCCCTGAGGAAGATCAACACCACAGATGTGTCCGCTCTGTTCTGCTGTAACAAGGCCTTTGTGTTCCTGCTGTCCTGGATCGTGCTGCGAGACCGCTTCATGGGGGTGAGGGTGAGTCCCACTGCCAGCGTGGGGGGTGTGGGGGTGGGTGGTGGGTGTGTGTGTGTGGGGGTGCAGAGAGAACAAAAGGTGTGGAGAGATATAAAGTGTGTGTGTGTGTGCATGTGTGTATGTGTGTGTGTGTGTGTGTGTGTGTCTAACATGGTTAAATAAGAAGAAAGAGATAACATTTATCTGGTGCCTTTGTTCATCAGTCTCAGGAGATGGGTCTATTGATGTAGAGCTCAACTGCGCGTGTGTGCGTGTGTGTGGGTGTGTGTGTGTTTGCATATGTGTGTGTATGCATGTGTATGTACATGTGTGCGTGTGTTTGTGTGCGGGTGTGTGTGTGCGGGTGTGTGTGTGCATGTGGGTGTGTTTGTGTGTGTGTAGTTCTGGTTTAACCTGGAGAACTTCCTCTCTGCATTGCTGATTTCTGAACTGTAGCTACTCTTAACTGTATTACTTGCTTACCTCCCTCCCTCTCTACCCCTGCCTCTCTCTCAATCTCTCCCTCTCTACCCCTGCCTCTGAATCCCTCCCTCCCTCTCTACCCCTGCCTCTCTCTCAATCACTCCCTCTCTACCCCTGCCTCTGAATCCCTCCCTCCCTCTCTACCCCTGCCTCTCTCTCAATCTCTCCCTCTCTACCCCTGCCTCTGAATCCCTCCCTCCCTCTCTACCCCTGCCTCTCTCTCAATCACTCCCTCTCTACCCCTGCCTCTGAATCCCTCCCTCCCTCTCTACCCCTGCCTCTCTCTCAATCTCTCCCTCTCTACCCCTGCCTCTGAATCCCTCCCTCCCTCTCTACCCCTGCCTCTCTCTCAATCTCTCCCTCTCTACCCCTGCCTCTCTCTCAATCTCTCCCTCTCTACCCCTGCATCTGAATCCCTCCCTCCCTCTCTACCCCTGCCTCTCTCTCAATCTCTCCCTCTCTACCCCTGCATCTGAATCCCTCCCTCCCTCTCTACCCCTGCCTCTCTCTCAATCTCTCCCTCTCTACCTCTGCATCTGAATCCCTCCCTCCCTCTCTACCCCTGCCTCTCTCTCAATCTCTCCCTCTCTACCCCTGCATCTGAATCCCTCCCTCCCTCTCTACCCCTGCCTCTCTCTCAACCCCTCCCTCTCTACCTCTGCCTCTGAATCCCTCCCTCCCTCTCTACCCCTGCCTCTCTCTCAATCTCTCCCTCTCTACCCCTGCCTCTGAATCCCTCCCTCCCTCTCTACCCCTGCCTCTCTCTCAATCTCTCCCTCTCTACCCCTGCCTCTCTCTCAATCTCTCCCTCTCTACCCCTGCATCTGAATCCCTCCCTCCCTCTCTACCCCTGCCTCTCTCTCAATCTCTCCCTCTCTACCCCTGCATCTGAATCCCTCCCTCCCTCTCTACCCCTGCCTCTCTCTCAATCTCTCCCTCTCTACCTCTGCATCTGAATCCCTCCCTCCCTCTCTACCCCTGCCTCTCTCTCAATCTCTCCCTCTCTACCCCTGCATCTGAATCCCTCCCTCCCTCTCTACCCCTGCCTCTCTCTCAACCCCTCCCTCTCTACCTCTGCCTCTGAATCCCTCCCTCCCTCTCTACCCCTGCCTCTCTCTCAATCTCTCCCTCTCTACCCCTGCATCTGAATCCCTCCCTCCCTCTCTACCCCTGCCTCTCTCTCAATCCCTCCCTCTCTACCTCTGCCTCTGAATCCCTCCCTCCCTCTCTACCCCTGCCTCTCTCTCAATCTCTCCCTCTCTACCCCTGCATCTGAATCCCTCCCTCCCTCTCTACCCCTGCCTCTCTCTCAATCCCTCCCTCTCTACCTCTGCCTCTGAATCCCTCCATCCCTCTCTACCCCTGCCTCTCTCTCAATCACTCCCTCCCCCTGCCTCTCTCACGATCCCTCCCTCTCTACCCCTGCCTCTCTCAATCACTCCCTCCCTCTGCCTCTCTCTCAATCCCTCCTTCCCTCTCTACCCCTGCCTCTCTCAATCACTCCCTCCCTCTGCCTCTCTCTCAATCCCTCCTTCCCTCTCTACCCCTGCCTCTGTCTCAGTCCCTCCCTCTCTACCTCTGCCTCTGAATCCCTCCATCCCTCTCTACCCCTGCCTCTCTCTCAATCACTCCCTCCCCCTGCCTCTCTCACGATCCCTCCCTCTCGAGCCCTGCCTCTCTCAATCACTCTCTCCCTCTGCCTCTCTCTCAATCCCTCCTTCCCTCTCTACCCCTGCCTCTGTCTCAGTCCCTCCCTCCTTCCCTCTCTATGGCTGTCTCTCTCAATCACACCCTCTCTCTCTCTACCTCTCTTTCCCGCTCCCACATTCACCTGGTCTCTCCCTCTCTCTTTTTCTCTTATCAACGCCTACGCAGCAATCCTCTCTATCCTCTCCTCTGGTAATGGGATTGCAGTGTTTAGAAGTCTGCAGCAGCCATGCTGGGGTCTAGGGTGTCTTCTTATGGTGTGAAGATGAAAGGAGGGGGAAGGAGGGGGAAGGAGGGGGGGTGGAGGAGAAGAGAGCAGAGGGGAGAGTGTGTGTAGGTATGCATGGTCCCAAACCTGATTCTAGCCCTGGTCCTCGCCTTGTTCCTAATTCTAGTCCTGGTCCAAGCACTGGTCCTGGACCTAGCCCAGGTTCCAGGGTCCTGGCCCATGTTGTAGCCATAGCACGGGCCTTAGTCCTGGTACTGGTCTCAGCCTTGGTCATAGTCCTGATCCCAGTCCTAGTCCTATTGCTGGTCCTGTCCATGGTCCTAGCTATAGCTCTGGCACGACTTCTGGTCCTTGTTACAAATCCTGGGCCTATCCTTGGCTCTAGTCATATTTCTGGACCCAGCCCTAGCTCTGACCCTGGTCCTCTACACTGGCCTGTGCTGCTGATGCAGCACCCAGAGTAACAGAGATAGATGGAGGTCTGTGACTCAGAGACCCAAAGAGATGGAACCACCAGTCTGATCCACAGCCTGCCACTGGCACTGCACACACACACACACACACACATCCACACACACACACACACAGTACCCATCAGTCAAATACACAAAGATACACACACACTTACAGATGCATGACACACACATAGATTGTATACAGTTACAGATGTAAACACAGATACGTACTCATAGTCATACTCACACACACAAACACACACACACACGAAGAGCTCTCTAGGGTCTGTTCAAGAGTGAAAACACTGAGGTTGTTCATCTTCCTGACACCTCCTAATGCAGCACTAATCCACTTTGCTACACACACACTGAGGCTATTCATCACACACACACACACACACACACACACACACAGATATACACACATACTTCTGCTACACACGCTGGGGCTATTCATCACACACACACACACATATATACACACTAAAACACATGCATGTAGATACATTCACACGCACACACAAGCTTTTAAATACATATGCACACACATGCAAACACACACACACACGCACACACACACACGTACCACACTAAAAGACAACACTAGGTTTCGTTTAACAGACGGTGCGGAAATATTCTGTTACAAGGTTGTATGAACAGGAGTTAATACAGTGTCTCACAAAGGGGCCTAATATGGGAAGCGTATGTATGAATATAAAAGACAATCAAGGCTACTCCAGCTGTTGGCCATCAGCCAGGCTCTGGGATAACAGAGCAGGACTTCAGCCTCCTCCTGTGTTTAATATCCCATCCTCTCCCTGTACAGATTGTGGCGGCCATCTTGGCGATCGCTGGCATTGTGATGATGACGTACGCAGACGGCTTCCACAGTCACTCTGTCATCGGCATCACTCTGGTGGTGGCCTCGGCCTCAATGTCAGCCCTCTACAAGGTACAGCACACACACGGCTCAATACCAGACCTCTACAAGGTACAGCACACACACGGGTCAATACCAGATCTCTACAAGGTACAGCACACACACTGCTCAATACCAGATCTCTACAAGGTACAGCACACACACAGGTCAATACCAGATCTCTACAAGGTACAGCACACACACGGGTCAATACCAGATCTCTATAAGGCACAGCACACATACGGGTCAATACCATATCTCTACAAGGTACAGCACACACACTGCTCAATACCAGATCGCTACAAGGTACAGCACACACACGGGTCAATACCAGATCTCTACAAGGTACAGCACACACACGGGTCAATACCAGATCTCTACAAGGTACAGCACACACACGGGTCAATACCAGATCTTTACAAGGTACAGCACACATACGGGTCAATACCATATCTCTACAAGGTACAGCACACACACTGCTCAATACCAGATCGCTACAAGGTACAGCACACACACGGGTCAATACCAGATCTCTACAAGGTACAGCACACACACGGGTCAATACCAGATCTCTACAAGGTACAGCACACACACTGCTCAATACCAGATCTCTACAAGGTACAGCATGCACACGGGTCAATACCAGATCTCTACAAGGTACAGCACACACACGGGTCAATACCAGATCTCTACAAGGTACAGCACACACACTGGTCAATACCAGATCTCTACAAGGTACAGCACACACAGCTCAATATCAGATATCTACTAAATATAGCAGCCTCTACTCTACTCTACTAACTTTAAAGTTGGCCCCTAGAAGCAGCTAGCATGAGTAGCATGCTCTTAAAGCAGCATAGCAGAGCTAGCATGTGTAGCATGCTCTTTGGCACCTTCAAACTTTGATCCCTCCCTCCCTACCTCTCATTTCTCCCCCTCCTCCCCCCCTCCTACAGGTGCTCTTCAAGCTGGTGCTGGGCAGCGCTAAGTTTGGTGAGGCGGCTCTCTTCCTGTCCATCGTGGGCGGGGCTAACTTCGTCCTTCTCAGCTTCGTCCCTGTCATCCTGTACTTCAGCCAGATGGAGAACTTTGGCTCCCCGGAACACATCCCCTGGCCTCACCTGTGTGGAGTGGCCGGCCTGCTGCTTGGTGAGGGGGAGCAGGAGGAGGAGGGTGGTGATAATGTTGAGGATAATGATGGTTATTATGATGAGTATAGTAATAATCGACGATGCTAATGTTGATGATGATAACGATGATGCCTTTTATAATGATGGAGGTGAGGATGATGTTGAATAACAATGACGCTGATAAAGTCTGTCTCTCTGTCCCTCAGCGTTCAACCTTCTGGTGAACTTTGGCATTGCCGTGACGTCCCCCACACTCATCTCTCTCGGCATCGTGCTCAGTGTGCCAGTCAACGCCAGTAGGTCCTGGGGGGGAGAGGGAGGGGGATTTGCGATGGTATTCAGTATAGGGTGTTTCAGTATAGTGTGTGTAGACACAACATCATGTTGACACAGTGGGGGTTTGAACCGGGTACCTTCTGATTACTAGCCTGACTCCCTAACCGACTGCGCCACGGTTCCCCCGGTATAGTGTGTGTTTCAGTATACTGTGTTTCAGCAGGCGGTGTGTTCCAGCAGGGGGTGTGTTTCAGCAGGGGGTGTTGTGTGTTTCAGTGGTGGACCTGTACACCTGTGAGATCCACTTCAACACGGTGCGGCTGATAGCAGTGTTCATCATCTGCCTGGGCTTCCTGATGCTGCTGCTGCCTGAGGACTGGGATCAGTGCTTCATCCAGCTGCACACACGCCTGCGGCGGCGCGACGAGCCAGCAGAGGGCGCAGGAGAGGCCGGGACCAGCACAGGGCTGACCTGGAGCCGGAGGGCTCGAACCTCTATGTCCACGTTTACACACTGATATACACACACACTGACACACACACACACACACACACAAACATACATACATACATACAGTACATACACACATACACTCACTGAGACGCACACGTGACCGAGTCAAACGCACACAGATATTACTATTCATTTTTGACACACAGACATGCACGGGACTGATACACACACTAACACACAACAGATACACAAACTAACACTCATATAGACAGTACATTCGTTGTCTGGACACTTGATTGCCATGACCTGCATGGTCATCCTCTGCCTGGAGCCCCAACCCTGTTCAGCTTCCTTTTTTCCAACCAATCATATTCATTTATCCAACCAAGGCTGTTGATTGACAGCAGTGTCAGGTTTGGTTTATCAGAGATTTACATGCGCTCAAATAGGTGTGGTCAAGTAGGGTTATGTAAGGGCAAGTAGGGTCAGGTGTGGACAGGTACGGTCATACAGGAGGAGAGGAGAGAAGGTAGGAGAAGAGGAGGGAAGAGAGGAGACGACAAAGGAGAGAAGAGAGGAGAGGACAAAGGAGAGGAGAGGAGAAAGGAAAAAAGAGAGGATGAGGAAGAAGAGGAGAGAGGAGAGGAGATGAAGGTGTGAAAGGAACTGTCTCTTCATCTGAGGATCAATCTGAACTCTCATTGGCTAGGAAGAGGAAGCCAGGATGTCTAGGACCAGGCTGATTGGTGTCCTGCTGGGCCAATGACGATGCCTGCGGCTCAGTCACATGACCTAGTCACGACAGTCTGGGCTTTATCTGCAGATGGATGTCTCCTTCTGGTCTGGAAATATCCTGCAGCTGATATGATGGGATCACCTACAGCTGAGGAGAACTACACGTTTGACCCTGAGCAGCTATCTTAGGTTACAGACTTTTTAATTGAAGGAAGGAAGGAAGGAGGGATTAAAGGAAAGAGGGAAGGAATAAGGAAGGGTATCAGGCATATCACCCGATTGTACCTCTGGTCAGTCATGATGTCAAATTAAACACAACCAGTTCTCACTTGACTTTACAACTCATACCGTAATAGAAACTGCAGCAACTGTCCTTTTGATTGCCATTCCCAAGGTCACTGAAGAAGCAGCTAGATGCAGGACTCACAGATAAACACGAGTCTGTTGTTTCTTGTCTGTATGACAATGGTGGCGGGTACATACATCGAGGGTTATGGGCCAAACTGGCAACCCTTTCTTTAACCGGTGGACAGATGTATTATTTTCTTGACATTTAGAATTATAGAGCGAACTAAGTGAAAACCGGAAATAAGTCTCCAGGCTGTTACTGAGGACCTGAGTTGAGCGGTGATTGGCTGAGCTGTGCTCTAGTCAGTTATCATCATCGTTATGTTTCCATTAATCCCATTTCTGAGGCTAGTTAACGAGCAGGAGGAGATGAATGGGCTCACGGCCGACACGGTGCCCTGAGGAGGTGGAGGGGGGTGAAGACAGAGCCTTGTGGTGAATGTATGACCATAGCTCCACCATGCACGCTCATGGTCTCCTGTCTGAAGGAGGCTACATTCAGACTCTACTGAAGCAGGCTGGACATCAGTCATCCTGGAGAGGAACTCATCAAACCAACCTGCTGTTCTCTGAACATTTTTATATCTTTGCATCTGTGAGCGTCTATAGAGCTATGTACAGAATGACAGCAGAGAGAAGTCAGTAAGCCAGTTGATCAGTCAACCAGCCAGTCAGTCAGTTCATAAGTCAGTCAGTTAGTCAACCAGTCAGGCAACCAGAGAAGTTAGTTAGCTAACCAGTGAGATCAGCCAGTTTAAAGCCAGTCAGAAAGTAATGTAGACAGTAGTTGTCCATCAGTTAGCCAGTCAGTCAGTCAGTAAAATAGTCAGTTGTCCATCAGTAAGCTAGTTAGTCAGTGAGCAAGCCAGTAAGTCAGTCAGTCAGTGAGCTAGTCAGCCAGCCAGTCAGTCAGTCAGTAAGCTAGTCAGTCAGTCAGTCAGTAAGATAGTCAGCCAGTAAGCTAGTCAGTAAGCTAGTCAGTCAGTCAGTAAGCTAGTCAGCCAGCCAGTCAGTCAGTAAACTACTCAGTCAGTAAGCGAGTCAGTCAGTCAGCCAGTCAGTCAGCCAGCTAGTCAGCCAGTCAGTCAGCCAGTCAGTCAGTCAGCTAGTCGGCCAGTCAGTCAGTCCACCTCACTGCCTTGTCTTTGGTTTGCAATAGGAACAATACATGAGCACTGTTTCCTATTGTCATTCTTTAAAATGACAATAAATAATAATATTGTATTCCTCTGGGATTATCGCTAGACATAAACGTAAACCTTTGTAAGGAATGATGATGATTTTTACTCTTAAATGCAACATATGATTATCACATTTGGGGATAGAAACTACACCGAAGTGTAGTTCATTGTTGGGATGATGTGTTGGAGCTGTAGTCGTTGTCTTCAGGTGTAATCACATGTACTCTATAAAGAACTCCTTTTGAATATACCTCAGAGTGGACTCTGTCTCAATTCTTGTTCATATTTACTGTGACGCATGTTACAGTTTTATGCATCTAAGTACCTCACCGTTTCAGTCCATTGGACAGAATTTGAACCCTCCCAACATACAGTCTAGCACTGAGGTCATTCAGAAGAGAGACTTGTTTCAGGAAAATCTCTGAAACCATCATCTTCAGGAGCAGAATATCCTTGAAGCTCATGTATTAGAAGAGCTGTGTCGCTGCGTCAAACACTCTGGAAAGACTTCCTCCTGCTGGCCTGTCGTTCTTTCTCTTCCTTCCTTCGAGAACCTACTAATGTCACTATACAGCATCAGTCAAGGAAGAAGGTGGGAGGGAAGGATGTGCCTGTCCAGTATTGAGACATGGCCAAAGCACTAGCCAACATCGTGCTCCACCCTCACGGTGATCTGTCCGTAGAAGAAGGTGGCCTGCTTCTCGCTCGTGGCAGCTGAGAAAGGCAACCTGCTGCCCTGTAGTGTCCTGGAGGGGACCTGCAGGCCCCCCGACCACAGGGAGGAGGAGGAGGTCGAGGAGGAAGAGGAGGAGGGAGAGGAGCCGGCAGGGAGGAAGTGACCACAGATAGAGCCCTTGGGGAAGCTGGAGTTGAGAGTGAAGACGTGGGAGGAGAAGGAGGTGGGTTCCCCAGAGGAGACGGGATCCGGGGGGAGGGTGTTTGTCACGGTGCACAGTTCACTGCTCCTCTGCCCCCTTCTCTTTCTCCTGTCCCCCCTCTGTCCTCCCCCGCCTCCTGCCCCCCACCCCAGCCGAGCCCCTATCTTCTGCCTCAGGCACCACAGCGCCCCCTGGAAACGCTTGCTGAGCAGCGCGTACAGCAGGGGGTTGATGTTCGAGTTCAGCAGCGCCAGCCAATAGGAGAAGGTGACAGCTGAGGGCGGGACCACGCTGGACTTATACGATAGGGCGGCCTCCACGGCCTGCACCAGGGCTACGGCCATATATGGAGTCCAGCACAGGAAGAAGGCGGAGATGACCAGGAAGAGGCGCAGCACCCCATGATGGTGCTGGTTCTGGAGGGGCTGGGAGACATTCTGGGCCAGGAAAGGCAGCAGCCGACTAGGGTGCGTACTGCTGGAGGAGAGTGGGGGGGGGCGGGGGTCAGCCGGACTAGCGGAGGCAGCATCGGAGGCAGCCTGGCCAGCCATCCTAGGGTCTGAGGCAGCCTCGCCTCCATGGAGCTCGGACATGAAGAGCCCAGTCAGGTTGTACACCAGCATAGCAGAGGAGGAGGATGAGTGGGAGGAAGGGTTATCACGGCTGCGCTGCAGCTGCTCCTCCAGGGTGTGGATCCTGCGGGCGTGGCCCCGGGCCACCCTCACAATGTGGACGTAGCAGAAGAGGATGACAGCAGCGGGCAGGAGGAAGGACAGACACACCATGAAGCCTGTGTAGCTGGGGCTGCTGGCCCAGTTCACTGCACAGCTGAAATGACAGAAACAATAACAATCCCATCAGCACAATACACAGGGGGATTCGAACCTGCAGCCTCTTGATCTGTGGACAAAGGCTCTAACCAGGGGCGCAGCTAAAAGAAATGGGCTGATTTATAGGTTGTATAGGTTGTCTGTTTTTAATCCAACAAATTTTTCATCCAAGATTTTTGAGAGCTCTTCCCCACATTAGGGCCCCAGGGTCGACAGTCCCACATTTCCCTCCACTTCCACGCCTCTGGCTCTAACCGCTAAGCTGTACCTGTACATAGGTGCCACGTATTCCACAGAGCTCCAGCCCAGCAGGGGGGGGCAGGCTGGTGAGCAGGGCCTGCAGCCACACCCACAGCACCACACTGCAGCTTCTCCACAGCGTGCAGCGCGAGCTGTAACGCAGGCAGTCCATGATGGAGCGGTAGCGGTCCAGAGCGATGGCTGCCAGCGTCAGTATGGAGGCCGTGCAGTACACAGAGGCTGTGTAGCCAGCGTACAGGCACCGTGTCTGGAGCAAAGCACAGGGGGAACTTGGTACACTAAACCTTACACCAGAGGTGTCCAATCCTGGTCCTCGAGAGCCGCTGTCCTGACGGTTTTAGATGTTTCCCTGCGCCAGCACACCTGATTCTAATGAAGGGTCGTTATCAAGCTCTGTGGAGGGGTGCTGGAGCAGGTAAACATTTAAAACCGTCAGGACAGTTGCCCTCGAGGACCAGGATTGGACACCCCTGCCTTACACCAACACAAAGACGATGAAAGGTTGGAGGAAAGCAACAATGAGGATGTTAAGTTTAAGATAAAAAATTTGATAATAACCACCAGAGAGCGGAAAAGCACAATGACAACTTAGTTCCTCCAAAACATATTTGACCCAAATATTAGTTCAAGTTATAAATGTAGCATATTTTACGTATCTTTCTGTCACTCCTACTGTAAAATATACAAATATGCACACACATACACACATATTTACATATATTACAGTGTATTGCACTGAGTAATGTATCATTATATTCAGTAAACCTGACATGTAAACAACAAGTCAGCCACATATTGGGAGTTCAACGGTATAGGAATAACTGCTGGACCTCAGAGTCATAAGGATTCCTATGGGGGACCTGTTGTCCTTTTTAACTGGTCCTAACCTGCGTTGGGTATTTGGTACTTCAGGGTCAGGTACATTGTTGTCGTTGTTTTGTTGATTGCTTTCCTAAAGATAAACTATTGCCCGTCGGAGATGCTTGCCTTAAGAATGTAACTCGTTTGGCTGAATGATCTTATAGCTCTTCCCTTTGCACTGGTTTCTCACGATGTATGTTTCATAATCTATAAGCCTGCTATGTTTGGGGTCTATCATTTTGCTATGCTCAGTGACCGCTGCTCTTTTGTAAAGCTCTCTCTTGTAAGTCGCTTTGGATAAAAGCGTCTGCTAAATGACTAAATGTAGGAAGACGACCAAACGGACTCACTGCGGTGTCAGCCCAGCTGTTATTCATGATGGAGACGGCAACGAGCGGCATGACTCCCACACCCACCAGCAGGTCGCTGACAGCCAGGTTAACGATGAGCACGGAGGTCACGGAATGGAAATTCTTGGTGGCCGCCACGATCCCGATGACCAGAACATTACCTAAGCAGGCACGCAGGCAGACAGGCACGCAGGCAGACAGGCACACACGCAGACAGGCACGCAGACAGACAGGCGGGCAGGCACGCACGCAGACAGGCACGCAGGCAGACAGGCAGGCATGCAGGCAGACAGGCACGCACGCAGACAGGCACGCACGCAGACAGGCAAGCAGGCAGGTAGGTGTCAGGAGAGCTCCCACACTGCAAGCGGACAGCTGGATCACCTTAACCCGCCTCCCCCTCCAAGCATGAGTTGCAGAACTTCTAAACACGCAGCACGTCGAAAGGTCTAATCAAATGGTCTCAAATGCTTGTAAACTACATTTAGACTGGGGTTATATTGTTGTCAATTACTTTCTACAATCTAATATTAAATAAAGATGGTTTTCGGTAAATAGGGCGTGTGGTACAGACCTGTCACCGCTCCCAGACACATGACACCCATCAGGACCTCCAGGAACATCTTCACTCCGGAGGTCAAGGTCACCCGCCCTGCAGCCTCCGCCGCTATGGTCTCATTCCACACCGACACTCGTAAATGAACCGAGACAGGGGCGCCGGAATCGGACCACGCACCATCCTGGTGGCTCATTGCTCGGAAAACTTGCGCGCTATGGTTACCTAAATACATTTAGACTGCTACATCGTATTTGTTCAAATGAGTAAAAAAAAATGTAAAAAAGGAAAGAAAAAAAGAAGCTTAAGACCATTTAAAAAAGATCCGTCAATAACTTTCTTTCCCATAATAAAAAAAAAGCGCTGGCAGAAGATTGAGCAGAAAATGCTTCTTTGCAGTAATTGTAGGGCTGACTCCGATACACCGCACACCGACCACGATAAATCGCACAGTGACCCCGATATACGGCGCACACCACCCCGCCACGCGCCGGGCCGCTCACCGTCTCCTAGACAACAGCAGCGCACCTGCCATCTCTCTGTTCCTCTGAGCGCGCGCTGGGCGGGGCGTTCCATGCGCTTGCTGCATAATTACTCTCACAATAACTTTCTTTCATTTGGTTCAGTAAACTTGACATGTAAAAACAAGTCAGCTCCTTTTAAAACTTTATTGAAAAGAAAAGATGAGAAAATAATTATTCACTGAATATAACCAATAAACAAAACTCTGGTAAACGGACCCAGCGAAAATCCTGTGAAGTCTCCAGACATGAATATGGAGCAGCAGGTCTGGTGGAGTGCAACCTCAGATATTCAGATAAAGAACTGCCGTCAGACTAATCTGTGTAGCAGAACTAAACACACAGCCTCTTCCACAGGACAACAGGGTCAGAAAAACTGTCCAGATAATCTGACAGCATGATGATGAGCTGACAATTGGCCTTAACAACCCAACATGAGCAGGAACCAGAAACAGTGTTTACAACTGGAAGTACCCTCTGTTGAGGAAGTAGGCTATCAAAACACTGTTACATCCTCTGAAGACCACACTGCAGACAAGAAACACACATCCACACACACATATCCAGACACAAACACACACACACACACCTTAAAACACATATGCTGCTGTAAATTTTGTAGGTCTGCCTTTTGGCAACTTTGGTCAATTATCACTAAAACCTTATCCTGGAGTTGTGTGTTTGACCAGGCTGCTGGTGTCAGTGACCTGTTAGTACCACACTCACACTAGCCAACAAACACACAAGCCATCAACACACACCAGCACACAACAACACACACCAGCACACAACAACACACACCAGCACACACCTCTCCAACCACAAACACAGCCCTTTGATCACCAAGGTCCTTCATCCATCCTCAGAGCCTTGCAAGGGTGGGGGCCACCTGGCCCTCCTGGGTGGAGGCCCGGTGCTGGCGGGTGTACTCCCACACCAGCAGGGCGGCGCTGACGTGCACGTTGAGGGAGCGCACCACGCCCTGCTGAGGGATCTCCACACACACGTCCAGCAGCTGAAGCAGGGGCGCTGGGATACCCTCCCGCTCGTTCCTGGAGGGAGGGAGGGGGGGGAGCTGCAGTTGAGTGACGTCATCAGGGGTGATGCAGTGAAAGAGGAGGGTACTTTGATAAACATCCACACGTTCGTGTTCATAAACACCTCATCAAGGCAACAACCCAAAACAAACAGGCATTATTTTCTTAATCCACCCGAGTCATACAAGGACTGACCTGCCGTGCACACACACACCTACACACACCTACAAACACCTACACACACCTACACACACACTCTTTGAACCCTGTGCATCAGAGGAAGTATTGATTGTGTAGCCTGAACACTCTGCTCGGTCTATGGGGGAGAGGAAGGGGGGAAGTAATGCTGTAGTTGATTTCCTGGCCCTCCCAAAGGGTGAGTCAATTAGAGCACAGCATGCCTGGACAGGCCTTCTCAGGGACAGCATGATTGGGAGAGGGCAGAAAGGGGGGAGTGGAGATGAGGGGAGACAGGGCAAGATGAGAGGAGAGAGGGGGAGATGAGAGGAGAGAACAGAATCAGAGAATGAGGAGGGTGGGGTAAAGGGGAGAGGAAAGTAGAAGAGAGGAAGGAGACACAAAACCTGAGGAGACGGGAGGAGAGACAGTGAGGAGATGGGGGGAGGAGAGGAGAGGGGAGGAGACACAGTAAGGAGAGGGGAGGAGACAGTGTATCCTGGCCCAGAGGACCAGTTAGTCAATTAGCAGGCTTACAGAAAAGAGCAGGGTCAGCTTTCTGTCACCCACAGGAGACACAGGAGGAGGAAGACTCGCTGTACCTGTGTGTTAGCCTGGCTCCACCCTCCTACTGTAGCTGTGTGTGTGTGTGTGTGTGCGTGTGCTCCTACCCCAGCAGCAGCAGGGTCTTGTCAGGAAAGCGGTAGTCTTCCAGACTGTGGCTGTTAGCGGTCTGTTCCACCCCTACGATGCAGTAGCCTCTGTCCTTCTGCTGCAGCAGGAAACGGGACAGCTCTGCAGGCTTCACCTGACAGAAGAGCAGCTCCACTTCACAAACCACAGAGCTCACCTGGAGCTAGCAAAGCACTAACACAGAGATAACACAAACAGTCATGGCCAAAATGGTTGGCCTTTTTACAGAAAATTTTGTGTTTCTCAGTTTATTTCCTTTGTATGTACTTTTTCTGTGAGAAATTCTGGAAAAAAGTCAGGGGTGCCAACAATTTTGGCCATGACTGTAGCTTGACTACAGCTTACGCAGTGCTCATCTGGAGCTATCCAAGCGCTAACCTAAGCTAAACTAGAGCTAGCCAAGAGGTTACATAACTAAATCAGAGATAATCTAGATAACAGTGTCTCTTGGTTAGTTCTGAGATAGCTTAAAGCCAGCTAAAGGTTAGCAAAGTTTGCCCTAGGGAGGGCTGTGCTGCAGTTCCTCCTCCTACCTCCAGTAGGGGGAGCCAGAGTTCCGCTGAGACACTCAGGGACTGGAATTGTTTGTCGCTGACGTGGCGAAGGCTGTCCAGAACCAGTCCGCTGGCACCGAAGATCTCACATGTCCGACACAATCCTATTACACACACAAAATGAACAAGCCAGTCTCTTTAGAGCGTGTCCCAAAAGGGTCTCGTCTAACAGAGGCAACAGTGACAGAGGGATGGGATGGACCAATCAGACAGAGGGACAGGACTGGACGGACCAATCAGACAGAGGGACAGGGTTGGACGGACCAATCAGACAGAAAGACAGGACAGGACCCATAACACAAGCAAACACTTCTTGTTTTCCAACATTACCGTTGCTATTATCTTGGATACAGAAGACATTTATTAATTGCATCTAATGTTCTAATATCATGTTGTGTCAATACTGGTTTGTTAAATGGGCCCTCTTGCCATTAATAAACTAATTTGTTTCACTGACAATGACATGCTGGTGTCTACTGAGTTAACATCAATACAGCAGTGCAGATCCCAAATCAGTCCCTTTATAATGAGTTCAAGCCAGTGCTTATCCAATCAGATATTAGGAGGACTGAGATTAGGTACTGGAACTGTGAACAGAAATCCAAGCCTAGCAATAGTAGCCCAACCAGTAGCACTCATACACACACTCCTGCACACACACACACATCTGCTTACGTAACCTTGAATTATGATGTTAGTCTACACTAGAGGTGTACAGGAAGTACAGGGTTAGGGTTAGTGTGTACTAGAAATGTCACACAGGAAGTTGGATCATAAGGTTGGTCCGCACCGGACGTATAACAGACTGGAAGGAGTTTCAGAACCACAGAACATCAATCCCAGATTTAACTAGCAGCAGTACCCCCTTCATGTCCCTCACCTCCCAGGTTGGTGGGCTTGTCTATGAGCGAGGCCACCACCAGGAGGGCACTGTGGAGCTTCCCCAAACGGGCAGCCCTCTGCTGGGGGGCCAGCTGCAGTTCTGGGCCCTGCTCCACCATCCCAAGCCTCCAGGGGGTCATCTTCTTCTGCACCTCAGTCCAGCACTCCTCCCTTTCCTGCTCACCTGGGAGAGGAACAGTATTATTACTTCACAGTGGTGAAGGGTGAACACCTTTATATTCACACAGTGGTGAGTGATGAACACCTTTATGACCTCACAGTGGTGACAGATGAACACCATTATGACCTTACAGTGGTGACAGATGAACACCATTATGACCTCACAGTGGTGACAGATGAACACCATTATGACCTCACAGTGGTGACAGATGAACACCATTATGACCTCACGTGATGAGGGAAGAACACCAGTATGACCTTACAGTGGTGGGTAATGAACACCACTACGGCATTGCAGTGATGACGGATGACCACCATTATGACCTCACAGGGATGACAAATGAACACCATTATGACCTCATAACCCTAACGAACACCATTATGACCTCATAGTGATGACGAATGAACATCATTATGACCTCACAGCATTCATATGTCTACATCTTGAGGAGGCTCTCTTTAGGGTTACAGGGTTAAAGCATTTTCTTAGACTTAGGAAGTCAAATTTGACGTATGTTATTTAGACACCTTTTAGCACGATGGCAACATTTGTAATTTTTGGGGGATAGAATTTAAATATCTAGCTTGGTTTCCATCCTGGGTCTGTTTAATTCTTGTAACTTCTCAGCTGCAGACTATTAACTGCCTGTTTGTGTCTGGTTCTTATTTCCTCTGCAGCTTTCTGCATGTTTTGGTGCTGCACTGCCCCCCGGTGGCAGTACCTTTGTCCTGCTGGACCCAGTCCCCTGGTGGCACCAGCCCCAGCTCTGGACTGGGGTTCCTCAGGGGCAGAGATGAGGGGCCTTGGGAGAACACCACCAGCTTCTCAAACTTCCATACAGGAAGCCACTCATCATCAGCCAGCTCTGAGAGACGAGGGAAGAGGAAGAAGATGGACTAGAGGAGGAGGGGTGCAAAGGGAGGAAGGTAGAAAGAGAGACAGAGAGAGAGAGAGAGGGGAGAGAAGGAAGAGGGAATTAGACAGCCACAAATGGAGCACCTTTAAAACACACTGCACATCCCTATTGACCAACTGGTCTCACTTCAACACTGATCTGATCAAATGGCAGCTACTGGTTTTACCTCAACACTGTGATAGGATGGAAGATACTGGTTTTACCTCAACACTGATCTCTGATAGGATGGAAGCTACTGGTTTTACCTCAACACTGATCTCTGATAGGATGGAAGCTACTGGTTCTACCTCAACACTGATCTCTGATAGGATGGAAGATACTGGTTTTACCTCAACACTGATCTCTGATAGGATGGAAGCTACTGGTTTTACCTCAACACTGTGATCTCTCATAGGATTGGAGTTACTGGTTTTACCTCAACACTGTGATCTCTGGCAGGATGGAAGCTACTGGTTTTACCTCAACACTGATCTGATAGGATGGAAGCTACTGGTTTTACCTCAACACTGTGATCTCTGATAGGATGGAAGATACTGGTTTTACCTCAACACTGATCTCTGATAGGATGGAAGCTACTGGTTTTACCTCAACACTGATCTCTGATAGGATGGAAGCTACTGGTTCTACCTCAACACTGATCTCTGATAGGATGGAAGATACTGGTTTTACCTCAACACTGATCTCTGATAGGATGGAAGCTACTGGTTTTACCTCAACACTGTGATCTCTCATAGGATTGGAGTTACTGGTTTTACCTCAACACTGTGATCTCTGGCAGGATGGAAGCTACTGGTTTTACCTCAACACTGATCTGATAGGATGGAAGCTACTGGTTTTACCTCAACACTGTGATCTCTGATAGGATGGAAGATACTGGTTTTACCTCAACACTGATCTCTGATAGGATGGAAGCTACTGGTTTTACCTCAACACTGTGATCTCTCATAGGATTGGAGTTACTGGTTTTACCTCAACACTGTGATCTCTGGTAGGATGGAAGCTACTGGTTTTACCTCAACACTGATCTGATAGGATGGAAGCTACTGGTTTTACCTCAACACTGTGATCTCTGATAGGATGGAAGGCACCAAAGAAGAAGTGCTCCTGAATCCTGCTCCAGTTCTTATTAGCATTCCTGTAGAAACAGGAAATTAGTTATATCCTGTAAAGGCAGGAAGTAGCTAGAGTGGTTACTGGTAGCATTTTATTAGAATAGGAAGTTGTTAAGATGAGAGTAATATCCTGTAGAGACAGGAAGTGGCTGTATAATTCAGCACAGACACAATAAGAAAGACATTTTAAATCATCTTAACTTCCTCTGTGACTTACCCAGTGCTCTGCATGGCCTCTGCCTGGTTTAGACAAGACTGGACCAGGGTGGCCAGCCCCCCAAGGCTGTCTGCCCCACCTGACCCTGCTTCAGCCTCCACCCGGGCCCCCTGCAGCCCCCACACCCTCTTCAGGGCCAGCAGGGCATACAGCCGCACGCTGAAGTTGTGGCTAAAGCACCACTGAAGAATAACATCTAGAGCCCTGCGCCACTGGACAGCCTGAGGAGAGAGGAGGAGGGGGGGGGGAGGAGAGGAGGGAGGGAGGGAGGATGGAAGGAGAGGAGGAGGGAGGGAGGAAAGGAGAGGAGGGGATGGAAGGAGGGAAGAAGAGGGGAGGGGGGATGGAAATACAGTAGAGGGGGAAGGAAAGGAGGGGGGAGAGAGGATGGAAGAAGAGTAGAAGGGGGGAGGAGAGGAGAAGAGGGAGGGAGAAGGGATGGAAGGAAAGAGGAAGAGGGGGGAGGAGAGAAGAAGAGTGGATGGAAGGAGAGGAGAGGGGGGGAGGAGAGGAGCAGGCAGGAGAGAGGGAGAGGGGATGGAAGGAGAGAGGAGCAGGGAAGACAGAGGGAGAGGGGATGGAAGGAGATAGGAAAAGAGGGCCGATAGTGTGAGAGAGGGAGTGTGTGTGTGTGTGTGTGTGTGAGAAAGTCAAAATATTAATGAGCGTTTCTGATCTACCTTGTCCGGTAGTGCAGGCATGATGATGTTGAGATGAACCAGGACAGACAGGTAGGTACAGATGCTGGTCTTGGTCTTCTCCTGGTCCTGAAGGAGACATCCAGCCATGAACCCAGATGACAGACCTCCATCTCGGCAGGGCCTGAACATCTCTGCTGGCTGAGAACATCTCAACTGGGCCTGAATATCTCTGCTGGGCCTGAACATTTCTTCTGGGCCTGAACATTTCTTCTGGGCCTGAACATCTCTACTGGGCCTGAACATCTCTGCTGGGCCTGAACATCTCTACTGGACCTGAACATTTCTACTGGGGCTGAACATCTCTAATGGGCCTGAACATCTCTACTGGGCCTGAACATCTCTTCTGGACCTGAACATTTCTACTGGGCCTGAACATCTCTGCTGGACCTGAACATCTCTACTGGGCCTGAACATCTCTGCTGGACCTGAACATCTCTACTAGGCCTTAACATTTCTACTGGCTCTGAACATCTCTATTAGGCCTGAACATCTCTACTGGGCCTGAACATCTCTACTGGGCCTGAACATCTCTATTAGGCCTGAACATCTCTACTGGGCCTGAACATTTCTACTGGCTCTGAACATCTCTACTGGGCCTGAACATCTCTACTGGGCCTGAACATTTCTACTGGGCCTGAAAATTTCTACTGGCTCTGAACCTCTCCCAGTGTGTGTGTGTGTGTGTGTCAGTTGAGGGGCTCACCAGAGTGAAGCAGGCCCACAGCTTGTCTATGTGTGCTGGGAAGCGGACCAGCAGCAGCACCATCACCCACTCCATCAGGTACTTGACAGACGCCTGGTTACTGCAGAATCCAGCCTCGAAGATCCGATACGCAACATTGTTCACAAACTCCTGCACACGTTGACAACCAAATCCACACACACATACGCAGGGTAGCTCATCAGACCAGCATTCTGTGTAGTGTGTGTGCACCTCTCTCATTTAAGGAACCAGCAGCACCTGGGTAGATGTGTCTGTGTGTAGGTGTGTGTTTAATTGTGTGTGTGTGTGTGTACAGGTGTGTGTGTGTGTGGTGTGTGTGTATAGGTGTGTGTGTGTATAGGTGTATGTGTGGTGTGTGTATAGGTGTGTGTGGTGTGTGTATAGGTGTGTGTGGTGTGTGTATAGGTGTGTGTGTTGTGTGTGTATAGGTGTGTGTGTGGTGTGTGTATAGGTATGTGTGGTGTGTGTATAGGTGTGTGTGTGTGTGTGGTGTGTGTATACCTCTCTCAGTTTAGGCAGCAGCAGCAGAAGAGTCTGCCACACTCTATTCTTCACACGGTGTTGAAGGGAGTTGCTATAGTAACGGGTTTTGGACTTGGATATCTCCTCATCCTGAAAACAGAGAAGAAGAAGAGCCCACTGTGTTTATGTGTGTGTTGGTGTCCAGTAGACTGTGTGTGTATCGGCAATAAACTGTGTCCGTGAGTGAGTGTATGACAGAGTGTGTGTGAGAGCATGCAAGAGAAATAGAGTGTGAGTGTGTGTGTGGGAGAGTGAGTGAATGTGTGTGTGAGAGAAAGACAGAGGGTATGTGAGAGTGTTTAGCTCAGAGACAGAGAGAGTGTATGTGTGAGATAGAGAGAGCGATGGTGTGTGTGTGTGTGTGTGAGATGGAGAGTGTGTGTGTGTGTGTGAATGTGTGTGCGAGAGTGTGTTTGAGTGTGTGTGTGCGTATTCTGTACCTTCCTCAGCAGACGAAGCATCAGCTCCTCCATCAGGGTCTGGTGCTGCTGGTTGGAAGGTTCCAGACCGCTGAGAAACCCCAACACAAACACACGAGGAGCCTGCTCGTCCCTCTCATCACTGACACACCCGCACAGGGAGACCAGAGAGAAAGACCAAGGAGGGAAGGAGGGGGAGAGAGACCAGAACCAGAGAGGACTCAATGTTAGCAGATTAGCATCTCATATCTGGATTAGAAGAAATAATATACAGCATCAAGGGCTCAGTATAAATTTTGTCACCAAAAACGTTTATGTATTTGTTGACCCAATTTATTTATACAAACTATTTTGTCAATTAAAATTACTGAAGAAATTACTGAGACTTGCTGCTTGCTGCTTATTCTGAAAGAAGACCTGGTTATATCAGCCATCTCAAAGCACTGGTGGTTATTATACATTCTCATCTGCATGTAAATATTCTCACTGCCTAAATGCCTTTTCCAACAGAATCCTTTAGTTTCCTACTTGGTGAACATCCATGGTAATGACATTTACATTTAGTCATTTAGAAGATGCTGGTCTGAATAAGATAACCATGTCAGAACTGCAAATAAATATAGGCATCTTATGAAGACAGACAAAACTAATTGCTTTTTAAGTTGAGTTTTTCAACTCATGCGAAGTTTGAGTGTGAATGGTGTGTGTGAACATGTGCGAGTAGCAGACCTGTGGACCACAGTGTTGGCTGAACACTGCTCTCCCATCCTCTCCACATAGCTCTGAACCTCCTGGATCAATCTACACACACACAGACACACAGACACACACACAGCCTCTTGAGTTTAGAGGAAAGTTCTAGAATAAAATGCATGACCACAAGAACAGCCTATCCTCCATCGCCCCCTGTGGGTGACAGTGAGAAGAAAAGCCCACAAGCACCTCTGGTCTCTCCTGAAGACTGGCCCATAGACGCAAGCCTCCGTCAAGATGTCCAACTGGAGTAAGGAACTTCCTGTGTCTGGGCCCGGCTGGGAGGTACTTCCTGTTTCTGGGCCCAGCTGGGAGGTACTTCCTGAGTCAGACTTGGTCCAGGTATGACAGCAGTGCTGGATCAGAATGTTGAACACCCCTGTCTTGATCTGAGAAAGCTCGATAAGCTCAGCAGAGATCTACATGGAACAAACACACACACACACACACACACACACACAAAGAAACCCCTTGTCAGTCAGTAAAAAGCACTTCTCATGTAGTCCTAACAGAATGCGTGTTCTCACCTCTCTAACAGTGTGTGTCTGTGTGTTCTCACCTCTCTAACAGTGTGTATGTGTGTTCTCACCTCTCTAACAGTGTGTGTTTGTGTGTGTTCTCACCTCTCTAATAGTGTGTGTGTTCTCACCTCTCTAACAGTGTGTGTGTGTTCTCACCTCTCTAACAGTGTGTGTGTGTTCTCACCTCTCTAACAGTGTGTGTGTGTTCTCACCTCTCTAACAGTGTGTGTGTGTTCTCACCTCTCTAACAGTGTGTGTGTGTTCTCACCTCTCTAACAGTGTGTGTGTGTTCTCACCTCTCTGAGTGTGTGTGTCAGTAGTGGGGCCTGTGTGTGTGAAAGCTCCAGCAGCGGGGGGCTGTAGGCCATGCGGATGAAGGCCTGCAGCGTGGGCCAGAAGTCCTGGGGGTTGCTGCTGAGGGCCTGGACCAGCGCCCAGGACCGCCGCACTGCCTCGGCACACACCTCCTCCCCACACAGCGCCATCTACTGGACAGAGAGAGGACGGGCTCAGCAACCCTGCTGCAGAAGCTCTACACAGTAACAAGCTGTGCACTGAGTGCCTCACATTAGCAGTGACGTTAGTTAGCTATTGGCTAGGCCCAGATCAGTTAACTAGAGGCTAGGCCCAGATTAGTTAGCTAAAGGCTAGGCCCAGATTAGTTTGCTAGAGGCTAGGCCCAGATCAGTTAGCTAGAGGCTAGGCCCAGATCAGTTAGCTAGAGGCTAGGCTCAGATGAGTTAGCCAGAGGCTAGGCCCAGATTAGTTAGCTAGAGGCTAGGCCCAGATTAGTTAGCCAGAGCTAGGCTCAGATTAGTTAGCTAGAGGCTATGCCCAGATTAGTTAGCCAGAGGCTAGGCCCAGATCAGTTAGCTAGAGGCTAGGCCCAGATTAGTTAGCTAGAGGCTAGGCCCAGATCAGTTAGCTAGAGGCTAGGCTCAGATCAGTTATCTAGAGGCTAGGCCCAGATTAGTTAGCCAGTGGCTAGGCCAAGATCAGTTAGCTAGAGGCTAGGCCCAGATTAATTAGCCATGTGCTGTAAAGAGCAACCCCCCCCCCCCCCTCTCCCCCTCACCCCCACGCTGGGCTAACCTGAGGCAGCTCTGCCTCCATGAAGGCCAGCACAGGCAGCACCAGGTGGCTAGGCAGCAGGGCCAGCGCCTCCACAGCAGCCTGCAGGGCCCCAGTGGCTCCTGGGGGGCCCAGAGGGGGGGCCGCCCTCCTTAGGAAGCCCAGGCAGACCCACTGGTCCCGGGTGAAGCAAGCTGCCATGCGGCCCCAATCCTGCAGGGAGACACCTGGACCTGCAGCACTGGGGGGGGGGGGGGAGGGAGGAGGGGTAAAGAGGGGAGACTCAGACTAACAGCACATCAGCAATCTTATCTCTATCTCTCTTTTTGTTATCCTCCCATACACTCTCTTTCCCTTTCTCCTTTTCCACCAATCTCTCTCCCCCCCATCCCCATCTTCAACCAACACATCCACTCATATCTTCATCCATTCATTCAGCCGTGTCTCCATGGCTGGCCCCTGGGCCAGGCAGCATACTGACCCAGCAGAACTGCCTGCTGATGGGGGTTTTGGAAGGGTCTGGTTGAAGAGGCCGATGGGGACAGAGGGGGAGGAGGGGGAGGCAGGGGGGTGGAAGAAGTCCTTGAGTGATAACAGCACAGGCACAATCTCTGATTGGCTGTTGTTGACTTCCTGGTTGGCAAGGTCACAGAGCATGGCCAGCGACGCCATGGCAATGGCTTTAGTCACCTGGCTGGCTACAGTTGGGACCTAGACACACGTGCACACACGCGCACACACAGAAAAAAGAAGAACATAACTAAATAAGTCCCATACCCCTAGGAAATGTAATCCAAACATGTGTTTTCTGAGCATGTTATTGACCCAGTGTGTGTGAGGGCAGGCCTTACTTGCGGGCCAGCGCAGAGCAGTGTAGGGAGGCAGGCTGAGGCCAGTCTGGGGAGGCAGGCTGAGGCCAGTCTGGGGAGGCAGGGCTGTAAGGAGGAGAGTCTGGAAGCCAGCAGCAGCTCTCTTACCGACACCAGGTACAGCTCTGCTCTCGGAACATCACACAGCTGCAGGACAACACACACCTTTACTGGGTTATATGTTGGTGTGTGTGTGTGCATGTGTGCTGTATGTGTGGTGCGTGTGTGCGTGCATGTGTGCTGTGTGTGTGTGTGTGGTGCGTGTGTGTACCTCCAGCAGCTCTCCATTCAGCCTCCGGAGAATAAACTCCTGGATTGACTCCATCACTCCTACGAGCAGCGTATCCATGGCAACGGCCACGCGGTCCACTGAAGGACACACAGCACAGACATCAACATCGTGACGCCCCACGGAAGGAAGCATGTTTACAGTACTGAGACGTGGCCTAGGGGAAGGGCTTGGCAACCCTGGTCCTAGGGAGCCACTGTCCTGAAGATTTTAGATGTTTCCCTGCTTTAGCACAGCATATTTCACGGCCACAGATTATGTTTTATTTGTGTATTATGGATTATTTGATTATGGCTTGAGTATTCCCTTTTTTTAATGATGTCCTTCTCCTCCTCATAAAACTCCATCAGGAGCTGTTGTTCTGTGGCCGTGAAATATGTTGCGCGACTCTTGTCCATGTTTTGATCGGTGATTCTGTGAGCGATCGCAAGGTCCATTTAAGAATGCTGTGAACACGCATTTATCCCGACTCTGTGGGATCCTCATAATTACCCTACATTAGAATCAGGTGTGCTAAATCAGGGAAACATCTAAAATCTTCAGGACAGTGGCTCCCTAGGACCAGGGTTGCTGACCCCTGGCCTAGGGGTTACCTACCCTGCCTCTCCTCTGTTGCCGGGCGACCGGGGGGGTGTCTGAGCTGGAGGAGGCGGAGCAGCAGCTGCAGGCTCTTGTCTGTCTTCCTGAGCGGCAGGTAAACGTTGGTGCCGAGTCTCCCCAGCGTGGCCACCAGGGGGAGCAGGAGAGCTTGAAGCGCTTCTCCAGGTCTGCCTCCCTCCCTCCTCTCCTCCATGTCGGCCCACAGCAGGAGGGCTGTGGCCAGCATGTTCGCCTCCCCCAGGTCTGGCAGGCTGTCAGTCTGGTCTGGAGGACAAACCCATGACAGAAGCGATGCCTTCCCTATACTCAGTAACATTATGGTTGAGATGTAATTGTTGCACTTCTTATTATAACCATACACCACTGAGCTGCTTCTTCCATTAGTCTTAGAGCTGATTCTGACAGACCTCAACACATTCAAGACAGATGGAAACATTTCAAATGCTGAAGACTGACCTGTGGAGGCCGGGACCCAGAGATAGGCCTCCATCTGCCTCTGGACGTAACCCAGGACGGAGTCTCTCTCTGGGGTAGCAGGACCAGCTTCTTCACCCGTCTCCACCCTGGAGCCACACGCTCTGAAGCTGCCCTCGTTATCTAGCAGCCACACACACACCTGGAGAACACACACACACAAGATGTTACACTGACACACCCACACACACTCCCCTTGAGGACACACACACAAGATGACACACACACACACGCACTCACTTGGAGGACACACACACATTTGAAGGAGACACACACTAACAACGTTACACTGACACACTCAAAATGACAATTTTGACACTTTTTAAGTAATTAAAGTGTCAAACACCCACATCCACACACACACAAACATACACACAACCTACCTGGTTCCACAGGTCAGTACCTCGGCACAGAGACTCGTTGGCAGGAAAGTGCACCAGCAAACTGAACACCTCATCTAAGGTGACTGAGCTCTAAAACACACAGTTCTTCATCGTCATCATCTTCATCATTATCATCAGCAGCCAGCTAGAACTAGATGTTCCCTCTTCTAAAATGTTCAACCCATTTTTACACACGTCCGGTTCTACATCTTCAGCGTGATATTTAACTAAGTCCAGTGGAGATCTTCAGCTCTACTTTCGATTGGCATTATTTGTAAATCTGTGTGGAGAAAAGCTTCTGCTAGACTAAAGCTTAGTTTATGCTCCCGCGTCAAACCTTACACTGGGGGCGTGGCACGGTTGTTGAGCATTTGAACTTCTGCGTCGAGGGTCCGCGTTACTCTGCAATTCACCGCCATGCCACCAGGGGGGTGTGGCTGTGTGGTTTCAAGGGTTATAGCCGAATCCTTGCTCATTATTGAAGAGCAAATGCTTATATTGCAAATGATGTGGAAGCGCAGGCGACAGAGACGACGTTTGCGGAGGTTCTGTACGATCACTAAAACCGGTCGAGGCTGGAAACGGGTGAATTTGCAACACTGGTTCACCTGGATGAACAAACGCACTTTCGATACTTTCGAATGTCAGCGGGCCGATTTGACGAGCTTCTTCGCCGTATACAGCCTGGCGAGTGGAGAAAAGTGGTGGCCAATGATTCAAACTTCACAATGGTGTCCCGAGGCACACTCAATGAGTGATAATAAACTGTAAACTATGCATGGTGTGTAAACTGTGTTGTGCTGTGTGTGTTGAAAATAAATATCAAAACAACTGTTTGAAAACAAACTTGTGTGTTTTATTCTTATGTATTATGTAATACAAAAAGTAGAATAAAAAAAAAAATCACAGCACTAAAACAATACAACACACAATATGCATTGTAGTATGTTTAACATTTAATATAAAAAGTCTAATTTAAAAGATCACGGCAAAAAGTGCACTCAAACGATACAACACACGTATCTAAACTATTTACAAAACTACGTCACGTTCTGAGCGGACCAATCACAGCGCTTGCGACGGAGACAACGCAACGCGTAGTTAGGATTTTTTGGAGGTGCGCGGAGGAGCAATGCGGGAGGGTCTGCGTTGTCTGCGGAGCAATGCGGGCGACGCGTCGTGGGAGCATAAACTAAGCTTTAGTCAATGTAAACGGCCCCTCAAGCCTCCAGCCGGGGAGCTGCACAGCCCTGTCTTACCACGTCAGTCAGGCAGAGGGTGCTGTTAAGCAGAAAGCACTGGGCAGCCCCTCTGAGCAGGACCTGGTGCGTTACCATGGTGCAGCGCAGCACCTCTCTGCAACACAGCATGGGGGGTGGGGGGGGGGGGGTATACACACTCATATCCATGACAGAAAATGCAGAGGCAAGGTTTTGATTTAGCTTCATCTCCAGATAGATGTTGGTTGGTCTAGAACAGTGGATCTGAACTGTGGTCCTTGTGGACTCCCTGTCCTGCATATTTTAGATATTTTCCTGCTCCAACACACCTAGCTCTAATGAATAGGTTGCTATCTAGCTCTGTAGGATACTGGTAAAGAGCATGCATTAGAATCAGGTGTGTTGGAGCAGAGAAACATCTAGGACATGCAGGAGAGGGGGTCCAGATTTGAGAACCAGTAGTCTAGAACCTTCCATGTCTCAGTCAGATTCCATTCTGTGATAGAGGGGGCCAGCAAGGGGTACCTCAGGGCCTGTAGTGTCTGGGGGCCTAAGAGGGGGCCGGGGGGCAGGAAGGAGAGGGCCTGGGACAGGAACAGGACTGGTACAGAGCACCAGTGCTGGGAGGCCAGCCTCTGAACCAGCTGCTGAAGAACTGACCCTGAGAGAGGACAAGAGAAGAAAGCTTCATAACAATACAGAGCATTCACAGAGTGTGTCTATCTTTCCATCTCTGTGTCTGCATGTGTGCGGGTGTGTGTGCGGGTGTGTACCTCTGTTCTCCAGTGGCAGGCTTTTGAAGAACGACACCAGGAAGCTCTGCAGCTTGAGCCCCAGCTCTGGACATTCCCCAATACACTGGGCCTGGCTTCTGAAAACACACACACACACCCACACACACCCACACCCACCCACACACACGTCAGAGGGAAACAGCATGAAGGACACTGTCTCCCTGCCCATCAATCTCCTGCTGTTTCCTCACCTGTGGAAGAGGGAGCTCTCAGACAGCACGTCCATGAAGGGACCCACTATGAACTGAAGAACAAGAGCAGGTGACTTCAGACAGTCTCACACACTTCAACACCCTCCTTCGCTCCGCCCTCCCTCCCTCCCCCTCACCTGAGAGAAGGCCTGGGAGAAGCCAGGCAGGGTGGAGGTCTGCAGGCCCAGCAGGTGGCTCACCCCCTCCCTCATCACAGCCTTGTTCTCACTGTGGAACATGCGCTGGTACACACACAGCAGCCAGGAGGGGTGGAGCACTGGCAGGGGGGATGCTGGGAGGAGAGGGGGAGGAGAGGGGGAGGAGTGGAGAAGCGAGGAGAAAAGGGGAGGGGAGGATGAAGAGGAGAAACAAGAACAAATGATTAGTGTTGCTTTTGTCAACGAACCTTTATCACGTGATGAAGACGCAACGTAAATGCTGGTCAGGTGCGTTCGACATCGGCTGCGGCTGCATGAAACGACCAGCGAGAATTGCCAGTTGCAGTCCGGGATGAATTATATTAACAGTTCAGTCAAGTCGGACATCCCTGCTTCTCGTGCTTTGCTGCTGTGGCGTCAGTCATGGCCGCGCTGTTTGCGTACTTTACGTGTGTGTCCTTGGGCAAGACACTTCACCCTACTTGCCTCAGGGAGAATGTCCCTGTACTCACTGTAAGTCACTTAATGAAAAATTGGTCATTTAACGTATTGGGCCAAGTTAAATTATCTCCCTCTCTTGGGCCAAGTTAAACTGTATCTTAAGTTTGATGAGACTTACTCAATCAGAACTAAACTTTAGTTAGCTTTAATTATGTTAGTGAAAATCCACACTAAAACACTTCCTCCAAAAATAATACGCTATTGCAGTCTGTCAATAAAGGCAACTATTGGCATGAACGACTAATTGTACTGTTTGGTCCGCATGAGTAGTAACGAAACTCAGCATGACCAGAAAACACGCATCCAATTTGCTATGGGTGAATCATGAAAAAGCAACTTATAATGCTATATCGTTGACGAATAAAAATCAGACCAGATGTGGTTTATATAATAAAAATAATGCTCAAATGTATCTTAATTTTCGTTGACTAAAACGAGAATAAACAAATTCTCACTTCAAGGGCTGCAGCTGGTCACACTGTGCAAACACAGATGATTTAATTTCCTCAAGCCGACTCGCGGCATTAGAAGACGACAACAAAATTAAGACAACAATATTACAATACAATAACCTAGTTTTAAATGGGTTTGACTAAAATACTATTTATGTTTTGTCTACTACTAGGTACTCATACTATATTGACTGTGTCAGAGGGAATCGCGTTACTTAAAAGAGACTAAAATACAATTTTCATTAACGAAAACTAGACTAAAATGCCATCAGTTTTCGTCGACTAAGATTATACAAAAATAGTAATGGATAATTCTGACTAAAATAAGACTAAATTGCTCAGACTTTTAGTTGACTAAAACATGACTAGACTAAAAAGAGTATGAACGTGATTAAAACTAATTACAAACTCAAATGACAGTTTCATTCAAAGACTGGACAACAACAAAAATTCAAACAGGTTACCAAAAACACTAACACTACAAATGATGAGATAACAAAAGAAGGGGAGAGAACTTAAGCAAGTCAACACATAACTAAACACACACTCCCACTTCAGGGCTGAAGTGTGTGTTACCTTGGCTCTCCCTGGCGGTGGTCTGGATGAGAGCGTCCAGCCTGGAGAGGACAGGCCGCACCACATGGATCTAAGAGGAGATTGGAGAACACGCTAGTAACCATGGCAACACGCAGAGCTGATTTAACGTTCACCATCGACAGTCAACCAGTCAGTCTGTCACTGCGTTTGGATGAGTGAGTGAGAAACAGAGTAAGTTTGTGGGAGAGAGAGAAGGATGGAAAAAGAGAGCGACATAGAGAGGGAGAGATGGTGAGTGAGACAGACAGACACACAGAGTACTGCTGTACCTGGTTCTCCTCCAGGGTTTCTATGATCAGGGCATAGTCCTCCCAGAAGGTCCTGAGCAGCTTGCTGCTCCCTGGCTCCCACCTGAACACCATCTCCTCACCTGCCAGGAGAACCACAGTCTGTCTGGGGACTGCTTGTTTCAGCACACAGACAACTCACAGGGGTGGGCTTAAGGGAGCAAAGTAGCAGGTTCCCTCATTCCTCTGCCTCTCTCATAACATTTATCTCTTGATTTCAATTTCCAGCTATCCATCTCTCTGATTAACCATCTCTGTATCTGTGTGTATGTCTCTGTCCGTCTGGCTGCAGTTAGGAGGTTCACCATGGTGTTGTATGCAGACCTGTGGGCTAGGAACAGGAACAGTGGCTGAGAGCTACTGCAGAACCTGCGAGAGCCCAGGTCAGACCAGAGGAAGGCTTTGGCTGGAGGATTCACTGCTGCAGACATGGGTCTCCCTGATGGATGAGTTCCTGGTCCCTTTTCTCATCCCCCCCCCCCCCCCCCCCCCTCTGTCTGCCTCCCTCTGTCTGCCTCCCTCTGTCTGCCTCCCTCTGTCTGCCTCCCTCTGTCTGCCTCCCTCTGTCTGCCTCCCTCTGTCTGCCTCCCTCTGTCTGCCTCCCTCTGTCTGCCTCCCTCTGTCTGCCTCCCTCTGTCTGCCTCCCTCTGTCTGCCTCCCTCTGTCTGCCTCCCTCTGTCTGCCTCCCTCTGTCTGCCTCCCTCTGTCTGCCTCCCTCTGTCTGCCTCCCTCTGTCTGCCTCCCTCTGTCTGCCTCCCTCTGTCTGCCTCCCTCTGTCTGCCTTCCTCTGTCTGCCTCCCTCTGTCTGCCTCCCTCTGTCTGCCTCCCTCTGTCTGCCTCCCTCTGTCTGCCTCCCTCTGTCTGCCTCCCTCTGTCTGCCTCCCTCTGTCTGCCTCCCTCTGTCTGCCTCCCTCTGTCTGCCTCCCTCTGTCTGTCTCTGTCTGTCTCTCTCTGCCTCCCAATGTCTCTCTCTCTCTTTCTCTCTCACCTTCTTCAGACGCAGGTTCTCTGGGACACTTCTCCCCTTCCTCCTCTGAGAACGCCACACACCTCTTCAGCAGGTAGAGCGCACGCTTCCGTGACACGGTGTCTCTGTGAGTCAGGCCGTCCTGAAGGATCCTCCAAAACTGCGGCAACAGGCGGGGGTCGTGTGGCGCAGTGTTGGAGAGTTTCACAGGAGCCAGCAGGTGATCTGAAAGAGCTGTCAAACACAGCAAGGCGCGCTCTGTCGCCACAGGGGACCTGTCACAAGCGTGCCAGCAGCACAGCTCCTCCAAAACAAACTGGAGGGTTTTGGCCACCTTGCCCTGATCGCTGGAACAGGTGAGGAGGGTCAGCAGAATGCGCACCGTGATTTTGGACACCAGGGCGTCGGATGCGATCCGGACGCAAGACAAGGCACATGCTAGAGTGGCTGCAGACAGCTGTTCATCTTCTGCCAGAGCGGGGAGCAGGACAGAGAGCACCTCGATGGCCAGGTTCATATGCAGCCGCTCCTCATCATTCCCCTGATCCACGCTGTCTCCGTCTGACTGCTGCAGCGTGGGCAGAAGGGACCGGCTGAGCTGTGCAGCAACACCGGGATCACACAGGGACACGCAGATGCCCAGTAACCTGCAAACCGCACTGGTCATTTCCTTACACCGCGAGTCTTGCTCCTCGTTACATCCCATAGACTCAGTGGAGATCTGATACAACAGAGGCATGCACTGCTTCCAGATGATGGATTCAACCCGCTCTAGAACATCCTGCCTCCTGCTCAGTCTGTCTCCCGAGTCAGACTCTTTATCAAGTCCGTCAATGAAAGCTGCAAGTGCCTCTACTCTCTCTTTTTCTGGCCAGTCTTCACTGGGCCAACACAGCGCATTGAACAATGCTCCATGATCAGGGGAGCATGATAAAACTGCCTGGATTAGTACAGCCGACATAGCAAAGCAGTGTGCGGTTTGAGAGAACAACTATCCACGCGTTTCCATGCGGAATGTCAACTTCCCTAGACGTCAGAAAAGCGAACTCTCGCGAGATAAGTTGCAAGTTCGGTACTAATATGTGATGAAGGTACCATCCATGTCAATGTTTACTATGTTTTTAACGTGAAACTTTTGTGATGCTTTTATTGTCTGTGAAGCGACTTTGAGTACCTTGAAAAGCGCTATAATACAATGTATTATTATTATTACCAGTGTGGTAATGTGCGAGGTAACGGCGCTTCAATAATCACACTTTGATGCCCTTACGCTGATTTATTGAAGAATGTTATTCAACCATTTGTCCTCTTTGACCAACCGTAAAATAATCATTATTGGAACCCAACTCAAACTCGCGACCTATACATCCGCGTTGGGCTTTTAGATGACACAAGAGGGCGCCAAATATAATGTACAAAACGTATATTTTAGTTTTTGCCAATAGCTTGAAAACCATCCGTTCATCTTTCTAAAACTGTATACACAAGCACACACACACACACACACACACACACACACACACTACTAAAACAATCCTTTGTCAAAATGCTACTTTGATGACAAAAAGTATACAGATTTACATAATATGAATGTTTTCAGATTAGCAGCACCACACTAGTTTACTTTTATGATCTGATCATTTTAGCCTCTATAAAACAAGTGGTTTGAGGTGAAGTTGTTTATCGTATAATATCTACTATGAGTCGTCTCACGCTGGGCGCTCTGATGTGTATCACTACATTATTACTTAGTTATATCTACATAATCAATGTTTGTCTGGGTTTGAGGTGGTTGAGTTAGATTAGGGTTTGTGCCTCCATTCATTTGACCTGAAATTTACTCCAGAGGAAGCTTTAGATTCACTAAACCCACTGAGACCAAAGTAAGGAGCAATGCTCTGAGTTGAAACAAAAACACAACCTAATTTCCATGTACTTGTCCACTTCCTTAATTATCCTGCATTTTTCCATTTTTTTTATTCTTCTAAGGCTGGTCAACCCTATGCAGACTTCCTCTCCTGAAGATTTTCAGTTCAACCACAATTAGAACAAACGGGGTTCAGCTTGTCAACCAAGCTAATTAGTAGAATCTGGTGTTTTGCAATTAGGGTTGAAATTGCACGTCCTATAAATACAACACCTGCAGCAGCCAACTTTTAACTTACTCTTTGTTCTTGAGTTGGAACATTAGCTTCTTTAAACAAGTTGTTAGAGGTGAGGTTGTTAATTGTGTCATGTCTAGAAACACCATGAGTTGTCTTCGCATGCTGGGTGCTCTGATCTGTAAGTATTTGGTCTCTGGACAGTCTCATTGAGAGCTGAAGAGCTAGTTTAGTCATTAAAGTTTGCCTGTGTTTGAGGTCGTAGAACTAGATTTTGGTTTGTTACTAGCTTCATTGTAGGTGAATATTTAAAGCTCCTATTAGTAATGATAATATGAGCTAAATTCTACTGACAATGACACCTTTGTTTTGAAACACTGTTAAACTGCCATATTGTGGTCTTTCTATCTGTTTCAGTGTTGTCGTGTTGCATGTCTACAGAAGCAGGTAAAACTCAGAAGAACCTGATTTGTTGTCTTAACAAGGAATGTTTATGAATGTGCAAATAATTGTCATTATTATTGTGTTGTTGCAGTGACACTAAACTTCTGTGAAGATGAAACGGCCATGCTGGACTGTGGTATGTTGTAATGCTTGTTCTGTCGTCTTAACTTACGATTTGTCATTGCATTCATTTAAGAGCATACGATTGACTGTCTTCCTGTTTCCAGGGAGTAATGTGATCTACATTGAGGATGCTAACTATGGACGTACAGACACTGGGACCTGCAGTGATTGTCGTCCAACCAGTGAGATTAGCAACACCAATTGCATCAACCCTCAAACCTTCTTGATGTCTAACACGTAAGACACACAGACGCATTAAAACCTTGTAAGATGCACATGCATGCTCTTATGTTGCACCTTAAACCTTTCCAGGTGCAATGGACAGACCAGCTGTTCTGTGGCTGCTGTCAACTCTGTGTTCACTGATCCCTGTCCAGGAACCTACAAATACCTACGTGTGACCTACACCTGTTATCCCCTAAGTTAGTAGTGGGGGGGGGGGGGGGCGGGGTCAGGGTGGATGGACCAGTTAACACTGGTACCCATATGAACTATTACTGTTTCAGAGCTGAGTCATTTGAGAAGGTCATGTTTGAATGGCATTAAAATTGCCTCAATTTGTACTGTTGCAGATACTGCAACCATCTGTCAAGGAAAGAAGGGCACCCTGAATTGTGGTACGTTGTCCTGTTTCACATCTTGTTACTCTTAAACTGCAGTGTTGCATAAGGGGGTAACAATGTCTTCCTGTTTCCAGGGAGTTCTATGATCTACGTTGTCAGTGCTAACTATGGACGCACAGACAGTGTGACCTGCATCTCTGGTAGTCCATCCAGTCAAATTACGACCAACTGCATCAACCCCTCAACCCTTCCAAGAGTCTCTACCATGTAAGATGGCTACACTGCAAGATGTGTTTTATACATGCACAAAGTTCACTCACACACACTTCATTTGATTCTCTCAGGTGCAATGGACACAACAGCTGTGATCTGCATGCTGTCAGCCCTATGCTCACTGATGCCTGTCTTCCTGGAACCCGCAAATACCTGGCTGTGTCTTATATCTGCCGTGAGTGGTCTATACATCAGTCTTTGTATGAGCATGGTGTTGTGGATGTGTATTTCACTCTGGCACATGTATTCCTCTTTCAGTTGTTGGGTAGGACTGGAACAGTCTGGACCTGGATGTGAACTTTTCCTGACAAGTCAATTTCAATGTTTAATAAATTCCCTCATTTAACTAGTATCAGTGTGGTTTCTGGACACATTAGGGTCTCTTGTGGAGCTCTGCTCCTATTGGTTTACCTGCTGCAGCAAGTTCAGGCTAGGCACTTACACACTGCGCTTAAACATTCACACATATCAGTATACATTATCATCATTCAACACCTCAATTCATATCATGTCATTACTATTCACACTCTTCAGTACATGTCATCACTCATTACCTCGCATGCACTAGCAGTGCAGGCACACAGGAAATACATGAACACACCTGACTCGGCTAGTGCCAGCCTATTGGGCCTCATATGGGAAGACAGCCCTTAAAGGCTGCGCAATTATTCAAACACTCACCCTGCTGATCAGTTGTTGCTGCTGCCCACCACCATCCCCTTTCTCCCCCCTGTCTGTCTCTCTGTTTATGTTGTATTATCTGTCTGTGTGTATATATTGTATGTTTCTGTCTCAAGGGGATTATATATCTATTGCTCCATGGCTCTCATCATACATGCATGCACGCCTGTGTTGCTTGAGGCCATAGGAAGTACCCCTCTTTTAGACATTCCATTCTGCCATAGTAATTCTCAATCACGTGAGTGTCTTGACTGAACTACCATTGGATCGAGAGCCAACTGACATTTGTGACCAATGAGCGTCTGTTTCAGTTGTCTACAGTCTACTATAAATACTGTTTTATATATTACACAGGCAAGATGAGTGGAAGAGGTAAAACCGGAGGCGAAGGCAAAGACCAGGTCATCCTGCGCCGTGTTCCAGTTCCCCGTGGGTCGTGTTCACAGGCTCTAAATAAAATAAATGTTTATTTTATTTCATTATTATTATATTTATTCATTTAGCAAACACTTTCAAAACGATTTCCATGAGAGAGCTTTGCAAAAGAGCATCGGTCACTGAACATAGCAACGTTCTAGACCCCAAACATAGCGAGTATATAGATTATGAAACATACATCGTGAGAACCAATATGTGCCAAGGGAATCAGAATCAGAATGGTGGTTTATTCGCTATGCAAGATAAACAAACATAGAATTCACTTTGGCAGGAATGAGCAAACATAGAACATAAATGTGGCATACTAATAAAATGAAAAATAAATACAATGTAAAAAATACGCTGCAGATATGATACATATAGACAAAAAATACAAATGTTACAAATAATACAAATGATGCAAGTAGTGCAATTGATACAGGTAACATGGAATTGCAAATGACATGGGTACAGAGTGGAATGGGTATATATAGTCGCCTTGCTCACTACAACAAGCGCTCCACCATTACTTCCAGGGAGATCCAGACCGCTGTTCGCCTGCTGCTCCCCGGTGAGCTGGCTAAGCACGCAGTGTCTGAGGGCACCAAGGCTGTGACCAAGTACACCAGCTCCAAGTAATCTGGCTCCTCTGCTAATTCACCCCAAAGGCTCTTTTAAGAGCCACCCACATGTCTCTGAAATTGAGGAAAGTCCATCTTACAGGACTCCCTGTGAGAAGAGTTACTGTAACTCAATGGGACCTTCCTGGTGAAATAAAGGTTAAATAAATAACAAAGTTTTTGTTTTTTGTTTAAAGTGTTATGTGCTTAAGTGGCAGAGTGCCACTATAAGATATATAAACTACAAGAGCAATCAGCTAAACAAGTTTACACATTTAAGGCAAGCATCTCTGACAGGCAATAGTGCAGCTGTAGGAAGATTGATTCTGATAATTGTCAGAGATTTTTTTGCATGAATATATTTCTAGTAATTCTTCTTCAGTAATCATAACGGTCCGTTTACGATTTTTGAATAGATAGGGGGCGGCAGTAAATTCCACACATGCGCAGTAAATTTCATCTAGCGAAAATCTACGTGTACAAGGTACTGAAGCAGGTCCATCCTGATACTGGTATCTCCTCCAAGGCCATGGGAATCATGAATTCCTTTGTCAACGACATCTTCGAGCGTATTGCTGGAGAGTCTTGTCGCCTTGCTCACTACAACAAGCGCTCCACCATCACCTCCAGGGAGATCCAGACCGCTGTTCGCCTGCTGCTCCCCGGTGAGCTGGCTAAGCACGCAGTGTCTGAGGGCACCAAGGCTGTGACCAAGTACACCAGCTCCAAGTAAACGGGCTCTCCTTCAAATTCACCCCAAAAGGCTCTTTTAAGAGCCACCCACATGTCTCTGAAATTGAGGAAAGTCCATCTATTTGTGATACTGCCTTCCAAGAAATAAGGATCGGATAATAAATAGTCACTTCCTTCAGTTTATAATGAAACTTGACAGTTGTTCAGGGACAATTATAATATAATGATTATTATTTCCAATTGCAGTTAAAGCTGCTACTTGTACCCAGGTGCTGTGAACCAACAGTGTAATACTAACATCTGCCCAGGGTAATATGGGAAACAAGTGGAAGCACGTGGAATATACATCACTACCTCACAGATCATTCCTTCAATTGATATGATTTTTCAGTATGTCAGTTTACATCGTTTGTTAAAATAGGATTGGTTCAATTATTTTTTGCACATGGAAAACAGTGAATGTGGAGAGGAAAACCATCATTCTAGAACGGAATAGATGGAAGTAGGATACAATAGAGTATAGTAGAGTCCTAAATGTTTTTCACATGTAAAACTGTCATTACACAGGTACAAGTACAGGATAACGAAATACAGTTAGCATCCAGCCAGAAGTGCAAAACAGTTATTACAACAGAATATTATTGTAATTGTATACTCAGAATATACACAGTATGTACAGTATAATCAGAATATACAGGGTTTGTACAGATTAAAGTGATTTAAGATTAATGAACAGCTGTATTGTACAAGATGCTACAGTATTTAACAGAATTTGCATGTATGTACAGTTAGTGCAAATAATCAGAACATACAGAGGTGTTGAAGAGATTATTTGGTGGCGACAAATGTACAGCTGTATTGTGCGAGATGTTACAGTATATTTTACATAATTTACATAGTTGTATGTACAGTTAGTGCAAATGATGCTATGTGCAGATGTGCAAAATGAACTGATAGTGCAAAAAAACAGAACAGAAATGATGCAGATGATGCAATGAGTGAGTGTCAGTTGTATGGATGAGTGTGAAAATTGAAGAAGAAATTATCACACACATATTCAATGCATTGGCTAGGACTGAAACCCCCACTGGGAATGAAACCCAGGCCTTCTGCACATGGTAGGCAAGAATCCTACCACTGAACCACCGGTGCTGTTGTGGATGTGTTTCATATGCGTTTGTGTGAAGACAGTCTAAATGAAATAAAAAGCTTTTAATGACTCATTCATTCCCCATCACCAACAGCATGGATATTAAGATGTACTAAGATGAGTCCAGGTCATACTGAGCAGGTAGACCAGACATACATCATCCACGGAATACAGAGACTCAGTCGATTATAGTGGGTCTCACAATAACAAGTAACAAGTCGTACATTAGGATACTGTAAGACTTTCAGTAAGGATGGTGTCCTTGGAGATGGAAACTAGGGGAGGAAGAGCGATGGTGAGATCAGGAATTCCTCTCTTCCTTTCCCCTGTGAAGGCCAAAAGAAGAGATACTTGTTAATGCGTCAGTCATAATGCATACGATACAAACCATGATACATAAGTTACAAAATAGCTATTGGACTAGTAGCAGTGATACATAAGATACAAAATAGCTATTGGACTAGAAGCAGTGATACATAAGATACAAAATAGCTAATGGACTAGAAGCAGTGATACATAAGATACAAAATAGCTATTGGACTAGAAGCAGTGATGCATAAGATACAAAATAGCTAGTGGACTAGTAGCAGTGATACATAAGATACAAAATAGCTATTGGACTAGAAGCAGTGATGCATAAGATACAAAATAGCTAGTGGACTAGTAGCAGTGACACTTTCCATTTGGCACAACGGAAATTCATAATACAGCTCAGTTGAGCAGCTAAAGGGGAATTAAAGACTTTTGTACGAGTATATTTAGGACTTTTCATTTGTCCATCTATCTATCCATGGCCGTTTTTGGGGGGGTGAATTGGCGCTTAAAGTGAGGAGTGACTGAATTAACAGGGGGAAAGGGGGGGGGGGGGGGGGGGGGGGAGAGACAAAGCGACCAGACTCGTCTTCTGCAGGACAGAGAAATTGGCTCCACCCTCAAGCTTGTTCTTACCTACCATTGGATCGAGACCCAACCGACATTTGTGACCAATGAGCGTCTGTTTCTGCGGTCTACCGTCTACTATAAATACTGTCCTACCACCGACATCCTTCACTACTCCTTTGAAATATATAATTTAGATAAAATGAGCGGAAGAGGTAAAACCGGAGGCAAAGCCAGAGCGAAGGCAAAGACCAGGTCATCCCGCGCCGGGCTCCAGTTCCCCGTGGGTCGTGTTCACAGGCTCCTCCGGAAAGGAAACTACGCTAAGCGCGTGGGAGCTGGTGCACCCGTCTACCTGGCTGCCGTGCTCGAGTACCTCACCGCTGAGATCCTGGAGTTGGCTGGTAACGCAGCTCGTGACAACAAGAAGACCCGTATCATCCCCCGTCACCTGCAGCTGGCGGTCCGTAACGACGAGGAGCTCAACAAACTTCTCGGTGGAGTTACGATCGCCCAGGGTGGAGTTCTGCCCAACATCCAGGCGGTTCTTCTCCCTAAGAAGACAGAGAAAGCTGCTAAGGCCAAGTAAAGACTGAATATCTTTCTCATTTACCCCAAAGGCTCTTTTAAGAGCCACCCACTCACTCTTCAAAAAGCAATTCATACTTGTTGTGTTCTTAATGAGTATAAATATAGTATGAGACTCATTCACCAAGTTTTACCACGAGATCTACCTCGTTTGCTGTGGTGGTCATTGTGCGTGTCGTCACGTATAAGGAAGCTTTGCAAAACCCCTTAAAAATTATCTGAAAAACTAAACTAAGTATGCAGTCATTTGACAATTAATGTATTTATGTTAAGATCTGGCGAGCTGTCTGACTTCCATGTGTGCTGAGATGTTCTTAAAGTATTTATCCCTGTAAGAGATGAAAGCAGGAGAGGAGTGGCTGGAATGGGAGTCACTATTTGGAAACACAATCATTTAGTTTCAAGTGCAAATGTAGTAAAGGAGATCATTCATATTTAATAATTCTACCCATCTGCTATTGCTCTCTTCAACAGGTTCAAGGACTCAGTATGACATTGTCACTAACAATCAACACCCCCACACCCCCATCCAGTAACTGCACAAGTCCCTTCTGCAAAAGACACTACTGCATACATAACCCACCTCCCCCTGTACTATATATATCCATTCTCCTCCATATACTATACCCATTATTTTATAGTTAAAATTGCTTTAGTTATATGAAGTAATGTATATGTTCTGTTTGCTCTTTCCTGCCTCAGTAAATTCTGTGTTTGTGTATCTAACTGATTCTGAATCCGAAATATTCATTTAGCAGATATATTTATATGCCCCCCATCTGTACAGTCAGTGCCCACTTTTTATTTGTATTCTATTTGATCTTATTTAAGTTGGATATATGTTATATGTTTGCTCCATCCTGCCTCAATAAATTATGGGTTTGGTGTAACTTGCATGGTGAATAAAAACAAATTCTGGTGATATAATGAAAAGGCTATTTGCACCTTGTCAGCACGTGAAGAGTTGTTTTTTCAATTCAGTTGGTGCTTATTTTAGGGTATCTTTTGGCATTAACAATAACCCCTCCAAGTAAGAAAAAAACAAGAGGTTTTGAAAGGACCTGCAGCCTGTAACTGATGGTAGGAAGCTCAACAGTAGCTTTGAGGTATCATAAGATCACACAAGGTCTCATGTAAGGTCTTAAGTATTCTCAATATAAAACACCCACAATCAAATGATCTGGTTTGAGATAATGACTGCTGTATAAATTCTACATTAACAATCTTTACATTTATATGTATAAAGTCAATGCATACACAAACTGTTATCAAGCAGGAATGTCTTTGTTGGAATTTTATTTAAATGGGCAAAATGAATCAAATGAATCAGAATTGGGTCCGGGCCACAGAAGTTGATCTGGACACTTCCTCTTCATTGCACAGGTATCCTACGAGAGACACCAGCAGTTAGGGGAGATACTTACAGTCAACTTACAATGAACTTCTCTGTTGGAAAGCCAAGCACATGACAGTCTTCTTTGTGTGAGTAAGATGCGTACGTGACATCTCCAGTGAACCCACCTGTTGTGCTTCTATGGTTTCCTAGAGCCGGCAGCTGTGGTGTTCCTGGCCAGCCTTCTCCTCTCTCTGGCAGACAGTTGAGGGGGCTTCTGCTGAGGGGGACTGGGCACCATGTAGGCAATGCCCATGGGGTCTGGAAAGGAAACTAAGCACAACATCAGTTAAGATGACGACTGGACACTTCAGTAATGGTGCCCTTGTTGGTCATTTCCAGCAGCAAGTATATACAATCATTTTATGAACTTCATATTAAGCAATGAAATATTAGAAATGTTATCACGTTGTAATGAACTTGATATGGTAAACAAGATGGAACTCAGCATAGACTTAGAGATGGAGACGCTTTCCAACTCCACCTCAGGGCTCTCCCTACGCCTGGTAACACACCAACACATGCCACACACACACACCAGCATGAGAAAACTGTCCTGTGAGACACTTGCACAGACCCCAACATAGTCATCTTGTGTCATTACAGTAGTGGAGGTTGTTACCTGTCTGTAAGAGGAGACTCAGGCTCCTCCCACTGTGAGGGGTCACCTGCTGTTCCAGTTCCTCCTGGTACGTTGGTGGTGCCCTCCTCTCCACAGGCTCCACCCTTCCCAGTCTGGTGGTCCTAATGTCTCTAGAGAGAGATCCAGCCTCCTCAGCCCAGGGGCTCCTGCCCTCGGCCAGGTACTGTCCCCAGTGCAGCCCTGTCTGCTGGTCGGCAAACACGCTCCCTGTGGAATACCCAGGGTGCTCGGAATAGCTGAAACCTGCACAGATATGCATTGTGTGTACATGTGTATTACATTCACATGAATGGATGTGCTGTCTGCTATGTGCCAACTGGTGCAGTGACTGTCTACCTGAGCCTGTGTTGATGGGAGGCAGTGGGCTGTAGTGTCTCTGCTCAGGCATGGTGGTGACTTTGGCCCTTCTCTCAGCTCTCTCAGGGTTCTGCCAAGCTGCCTCGTTCTCCCTGTACATCTGCCTCAGGTCAGCTACACAGGCAGTTCATAAGAAGTTTGTATTTTAAATACAAGGTTCAATCATGAAAAACCTTTTTTTTACCCCCGTTTAATATGTGTCCCTTTATAAAATGACTCTATTGATCTTTTTATTTGTACAGCCCTTCTCAGAATGTCAGAGAGGACTTCACAGATCAGATGAGCACCTATAGAGTATGTGAGGATAAGCCTGTAGCTCGAGCTAAAATATTGCCGTTACATCTTCTGTGGTCCACTTTGTAACAGACACACTTCACACAGAGATATCGCTCATCTATTTAACACAACAACCCACTAATGTGATCTTGAAAGGTGAGCCAACAATGAAGGTAAGTGAAACATGCTCCAACATACTAAGGAGTCTCCCTTGGGGGTCTCGAAGGGGTGCGCCGCACCCTCCCCGGCCCCAAGGGTCATAACCTCTGCTCTCAGCCTCCATCTTGGCCTCAGCCTGGTCTCCCTCCTCCTTCTCAAGCCTCTGGCGCATCCTCTTTTCATAGATCTGGAGGGATTCAAGGTTATGAAGGAATGTGGTGAGAAATACTGACTCCTCTAGAATCACACGTACCATAGGTTTAAGGACAGACTCTGCATATGTTATGATATCATCATTAACATAAGACCAACTTTCACTGGGTGAGACAAGGTCTAAATGGTACTGATTAGACTAATTTACAAATATGTTAAAGATATATATTTTTTATATATACTATTTTTATGTCACAGACTGACAGAGGGCTTCACATGTGCCCATATAACTGCCCCTCAACCATCCTAAATCATCAACTCAAGAAGGCTTCCAACTCGAGAAGGCTTCACCTTCAAAAGTAGTCTTAAAACTCACTTATTCTGAGAATTTATTGGCATTAAGGAATAGTATGGCATTTAGAAATATAATCTGATGTTGATCAGATCTACTTGTCGGTCACCAGGTGGTGACTCGCCGTATGTGTTGATGGGATTGTTGTGTTATGCTTTTATAGCTCATCCCTTGGCACTTATTGGTTCTCACAATGTATGTTTCATAATCTATTAGCCTGCTATGTTCGGGGTCTATCACGTTGCTATGCTCAGTGACCGATGCTCGTTTGTAAAACTCTCTCTTGTATGTCGCTTTGGATAAAAGCGTCTGCAAAATGAATAAATGTACATGTAAATAAGACAAGGAAAAACTCTAGCTGGAGACGACAGGGGACGGGGCTTTCTAAAAAATATCATCTTAGAGTTTCTCTTAGTTGGAACAGATTTATGTTCCAACCGAGTTGAACTGGTGCTGTTTTGGTGTCTACCCTAAGGATGCGTCCTTTTTTGGTCTGCTAAATTGCTGCACTAGCGCACACTGACCGGTGGGGACCTCATTCTTAATATTGCTATAACTGTTAGCTGTTCCTTGCACTCTCTAACATCTCCTCTCCTCTGTCTCACTGTCCTCCCCTCCATACCTCCCCTTGGTATGGGGGGACTGAGCTCTCATTGGCCAATGTTGGACCTGGTGCCAGTGGACATCGATCTGAGATGGTTTTCCAACCCTGGATCTGGTTGCCAGTCGGACGTCAGTCTCCCTGATGGACAAGGTGCGAGTTCCCGGTCCTTTTCCTCATATCCCTGCCTGTGATGCTGCGCCAATCATAGGCCCAAGCCCAGTGGCTGCCTAAACTGCCTTTGTGCTACCTCAGACCCAAGTTCAGCATTGCATTTGATTCTTCAACAACTTATTAACTCTCTCTCTAGAGATATGACTGTTTAGCCTGTGTTCTGCTCCTCAATTTCCCCAACCGTCCATGGAGGAGGGTATCCCTCACTGAATTGCTCCTTCCAAGGTTTCTTCCATTTTTTTCTCCCTAGTGAGTTTATATGGGAGTTTTCCTTGTCTTCCTTGAGGGTTTAGGTTGGTTGAGGGGCAGTTCTATGGTCATATGTATAGCAGTTTGTGACATTGCTTGTAACAAGGGCTAAACAAATACAAGTTAATTTGATTTGATTTATACTATGTTAATTACCATCTACAGTACTGAAGCTAACTAATATGTGTAAACATACTGGGCAATAAACAGGATTCTGCTGTTCTGAACATAATTTCTGTAAACAACAGATCATTTTTAAAATGTTTATTCCCTATAGAATATAATGTGATCATATACATGAGACTGTTTCATTAAACAAGATACATTTTTTATGTTTATCATTCCCCAAAAAGGGTTGGTAGAAATTGTAACACATACATCATGTATATCAAAAACAACATTTGTGCATTGCAAAACTGTGTATATACACAGTAGTGCAAACAATGGTAAAAATTCATAGTAGGAAGTATTTTAGGTGTTGTGTGCTAAAGTGGCAGAGTGCAGTGGGATTTTAGAAGTGGGGTGTGGGGTGTTGGTGGATGTGGCAAAGTCATACTGATACTGATGTTCAGCTCCCATTTAAGGTCCTGGGAGAGGGTGGTGCCCAGGAAACGAAGGGACTCCACAGTTTTGACCTGGGAGTCGCGCAGTGGGATGGGGGGGAGTGGGGCTGGAGCGTTGAGCTCCAGGTTGTTCTGGCTACACCAAGTCACCAGGTTGTTCACTTCCCACCTGAAGTCAGACTCGTCCCCGTCAGAAATGAGCCCAATCAGGGTGGTGTCGTCCGCAAACTTCAGGAGCGTGACAGATGGATGACTGGAGGTGCAGGGGGGAAAGGACGCAGGGGGGGAAAGGACGCAGCCTTGAGGAGATCTGGTGATGATGGACCGGGAGTCAGAAACTTGTGTTCCCATCTTAACGCCCTGCTTCCTGTCGGACAGGAAGTCTTCGATCCACCTGAAGGTGGGGACAGGCACGTTCAGCTGGGAGAGCTTGTCCTGAAGCAGAACCGGGATGATGGTGTTGAAGGCAGAGCTGAAGTCCACAAACAGGATCCTGGCCTAGGTGCTTGGGGAGTCCAGATGCTGGAGGGTGAAGTGAAGGGCCATGTTGACTGCGTCGTCCACAGACCTGTTGGCTCTGTAGGCGAACTGCAGGGGGTCTAGGAGGGGGTCTGTGATGTTTTTGAGGTGTGCCAGCACCAGGTGCTCAAAGGATTTCATTACCACAGATGTCAGGGCGACGGGTCTGTAGTCATTCAGTCATGTTGGTCTGGGCATCTCTGGCACAGGGATGATGGTGGAGGATTTGAAGCAGGCTGGCACATGGCATATCTCAGTTCTCCATTATAATAACACATTGACTTTAAACAGGTGGTTCATGAAACATGTGACAACATATTAAATGTATTATATGTATACATGAAAATTCTGAAACTATAATTTGGGCCCCTGGAAAGCTATCAAGGTAAATGCTGCTATGGTTGAAATGAAGAGATTACTATGTGATCTATGTGAAGTGGTGTGTCTTTTAGATTAGATTAGATTCAACTTTATTGTCATTACACAGGTACAAGTACAGGGTAACGAAATACAGTTAGCATCCAACCAGAATTGCAAAACAGTTAATCCAACAGAATATAATAAATATGGGTATACTCAGAATATACATAGTATGAACAGTATAATCAGAATATACAGGGTATGTACATAAATTGTATGGTACAATATACTACAGTATTAAACAGAAATTAAACAGAAATTACCAGGTTGCATGTATGTACAGTTAGTGCAAATGATGCAATGAGCAGATGTGCAAAATGAACAAAATGTACAGGTGGTGCAGTAACAGATGTGCAGATGTGCAAAGTGGACGTGCAAAATGGACAGATAGTGCAATACGCAAAATGTACAAACAGAATGTGCAAATATAGGGTGGCAGGGGTTCTACGGGGGGGTGGGGGTTGTATAGGGGGGCGGGGGTCTAGTGGAGTTCAGGAGTGTCACAGTTCTGGGGAAGAAGCTGTTCCTCAGTCTGCTGGTTCTAGACCGGAGACTCCTCAGGCGCCTGCAGGATGGCAGTAGGGCAAACAGTTTATGGTCGGTTGAACAGTTCATTTAATAAAGCTTTGGATGCCCAGTTATAACCTATACATGTTGACCAGAATACAGCTCTGTATGTTTGTCCAGTGTTCCTATTATCTATTGTCATTTCACTGTCACTGGCAGCCTTTAGTAGTGTGTTCTTGTTCTGATAACCGACCAATGCCATGTTTCCTATTTGTGAGCCACTAAAGGGAACTGTTGACAATGAACAAGATCATCTGAACTAAGTATCCCACCAGCACATGTCAGCCCTGTTTAGTCAACTCAAGTTATCTCTTTGTGCAAAATTACAAAGATTGTTGTTCAACATATTTATTTGTACTTTGAGATCACATTCATGCAATTCCTAAAATAGTGGTCCCTTGTTTTTCTGCAAATGATTCCAGTTATTTTCCCAGTGTGTGATATGACTTAGAGACAGACTTGATTGGTGGATGAACATGTGTAAGTGGACTCCAGCTCCCCTGCTGCAGTGTTAACAATAACCCCTCTGTTCATGAAGGGAAACCTGCCTTGAAACCTCACATTCACCATGACTAGGAAAGTTCCACAAGCTGTTCACTTCATGATTTGACATTTCGCTGGGCTTTTTAATCTTCAAAGCAAGACACTCTAATATATGTTCTATGTTTGCTCCTTCTTGCGACGGTATATTCTGTGTTTGTGTAGTTGTGTTGGTTCTGCTAAACCATGGGTGTCCCACTGTCCTGACGGTTTACGTTTGATAACGACCCATATATTAGAATCAGGTGTGCTGGAGCAGGCAAACATCTAAAACCTTCAGGACAGTGGCTCCCTTGGACCAGGGTTGGACACCCGTGTGATAAACCAATCTGTTCCCTCTCTGACGCAAGTTCCCTCCCATAGCGAAAAGCCTCTCGTAAAGATCTGTCCTCCTTCACGTCCGCTCACGTAGAGTAAATGTCCTTGCAGTCAGGACCTTCCGCATTCTAATCAGTTTAATAACTTTGAACTGAATCGAAATGTCTGGAAGAGGCAAAGGAGGTAAAGGACTCGGGAAAGGAGGCGCTAAGCGTCACCGTAAGGTTCTCCGTGATAACATCCAGGGTATCACCAAGCCTGCCATCCGCCGCCTGGCTCGCCGCGGTGGAGTGAAGCGTATTTCAGGCTTGATTTATGAAGAGACCCGTGGTGTTCTGAAAGTGTTCCTGGAGAACGTTATCCGTGATGCAGTGACATATACCGAACACGCCAAGAGGAAGACCGTGACCGCTATGGATGTGGTTTATGCTCTGAAGCGTCAGGGCCGCACTCTGTACGGTTTCGGGGGTTAAGACGTTTATATACACCTCAATATTCAATACAAAGGCTCTTTTAAGAGCCACCCACATGTTACAAAGAAAAGATTGTTTCTATGTGTAATTACGATAAGTGCAATGTTGTGTTATGTGTTACATACAAATTCCAGGATTTATTTGAAAAGAATAAATCAACGACCAAGTTTTGTGCGTATATTTTGTGAGATCGAACTGGTTTAGTATAAAGCTATTAATACAATTAGGGTTTAAAGGCGCCTTTTATACTGGTAATGAGTACATCATTTTATTAGATTTGTGATGGCGTGGTCATAGCGTATTCGAAGTTTTCGAGTCAATTCTATTCTAAACAGGGTTCATTTTAACTGGTATTTGGTATAAACCTGATAGGGGGGCAGCAATTAACCGACATGTATCGGATTCAAATCCCCTGCGTCATTTTAGATGACCTCGTGTGTTAAATATTGTAGGTAAAATCTTGACTGGCGCGTTACTGCAACTAACAAAGCTTCTGACGTCATTAACCACGTGTTTCTGGTTAAATTACGCAGAATTGCGACTAGGAACATAGCTCATTAAATCAGGCTGTAGCTATAAATGTGGGGCCGAATCTTGTTTTTACTTTTCACCAGGTTATAGTGGACATGTGTTCCTGTAATATATTTATCATTTATGGGCATGTTTTTATAGTTATAAAGTGTATAGTTTTAGAGAAAAACGAGTTCATAAAACCCCCTCCCAACCAGTGACGCAGCTCTGCTTACCATACGCTGCTGATCAGTGATAGAAGGGCTGAGCGGAGCGACAGCAGAGCAGAGCGAAAGAGTGTTTTTTTTGTTACTCGCGATACCAAGAGGTCGGTTTACCGTCAACAATGGATTTATTCGGGTATTAGATGACTCCGATTCCTTAGAGGAATGACATGCAGTCTGTCTAGTGAAGCAAAAACTGACGATAGTAGTGACTGCGCGTCCGTGCACAAAGTCCACAATCAGCACACTCTATAGCGGATGCTTCACCTCAGCCTGGCCGGGGTGGAAGTATTCTGCAAACGCAAAGATGGGGACATGTTCGAGGTGGCAGGGGGGCTCATAACACCGCAAATATGGGTGGAAACCACGGATGAAAACATGCCTGTTTCCACACAGATCCAGGAAATAGTACAACTGCATTTTAGATGCGGTTCTGAGCATCAGTGTGGTCAACGCGCCAATTGATTATACAAGTTGGATCAGTAAACGTATTTCTATCCCAAATTTAGTTTCATAATAAAGATATTTCACATTGAATGTATTCCATTATCTCAAACTACTTTCAAGTTATAGCCTTTGAAACCTCCAAGTTGAGGTTTCCATTTTCCATTATAGCCGCCACATTGTGACGTCATCATATGCAAAATAGATGAAAAAACGTCATTCCCATCACAAACTTTGAGTCCTACTGAACAACTTTGTCATTGACAGTATACCTTTATCTCAAACCACTTTACAGCAAACATACATAACATACAATAATACATACCCTGGATACAGCAAAACATTGCAGATGTGGAATTACATATTAATGAAGATAATTGTCTAATAATTTGATTAGCGTGAAGATGTTTTTAATTTGTCTTCTTTCGGTAACCATGACCGTCCGTTTAAGATGACCGAATAGATGGAGGACGGTGGTATATTCCACACATGCGCAGTAGAGTTCATCTATCGAGCATCCAAGCTGAACGCAGCGACTTGCAGGAGGCGTGACTCAAAATTTGCATGGTTCAGCTATAAATACCGAGTAACCCGCCACAGGGTCTATCATTCGTTTCTGAGAAGCAGCGATACAGCATCATGCCTGAGCCAGCAAAGTCCGCCCCTAAGAAGGGTTCCAAGAAAGCCGTTTCTAAGACCGCAGTCAAGGGCGGGAAGAAGCGCAGAAAGTCCAGGAAGGAGAGTTACGCCATCTACGTGTACAAAGTACTGAAGCAGGTCCACCCTGACACCGGGATCTCCTCCAAGGCCATGGGAATCATGAATTCTTTCGTCAACGATATCTTTGAGCGAATTGCCGGAGAGTCTTCTCGCCTGGCTCATTACAACAAGCGCTCCACCATCACCTCCAGGGAGATCCAGACCGCTGTTCGCCTGCTGCTCCCCGGTGAGCTGGCTAAGCACGCAGTGTCTGAGGGCACCAAGGCTGTGACCAAGTACACCAGCTCCAAGTAAACTGGCTCTCCTTCAAATTCACCCCAAAGGCTCTTTTAAGAGCCACCCACATGTCTCTGAAATTGAGGAAAGTCCATCTATTTGTGAGATACTGCCTTCCAATAAATAAGGATTGGATATTAAATAGCCATTTCCTTAAATGTATAAAATACAGTTATATTAGGGATAGTTGTTGTGAAGTGCCCTATAATGTAAATCAGTTCAATTTGCAGCTAAAGCTGCTACTTTTACCCAGGAGCTGTCAACCAAACAGTGTAATACTAACATCTGCCCAGGTTAATATGGGAAACAAGTGGAAGCACGTGGAATATACATCACTACCTCACAGATCATTCCTTCAATTGATATGATTTTTCAGTAAGTCCATACAATGTCAGTTTACCTAATTTGTTAGGGGAACTTTCATTACTCTGTACTTGTACCTGTGTAATGACAAAGTTGAATCTAATCTAATTCTACCTAAGGCAAGTAGGGTGAAGCCCCTACAAGGACACTACATCATGTTGCCACAGCCAGGAATCAAACCTACAATGACATTTATTCATTTAGCAGACACTTTTATCCAAAGTGACTTACAAGAGAGGAGAGCTTTACAAAAGAGCATTGATCGCTGATCATAACAACATTATAGACCCCAAACATAGCGGGCTTATACATTATGAAACATACATTGTGAGAAACAATAAGTGCCAAGGGAAGAGTTACAAAAGCTTTTCAGCCAAACTAATTACAAATTTAAGGCAGGCACCTCCAACAGGAAGTAGTATACTTGACGGAAGGGATGCAAGGAAACATGCAACCTTCCGATCACTAGTCCAACACCTTAACCTGTTTGACTCCCTATTTCATACGTGTATGCAGGCATTTCACACAATGTGGATTAGATTATTAGATTCAACTTTATTGTCATTACACAGGTACAAGTACAGGATAACGAAATACAGTTAGCATCCAACCAGAAGTGCAAAACTGTTAATACAACAGAATATAATTGTAATTGTGTACTCAGAATATACACAGTATGTACAGTGTAATCAGAATATACAGGGTTTGTACAGATTAAAGTGATTTAAGACAAATGTACAGCCGTATTGTACAAGATGCTACAGTATTTAACATAATTTGCATGTATGTACAGTTAGTGCAAATGATCGTACAGTTATTGCAAATAATCAGAATATACAGAGGTGTTAAAGAGATTATTTGGTGGCGATAAATGTACAGCTGTATTGTGCGAGATGTTACAGTATATTTTACAGAATTTACATAGTTGTATGTATGTACAGTTAGTGCGAAAGATGCTATGTGCAGATGTGCAAAATAACAGATATTGCAAGAAATTATCACACACATATTCAATGCATTGGCTAGGACTGAAACCCCCACTGGGAATGAAACCCAGGCCTTCTGCACATGGTAGGCAAGAATCCTACCACTGAACCACCGGTGCTGTTGTGGATGTGTTTCATATGCGTTTGTGTGAAGACAGTCTAAATGAAATAAAAAGCTTTTAATGACTCATTCTCTCCCCATCACCAAAAGCATGGATATTAAGATGTACTAAGATGAGTCCAGGTCATACTGAGCAGGTAGAACAGACACACATCATCCACGGAATACAGAGACTCGGGCGGCTACAGTGGGTCTCACAATAACAAGTAACAAGTCGTACATTAGGATACTGTAAGACTTTCAGTAAGGATGGTGTCCTTGGAGATGGAAACTAGGGGAGGGAGAGCGATAGTGAGATCAGGAATTGCCGGAGCTCTACTCCGGGTTCACAGCCCAACACTGTGTTTTGTATCCCCCTAAAGAGAGGGCTTCAAAGCCCCTGCTACCCCAGCTGCGTATTCTAAAACTTTTACGTTAAGAGACAGATCATTTTGCTCACTGGAAAACCTTTTCTCTGATTGCACCACTGCTGTTTTATATACTTTTGGGGAGAAATGACACAGACAACACGGTGCGCAGAGCTCCATCTACAAGGACAACAGTGATCATTTGAGCCGCCTACAACAAAACATTAAGTGCCTCCGGTCCGCATACCATCTTATTTTGAACGTTAATAAGGCTACTTGCTGCCCTATTAACTTCTAGACGGCATATCAATTGCATTAGGAATTTATAATCCGTTGTTCACCGGGAGAAAACACAAGTGTGAACGGATCTCAGTCACATGAGAGAAGCCGGGCCGGGGTTGAGTCTACCCGGTTCTCATGTCGTATTGAAATTCCGCCCTCTGATCGCAGCAGCTCAACTCAACAGCAGCAGAGCAGCTTCGTATATTCAACTGTTACACGAGTGTTTAGACATGGCAGAAGTCGCTCCAGCTCCCGCTCGGGCCAAGGCACCTAAAAAGAAGGCAGCAGCCAAGCCCAAGAAAGCTGGACCCAGCGTCGGCGAGCTGATCGTCAAGGCTGTGTCCGCTTCCAAGGAGAGAAGCGGCGTGTCCCTGGCAGCGGTAAAGAAAGCCCTGGCGGCCGGCGGCTACGACGTAGAGAAGAACAACTCCCGCGTCAAGATCGCAGTGAAGAGCCTCGTCACTAAAGGAACCTTGGTCCAGACTAAGGGAATAGGTGCTTCTGGTTCTTTTAAGATTAACAAGGTGGTGGAGACCAAGGCAAAGAAGCCCGCTAAGAAGGTCGCCGCTCCGAAAGTCAAGAAGCCAGCCGCCAAGAAACCCGCAGCTGCCAAGATGTCACCCAAGAAGGTCGCTGCTAAGAAGCCCGCAGCTGCCAAGAAGTCACCTAAGAAAGCGAAGAAGCCCGCGGCTGCCAAGAAGGCAACCAAGAGCCCCAAGAAGGTGAAGAAGCCTGCAACCCCCAAGAAAACAGTGGCCAAGAGCCCCAAGAAGGCAGTTAAGGCAGTCAAGACCAAAGCCGCCAAGCCCAAGGCGGCCAAGGCAAAGAAAGCAGCGCCTAAAAAGAAGTAAATCTTAGTCTGTGTCACTAAAAAGGCTCTTTTAAGAGCCACCCATCTCTTTCCTGAAAGCGCGTGTCCATGTCGTTTGCCCCCCTGTTCCAAACACTTTCACAGGCTTGATGGTGTTTCATTGCGCTCAGTTAACTATGAGCGCAGGGACTCTTTAAGGGGGAACTTCCTTTTCAACATGAGCCACGAGATCAAATGGATACTTTATAGTTTCAGTAGAGATAAACATGAATGAACATGATTGTAGTGTCATGATGTTGAATGGATTAACCGTTTACTTCTCAACATGGATGCGCAGTCAGATTGATGTGATATGTGATGAAGCTTGAATTCCTCCAGACCACCATATAAAACACTGGTAACTCTCTTCCTTTTCCCCGTGGAGGCCAAAAGAAGAGATACTTGTTACTGCGTCAGTCATGATGCATACAATACAAACAGGGGCGGATCCCCAGCTGCCCACGTACTGTTGTCCCATGACCCCCTGCCAAGACGTCTTGCCACCCCTTTGCCCCCCCATGTAAAATGTTCTAGATCCGCCCCTGGATACAAACCATGATACATAAGATGCAAAATAGCTATTGGACTAGTTACAGTGACACTTTCCATTTGGCACAACGGAAATTCACCATACAGGTCAGTTGAGCAGCTAAAGGCGAATTAAAGACTTTTGTACGAGTATATTTAGATATGTTAATTTGTTCATCTATCTATCCATGCCCGTTTTTTTGAGAGAGGGGGTGAGGAGTGACTGAATTAACGATAGTTAATGGAGGTAACGATAGTTAATGGAGGTAACTCCAGTTCTATGAGTGGAGCGGAGCCCCATAGGGGAGCTCTGCTCCTATTGGTTTACCCGCTGCCTAGTGCGGCCAACCACTGAAGATCAAAATGTATCCGCATCTGTCTCACACAGGTGCCCCTATATAAAAGGGGTGACAGCTGTCACTCGTTCTCCCAAAAAGTATAAAATACAGCCGGGTTGAATAAGTCGAGCTGGGCCTATTGGTTTAGGCGGAGCGAGCGAGGCCAAATACAATACAATCAAGGCACCGAGGACACGCCTGTAATAACACCCAGGGTCTGTCCTCCTGGTCAGGCCACTTCTGTGACACAGAGAGCCGTCCAGTGGTAACAACAGAGGGAGAGTTACTTAAAACTCATCCTATGTTCTTCGCCTGCACAACAGCCAAGCTGTAGGGGCAACAGAACACATACAGCATAAACATCTCATGTGAGAATGCTTAACTGTCCCACACTTGGCGATAATATCATGGACCAACTCGCATCAAGGGTTCGTAAGAACCTCGCGAGTGATCATCTCACTACACCTGATCCACCAGCCATGCTGAGGACAGAATGTGCAACAGATGAAGAGGAAACGTCCAACAGATAATATCGCACAAATGGTGAAGGCGACGACCAAGACGCTGCTTCACAAATCTCCTCCACTCCTACACCCCTGAGGATGGCGGCCGAGGCTGCCACCCCCCGGGTGGAATGAGCCCGAATGCCAAGTGGCACGGGACATCTCATTGACTCGTACGCGAGAACGATAGCCTCGCAGAGCCAATGAGAAAGCCTCTGTTTGGAGAGTGGCAAGCCAGCTCTCGATCCACCGTAGCAGATCAGTAACTGAGGAGAAGATCTGATGCTTGCTGTGCATTCCAGATAACGCGCTGAATTTTTTGGGAGAACGAGTGACAGCTGTCACCCCCTTTATATAGGGGCACCTGTTTGAGACAGATGCGGATACATTTTGATCTTCAGTGGTTCTATTTCGTGGAGCTCCGCCCCATAGGGGAGCTCTGCTCCTATTGGCCGACCCGCTGCCTAGTGCAGCCAACCACTGAAGATCAAAATGTATCCGCATCTGTCTCACACAGGTGCCCCTATATAAAGGGGGTGACAGCTGTCACTCGTTCTCCCCAAAAATTCAGCACGGGTTGCTTGAATTCAACTAGAGAAGATTAATATCCGAGAATATGAGCAAATATTCCATTCCACGCTTACCGGCCAAGGCCCTTTAAGAGCCAAGTGCTGGTGCCGTCACCTGGAAGCCGATGGGGACCTCAACGAATTTTGTTTCGTGTGTATGGGACCCCGGCATGCCAGGGAGGGTATGGTGGAGTCCCCTGGATGTTCATCTTGCGCATGCCTCTCCATTTCGGAGAGGCGGCTGCGCTATGAATTTTTCCAGGTGGAGGAGCCCCTCGAGGATGTGGTCTCCACTCTGCTCTCCGAGGAGGAGTGTTCAGATTTGGAAGACCCCCTCGAGGAGGCTGACGAGGCGCAAGAGTCTGGCCGCGAACCTCCTGTGGAGGCTTTCTTTGCCGACGACTTGCAATCAACCCCCCAGTTCCTCTGTGAGGATCAAGGGTGCGGGTCGATCTCTGCCTCAGGGGACGACGAGGAAGCAATTCCAGTCGCTCCCGTCTCTGCATTGTCACGCAGAGCCGACTTCCCTGCGGTCATTGCTAAGGCAGCGGCCATCATGGGGGTCCCCCTGCCGGCCTCTCCTCCTGTGGAGGAAGCGCAACGAAACGCAGGAGAGCGGCCAAACCCCTGTGCCCCACCATGCCTAAACTGGCAGATTATGTGCAGGGCTCCTGGGATGCGCCTTTAATGGCGAATGTGCCGGTCAAGGCGCTCCTCCCCTTCACAAGGGTTGAGGGCCTTGGAGAGGCTGTGAAGTCCGGCCCTCCACCCCTGGAACCGTGGCTGGTGGCATACCTGGTGCCTGGGGCGAGCACCTGGATGACAACCAGGAAAGCGTCCCTCCCATCCCCCCGTGACAAGCTCACTGCCTCTCTGGCAGACAAGGCTTATGTCTGGGGTGCGCAGGGAGCAGCGGCCTCTGGGAATGCTTCCCTCCTGACGGCCACGGTCGCCAAACTCTCCATGGAGAGACGCGAGGGACTGTCGGCAGAGGAGACCTCGTGGGTTTCCAGGATGGCGTCTGCCGCGCTGCACCTGAACCAGGGAGCGGCTATTTGCTCCGGCAGAGCGATGGGCAACAGTGTGGTCGTGCACCGCCACCTCTGGCTGTCTCTCACAGCCATGAAGGAGGCGGACAAGACTGCCCTGCTCAACGCTCCGGTGGCGAGCGAGGGTCTGTTTGGACCGGCTGTGGCGGCAGCCTCCGACAGATTCTCACGCCTGGAGCAGGAGAGGAAGCACCTGCTAGGGCACATGCCTCTTCAGAGGAAGCCCAGTGCTGCACCCCTTTCCTCACTTTCTGCAGGTGCGCCGCAGAACAGAAGGAAACGAGCCCGCCGTCCAGTGGCACGAGCGGCCACAGCGACGCAGGCTGTTCCTTCCTCGGCGCCCGCCCCCTCGACTGCCCCCCCCGAGAGATCGGGATACAGCCGACCACCGAACCCTAGCTGGCGTGGTGGCGGAGGGGGAAAGAAGAGGAGGGCGTGACTGGCGGTGGGGACCGAAGCAGATACTACTGTATCTGTTTGTGAAATAAAGAGGCGTGAACCTCCACTTTATTTTCTCAAAGAAAGACAAGGGTTCCATTCGCTGCCTCTCACGGTCTCGACTGGTACAGAGCTGAGCTCTCGTACGCTTGTCGAACGAGCTGATGAGTTGGTTTCTTTTCACAGTTTTTCTCTAACTGGCGAAGCTGAACCATCGGGCATCGTGCAGGTGACAGAGTCCAGCCCAGCCAGCAATAGGCGTGTGGCTGGACTACTGCCCACCGCCGAGTACCATGTAGCGGCGTGTGACTCTGTTAACCCTGTTAACAACTCTGTTGATAGCTGTGTTATGTTACATGAGTCACCGCTGAGACTGAACGCGCAGGGCTCTGTTAGCGCTGTGAAACCTCTCGAGGTTCATAGCGAGGACGGAGCTCTGTCCTCTCTGGGCAACAGGGTTCAGCCCCAGCCCTTTCGAGTCGACCCCACCTTGGGCTGTGCCGCCGATACGGTGCACAGCGGCGGCTGGGGTCAGACGAGCGTACCACAGCTTTCTGTCTGCGGCTCCGCAGTTAAACGCGCGCCCGCTCTCTCTGCATTATGCAGAGTGGCGAGGTTCGTCCGCACTGCCATGCTGGTTAGACAGGATACTGAGAGAGGGATATGCGATCCAGTTTGTACGGACTCCCCCTCCTTTCAGTGGGGTGAAGGAGACACGGTTGTCCTGCCCAATGAAGGCACTCGCGCTCCGACAGGAGATTGCGAGTTTGCTGGTCAAGGGGGCGGTGATCCCGGTTTCCAGAGACCAGGAGAACGCAGGTCTCTACTCCCCTTACTTTCTGGTTCCCAAGAAAGATGGGGGGATGAGACCGATTCTGGACCTGCGGGTGCTCAACGAGAGTGTGGCCAAGCGGCCCTTTCGCATGCTGACGATAAAGCGTTTGCTGACTTGTGTACAGTGGAACGACTTTGGGATCAGCATAGATCTGAAGGACGCGTATTTCCATGTGCCTATCAAACAGAAGCACAGGAGATTTCTGCGTTTTGCATTCGAAGGGAAGAGGTACGAGTACACGCGCCTGCCGTTTGGGTACGCGCTGGCTCCCCGAACCTTCTCCAAATGCGTGGAAGCAGCTCTGGAACCGTTACGGCGGAGAGGAATACGCATTCTAGCGTACCTCGACGACCTATTGGTTCTGGCTCAGTCTCCAGACAGAGCTATCCAGGACGCGATCTCACTGGTGACTCAGCTCAACCAGTTGGGATTCGCTGTCAACTGGAAGAAGAGCGCTCCATGGCCCGCTCAACAGTTAACCTACCTGGGTATCCATTTGGACACTGTTGGGATGAGAGCCAGACTATCGGAATCACGGAGAGAGGCTATAACTCTTGTTCTCCGTACGTTCCGGGTCTCACGCACAATCACCGCACTGTCGGTGATGTCCCTGTTGGGGTTGATGGCAGCGGCTCATGTAGTAGTGCCATTAGGCCTGTTACACATGCGCAAGCTGCAGAGATGGTTCACTCAGCTGCGGCTGGATCCTGTGCGACACTGCCGCAGGCTGCTAGTGATACCGAGATCTGTCGAAGCCGATCTGCGCCATTGGAGAGACCCGTGCGTCATGACGCGCGGAGTCGGCATGGGCAGAGTGACATCTCTCTACCCGTTTTTTACGGATGCGTCCTTGACCGGGTGGGGTGGAGTGTGTCAGGCGGGCTCGATAGGAGGGAGATGGGGACCGTCAGAGACGCGTCACATCAACCTCTTGGAGCTCGAGGCAGTTCGACTGACTCTGTACCATTTTGCGTCTGTGTTGAAGGATCAAGACGTTCTTGTACGATCCGACAACAGAGCGACGGTGGCATACATCAACAGACAGGGAGGGGTGCGCTCTCCATCACTTCATCGCTTAGCAACAGAAGTGTGGAGATGGGCGTTTACGCACCTACGCTCCCTGAGAGCTCAGCACATTCCAGGTCTGCTCAACGAGGGAGCAGACCTGATGTCAAGGGGCGGCCCCAGAGAGGACGAGTGGAGGTTGAATCCTTCCATCGTGTCTCTGATCTGGGCACGCTTCGGCCGAGCACAGGTAGATCTGTTTGCGTCGCGAGCCAACACACAGTGTCATCTATGGTTCTCGCTTCGCGCGCAGGACAGACCTCCGCTTGGAGTCGATGCGTTCGCGCATCGAACCTGGCCGAGAGGTCTATTGTACGCGTTTCCACCTCTGGTCTCCATCCTCCCCTTGCTAGCTCGGGTGAGGTCAGAGAGGCTGTCTGTTATCCTGATAGCCCCCGATTGCCCCGGAGCCCCGTGGTTCCCGGAGCTGATGGAGATGCTGGTAGGCGGGCCTTGGCCCATACCCCACCAGATGGATGCGCTCTCCCAGGCCGGAGGCCTGGTGAAGAGTCCCCCAGTAATCGGAGGCCCACTTATGGCTTGGCTACTGAGAGGGAACTCTTAGAGCGTAGAGGTTTGTCTGATGCTGTCATCCAGACTATTCAGAGCGCGCATGCACAATCTACTGCTAGAGGGTACGCCTCGCGCTGACTGCAACGTTGACCCGGTTTCTTGTCCGGTCGAAATGTTCTTGTGTTTCTTGCAGTCGCTATTTGACGGGGGCTTAGCTGCAAGCACTGTTCGTGTTTACGCAGCCGCTGTGTCCGCATGTCATGAGGGTTTTGCCAAAACGACGCTGTTCAGCCACCCGCTGGTTAAGCGTTTTTTGGCTGGAGTATGCAGGCTCAGACCCCCTCCGAGAGCGTCAACGCCTAAATGGGATTTATCTTTGGTGTTAGACGCTCTGTGTGAGCCACCGTTTGAACCCATGGACAATGTGTCATTACGGCTGGTTTCTCTCAAGACGAGTCTGCTCCTCGCTTTAACTACAGCTAAGCGAGTGAGCGACTTGTGCGCTCTGTCAACACGCGCCGATTGTTTGATCATCTCAGGTGATCGGACAAGGGCGGTGTTGCGTCCTAACCCGGCTTTTATCCCCAAGGTGATAAGCCGAGCGTTTAAGGCACAGAGCTGCGAGCTGAGAGCCTTTTTTCCACCTCTGCATAGCGGAGAGGAAGAACGGCGCTTGCACAAGCTGTGCCCAGTGCGCGCTCTCTCGCGTTATCTGGAATGCACAGCAGGCATCAGAACTTCTCCTCAGTTACTGATCTGCTACGGTGGATCGAGAGCTGGCTTGCCACTCTCCAAACAGAGGCTTTCTCATTGGCTCTGCGAGGCTATCGTTCTCGCGTACGAGTCAATGAGATGTCCCGTGCCACTTGGCATTCGGGCTCATTCCACCCGGGGGGTGGCAGCCTCGGCCGCCATCCTCAGGGGTGTAGGAGTGGAGGAGATTTGTGAAGCAGCGTCTTGGTCGTCGCCTTCACCATTTGTGCGATATTATCTGTTGGACATTTCCTCTTCATCTGTTGCACATTCTGTCCTCAGCATGGCTGGTGGATCAGGTGTAGTGAGATGATCACTCGCGAGGTTCTTACGAACCCTTGATGCGAGTTGGTCCATGATATTATCGCCAAGTGTGGGACAGTTAAGCATTCTCACATGAGATGTTTATGCTGTATGTGTTCTGTTGCCCCACAGCTTGGCTGTTGTGCAGGCGCAGAACATAGGATGAGTTTTAAGTAACTCCCCCTCTGTTGTTCACCCTGGACGGCTCTCTGTGTGACAGAAGTGGCCTGACCAGGAGGACAGACCCTGGGTGTTATTACATCTACAGGCGTGTCCTCGGTGCCTTGTGAGATTATTCTTTTAGATATAGTCTCGCTGGGGGTATATTTGGCCTCGCTCGCTCCGCCTAAACCAATAGGAGCAGAGCTCCCCTATGGGGCGGAGCTCCACGAAATAGAACGATAGTTAATGGAGGTAACTCCAGTTCTATGAGTGGAGCGGAGCCCCATAGAGCTGCAGGCCCAGCTCGACTTATTCAACCCGGCTGTATTTTATACTTTTTGGGAGAACGAGTGACAGCTGTCACCCCCTTTATATAGGGGCACCTGTGTGAGACAGATGCGGATACATTTTGATCTTCAGTGGTTGGCTGCACTAGGCAGCGGGTAAACCAATAGGAGCAGAGCTCCCCTATGGGGCTCCGCTCCACTCATAGAACTGGAGTTACCTCCATTAACTATCGTTGGCTGCACTAGGCAGCGGGTAAACCAATAGGAGCAGAGCTCCCCTATGGGGCGGAGCTCCACGAAATAGAACGGGGGGACACACAAAGCGACCAAAGTCGTCTTCTGCAGGACAGAGAAATTGGCTCCACCCTCAAGCTTGTTGTTACCTACCATTGGATCGAGGCCCAACCGACATTTGTGACCAATGAGCGTCTGTTTCCGCCATCCACAGTCTACTATAAATGCTGAAATGCTGTCCCACTATCGACATTATTCACAACTCGTTTAAAATATAGCATTTAGACAAGATGAGCGGAAGAGGTAAGACCGGAGGCAAAGCCAGAGCGAAGGCAAAGACCAGGTCATCCCGCGCCGGGCTCCAGTTCCCCGTGGGTCGTGTTCACAGGCTCCTCCGGAAAGGAAACTACGCTCAGCGCGTTGGAGCTGGTGCACCCGTCTACCTGGCTGCGGTGCTCGAGTACCTCACTGCTGAGATTCTGGAGTTGGCCGGTAACGCAGCTCGTGATAACAAGAAGACCCGTATCATCCCCCGTCACCTGCAGCTGGCGGTCCGTAACGACGAGGAGCTCAACAAACTCCTCGGTGGAGTTACGATCGCTCAGGGTGGAGTTCTGCCTAACATCCAGGCGGTTCTTCTCCCTAAGAAGACAGAGAAAGCTGCTAAGGCCAAGTAAAGACTGAATATCAGTCTCATTTACCCCAAAGGCTCTTTTAAGAGCCACCCACTCACTCTTCAAAAGCGCAATTCATACTTGTGTTCTTATTGACTATACGTATAGTATGAGACTCTGAACAGACACCACGGTTTGACTATATATATTAGTTTCTATACTAGTTTCATAGACTATATCAGGGTGCTTGCGCAAGTCTTGAAAGTCTTTAAAAGTATGGAATTTTGAAACACTGTTTTCCAGACTTGTTTTCACAGATTTTTTGCAGGAAAATCTTAATAAAGTATGGAAAAAAATCTTATGGTAGATCTTTACAGTCTGCTCAAAGGCATTGTGAAACGAGAAATGGGAAGGTATAAGCCTACAACTATAATTTTACTAACTGGTCACGTACTGCATTAGCCTAATGGAAAGATATCCAATTGAGCGCTTCACTCCATAGACTCCCATTCAAAATGGACTTAAAAAACGATTTACACTGAATTATGCATTTGTTCATTGAATACTATAAAAACACAATTGGTACGATCTCAAACAATTTACAGTAGGCTGTGGTACGCAAGTGCAAAGGTACATAAAGTCAAGGTCTTGGAAATAAAAAAAAATCTATTTGAGAAAAGTCTGGAAAAAGTCTGGAATTTTAATTTGAAAAAAGAGCAAGCACCCTGCTATATGTACTGTATACAGATCTACCTCGTTTGCTGTCACGTTCGTGTCGTCACGTACAGGGAGGCTTTGCAAAACCCCTTAAAAATTATCTGGAATTTAATTTCGGTCGGTATGCAGTCATTTGACAATTGAATGTGTTTATGTTCGTTTTGGTGTGAACAAGCTCAATTCGGAATGCAAAAGTAAATTAAAGCCACATAGAAGGTTCTATGTTTCATTTGCACTCTGCACAAAACGTGACCTAATTTTTCACTGCTTCCCACTAATACAACTACTACAATACAACATACTTTTACATTATTTTCTCATATTTTCTTTTATATTTTTGCAGATTGTTTTTTATCTGTTCAGATTCAGAATACTTTATTAATTCCCTAGAGGGAAAATCTTTAGCAGCAATGGCACACAGTCACACAATAGCACACATGGGTAGGGTGTGAGGTAGAAGATCATGGTTAGTTTAATATCCGTATACGTTTACTGTTTGCACCATCATGCCACCGTCCGTGTATGTGCCAATTTACATGGCAAATAAAACCGATTTTATACCGACTTCATGTACATTCTTCTACTTGGTTGCAGAGGTGCGAAGGATCAAGGCGGAGACAGCAGGTTTCAAATATGGGCGGGAGCGGACGAGGAGGTCCCCGCGTCCAATTGTGGAAGGAGGAGATGTCGACTGTCAGCCAATCAGTCTTCTCGGTATAGAAGTCCAATCAACGGACGACTGAAGGACTACATATACACTTATCCGTTATTCCGAGACTTACATTTCTTTTGGAGAAGACAAGACAAGAATCATGGCAAGAACCAAGCAGACCGCTCGTAAGTCTACCGGTGGCAAAGCCCCGAGGAAGCAGCTCGCTACCAAGGCAGCTCGTAAGAGTGCGCCAGCAACCGGTGGTGTGAAGAAGCCCCATCGTTACCGGCCCGGTACCGTGGCTCTGAGAGAGATTCGTCGTTACCAGAAATCCACCGAGCTTCTCATCCGCAAGCTGCCCTTCCAGCGTCTGGTGAGGGAAATCGCTCAGGACTTCAAGACTGACCTGCGTTTTCAGAGCTCCGCTGTGATGGCTCTGCAGGAAGCCAGCGAGGCTTACTTGGTCGGTCTGTTCGAGGACACCAACCTGTGCGCCATCCACGCCAAGAGGGTCACCATCATGCCCAAGGACATCCAGCTGGCCCGTCGCATCCGCGGAGAGCGCGCTTAGACGCTATTCCCGGTCATGTGATCTGTAAAACCACAAAGGCTCTTTTAAGAGCCACTTTACTATTTCATTTGAAAGACAAATTACGTCCTTAAACCTTTTACTTTTGAAAGTTTTCCATTAAACAGGCGCTTTTATCCAAAACGACTTGTAGTAAGCACAGGGACGTTCTCCCTGAGAAAAGGAGGGTGAAGTGCCTTGCTCAAGGACACAATATAGCCACAGCTGGGAATCAAACTCACAACTGTCTGATTATAAGCACAACGCCTTAACCGCTGAGCTGTGACTCCCTAACTCTGACTTCCGTGTGTGCTGAGATGTTATTAAAGTATTTATACCTGTAAGAGATGAAAGCAGGAGAGGAGTGTAGGTTGAGAGGAGTCACTATAGAAACTATCTTTTAGTACAAATAAAGTGAAAGGGAATTCACATTTAATAATTCTACCCATCTGCCATTGCTCTCTTCAGGGTCAAGAACTCAGTATGACATTGTCACTAACAATCAACACCCCCACACCCCCATCCAGTAATCCCACTGCACTCTGCACAAGCCACTTTTGCAAAAGCACCTTTACACTTATCACTGATTTTGAAAACTGCGTACATAACTCCCTCTGTACTATATATCCATTCTCCTCCATATACTATACCCTTTATTTTATACTCATAATTGCTATAGTTATATGACGTAATGTATATGTTCTGTTTGCCCTTTCCTGCCACAGTAAATTCTGTGTTTGTGTATCTTGCATGGCGATTGAAACTGATTCTGATTCCGAAATGTTCATTTAGCAGATACATTTATATGCCCCCCATCGGTACTGTTATTTGTATTCTATTTTATCTAATTTAACTTGCATATAAGTTCTGTTTGCTCCATCCTGCCTCAGTAAATTATGTGTTGGTGTAACTTGCATGGTGAATAAAAACAAATTCTGATTCTGATAATATAATTAAAAGGCTATTTGCACCTTGTCAGCACTTGAAGAGTTGGGTTGCAATTCAGTTGGTGCATTCTTTAGGGTATTTCTTGGCATTAACAATAACCCCTCCAAGTAAGAAAAAAACAAGAGGTTTTGAAAGGACACGTAGCCTGTAACTGATGGTAGGAAGCTCAACAGTAGCTTTGAGGTATCATAAGATCACACAATGTCTCATGTAAGGTCTTAAGTATTCTCAATATAAAACACCCACAATCAAATGATCAGGTTTGAGATAATGACTGCTGTATGTATTCTGCATCAACAATATTTATATGTATAAAGTCAATGCATACACAAACTGTTATCAAGCAGGAATGTTTTTCTGTGGAATTTAATTTAAATGGACAAAATAAATCAAATTAATTCCGAATTGGGTCCGGCCACAGACGTCGATCTGGAGACTCTTCATCGCACAGGTATCCTACGAGAGACACCAGCAGTTAGGGGAGATACTTACAGTCAACTTACAATGAACTTCTCTGTTGGAAAGCCAAGCACATGACAGTCCACTTGACTCCACTCTTCTTTGTGTGAGTAAGATGCGTACGTGACGTCTCCAGTGAACCCACCTGTTGTGCTTCTATGGTTTCTTAGAGCCGGCAGCTGTGGTGTTCCTGGCCAGCCTTCTCCTCTCTCTGGCAGACAGTTGAGGGGGCTTCTGCTGAGGGGGACTGGGCACCAGGTAGGCAATGCCCATGGGGTCTGGAAAGGAAACTAAGCACAACATCAGCTAAGATGACGACCGGACACTTCAGTAATGGAGCTGTTGTTGGTCATTTCTAGCAGCAAGTATATACAATCATTTTATTAACTTCATATTAAGCAATGAAATAATACAAATGTTATCACATTGTAATGAACTTGATATGGTAAACAAGATGGAACTCAGCATAGACTTACAGATGGAGACGCTTTCCAACTCCACCTCAGGGCTCTCCCTACGCCTGGTAACACACCAACACATGCCACACACACACACCAGCATGAGAAAACTGTCCTGTGAGACACTTGCACAGACCCCAACATAGTCATCTTGTGTCATTACAGTAGTGGAGGTTGTTACCTGTCTGTAAGGGGAGACTCCTCCTCCCATTGTGAGTGCCTGATCTTTGCCTCAACACTCTGCAGCTCTCTACAAATGGCAGACAACTGCAAGAGAACTCTTTCTTTGTTGTCTGGTAGGCAGCCTGACACACAAACACACACCAGTTACTACTAATCGAATATGGTTTGCTTGTGGCTGTATGGAACATGTTGTATGTGTGTGTTACCTGCAGCTCTCAGCTCCTTCTTCACAGCAGGGACAGAGGGTGTCTGGGACAGAGGCCTGAAAGAGAACCCTCCTAAAAGGAGTGTGTGTGGGAGACACAGACGTCAGTTCATACCCTTCGTCAGGCCAGGCTCTCCATACTAGGTTTATGGTTTATACAAGCGGCTAACTTACAGACAGGAGGGTGGTGGGGTGTGTGCTGTCCATGCTGGGGGGGCTTTGGTTAGGCTGAGGAACCCTGTGTCTCTTCTGGAGGGTGGGGAGGGGGGGTGATTTCTTCCTGCGCACCTGCAGATAGACAGCATGATAAGATCATCCTAACATTTATTTTGGTTCCAATCATTCAGTGACATTCCACCAAATCCATCTTAGTCAATCAGTGCCCAGCTGACCTCCATCTGCTGACATCTCTCCTGCTCCTCCTGAAACTCTCTCTGCACGAGAGCCCTCTGCCTCGCCAGCCTCTTCTCCTCCTTCTCATCCTCCAGACGGATCTTTTTCTTCTCCTCTGCCTGCTGACGGCGCTTCTCCTCAATCTGAGCAGGGCCAAAGGGATGATCATGCATGTGAATGTCCTTTGAATTAAAGGGTGTATGTGTGGGATAGGGAACATCCTTCAAAGTGAAGGCTTTAGTTGAAAGATACACCTACAGCCACCGGAGGTCAGGTTCTAGAATTTGGGTGGAAAAAGAGCCATGAATAAACGCTCCCATGTCTACCAAAGCAGAAGTACCTGTTGTTTTAGATCCGCCATGTATGAGCTGTTGACTGGTGTGGAAAACACACTGCCTCTGGCATGCTTAGAGGTCTGGACACCTGCAAAGATCAAATATGCTACAACTCAAGATCCGGTCACAAGGCCTTTTGTAACAAGTACCAGTACGCTGACTAGAATAGAATAGATTTGCTGTCTGCAATGTGCCAACTAGTGGAGTGACTGTCTACCTGAGCCTGTGTTGATGGGAGGCAGTGGGCTGTAGTGTCTCTGCTCAGGCATGGTGGTGGCTTTGGCCCTTCTCACAGCTCTCTCAGGGTTCTGCCAAGCTGCCTCGTTCTCCCTGTACATCTGCCTCTGGTCAGCTACACAGGCAGATCATGAGAAGTTTTTATTTTAAATACAAGGTTCAATCATGAAAAACCTTTTTAACTCCTGTTTAATATGTGTCCCTTTATAAAATGGCCTTATCGATCATTTTATTTGTACAGCCCATTTCAGAATGTGAGTATGTGAGGATAAGCCTGTAGCTCAAGCTACTTTATTGCAGTTACATCTTCTGTGGTCCACTTTGTAACAGACACACTTCACACAGAGATATCTCTCATCTATTTAACACAACAACCCACTAATGTGATCCTGAAAGGTGAGCCAACAATGAAGGTAAGTGAAACATGCTCCAACGTACTAAGGAGTTTCCCTTGGGGGTCTCGAAGGGGTGCGCCGCACCCTCCCTGGCCCCAAGGGTCATAACCTTTGCTCTCAGCCTCCATCTTGGCATCAGCTCGGTCTCTCTCCTCCTTCTCTAGCCTCCTGCGCATCCACTTTTCATAGATCTGGAGGGATTCAAGGTTATGAAGGAATATGGTGAGAAATACTGACTCCTCTAGATTCACATGTACCCGAGGTTTAAGGACAGACTCTGCATATGTTATGATATCATCATTAACATGAGACCAACTTTCACTGGGTGAGACAAGGTCAAATAAAGGTTTATCTAATCTAGTAGTTTCCTAACACAGAGAGAGAAAGGGGGGTTGGGGGGACGGAGGGGTCACCTGCTGTTCCAGTTCCTCCTGGTACGTTGGTGGAGCCCTCCTCTCCACTGGCTCCACCCTTCCCAGTCTGGTGGTCCTAATGTCTCGCTCAACCGAAAAATACAGGGCTGAATTTAGGTCCCGGGGGGGGGGGGGGGGGGGGGGGGGGGGCAGCGATTCCCAAAGACCGGGGGGCGCGCGCAGTGATCTCGCCTAGGACACAAAATTAGGTAGAGCCGGCCCTGCATGTGGATGGTAAAAATACATTTGAAAGAAAGAAAAAAATGTGTTTTTTTTAGACAAGAAAAGTTCGTTGAAATGTCAATGAAGAAGACGTTTAATGTCATGTCTCATGTCATCGTCTTGACGTGACAAAACTAGAGAGGGTACAGTTTCCGGGGACCTTGTGGGGTGTGCTTGCGTCCCTTGCAGATGGGGGGGGGAAAAGAAACGTAAATTGTACAACTGATATTTCTGCAGATTTTATTGAAAAATACATGCTTATTGTTCACAAAGATTATAAAGAATTGCATTTGCTGCTGCTCATTTACAACTCAAAATACAAAGAGTGAAGAGTAGAATTGAAGTTTTCTTGTCAGAGGATAATCGGCTGTAGCAGCCTCATAGATGAAAAAGACATGAAGAAGTTAGGGCCTGATTGCTCAGACTGCTGCCCCCGCGAACCGGCCCCGGATAAGTGGAAGATAATGGATGGAACTGATATACATTATAGTGCACTTCCCAATATCAACTGTCAAGTTTTATTATAAATGGAAGTGGCTATTTATTATCCGATCCTTTTTTATTGGAAGGCAGTATCACAAATATATGGACTTTCCTCAATTTCAGAGACATGTGGGTGGCTCTTAGAAGAGCCTTTGGGGTGAATTTGAAGGAGAGCCTGTTTACTTGGAGCTGGTGTACTTGGTCACAGCTTTGGTGCCCTCAGACACAGCGTGCTTAGCCAGCTCACCGGGGAGCAGCAGGCGAACAGCGGTCTGGATCTCCCTGGAGGTGATGGTGGAGCGCTTGTTGTAATGAGCAAGACGAGAAGACTCTCCGGCAATACGCTCAAAGATGTCGTTGACGAAGGAGTTCATGATTCCCATGGCCTTGGAGGAGATCCCGGTGTCAGGGTGGACCTGCTTCAGTACCTTGTACACGTAGATGGCGTAACTCTCCTTCCTGGACTTTCTGCGCTTCTTCCCGCCCTTGGCTGCGGTTTTGGAAACGGCTTTCTTGGAGCCCTTCTTAGGGGCGGATTTAGCTGGCTCAGGCATGATGCTGTATCGTTGCTTCTCAAAAACGAATGGTAGGCACGGTGGGTGGTTACCCAGTATTTATATCTGAACTATGCAACTTTTGAGTCACGCCTCCTGCAAGTAGCTGCGTTCAGCTGGGATGTTCGATAGATGAACTCTACTGCGCATGTGTGGATTTACCACCGCCCCCCCATCTATTCAGTCATTTTAAACGGACGGTCATGGTTACCGAAAGAACGCTAATAAATTATTAGACAATTATCTTCATTAATATTTAATTCCACATCTGAAATGTTTGCTGTATGCTTGGCGGAGATTGAGCTACTTAAATCCAGGAAGTTGCGCCTAACTTCACGAGCAGTTTACCGCCTAATTTAACCAGAAACACGTGGTTAATGACGTCAGAAGCTTTGTTAGTTGCAGCAACACGCCAGTCAATATTTTACCTACAATAGTTAAATAAAATGAACACATGAGGTCATCTAAAATGACGCAGGGGATTTGAACCCAATACATGTCGGTTAATTGCTGCCCCCTATCAGGTTTATACCAAATCCCAGTTGAATAGAACCCTGTTTAGAATATCATTGACTCGAAAACTTCGAATACGCTATGACCACGCCATTACAAATGTAAGAAAATGATGTACTCATTACCAGTATAAAAGGCGCCTTTCAACCGTAATTTGTATTAGTAGCTTTAAACTGAACTAGTTCGATCTCCCAAAACTTGGTCGTTGATTTGTTCTATTTAAATAAAACCTGGAACTTTAATGTAACATATTACACAACTCTGCACACTTATTGTAAATATACATAGAAACAATCTCTTCTTTGTAACATGTGGGTGGCTCTTAAAAGAGTCTTTGTGTTGAATATTGAGCTGATTGTAAACGTCTTAACCCCCGAAACCGTACAGAGTGCGACCCTGACGCTTCAGCGCATAAACCACATCCATGGCGGTCACGGTCTTCCTCTTGGCGTGTTCGGTATAAGTCACTGCATCACGGATAACGTTCTCCAGGAACACCTTCAGCACACCACGGGTCTCTTCATAAATCAAGCCGGAAATACGCTTCACTCCACCGCGGCGAGCCAGGCGGCGAATGGCGGGCTTAGTGATACCCTGGATGTTATCACGGAGAACTTTACGGTGACGCTTGGCGCCTCCTTTACCGAGCCCTTTACCTCCTTTGCCTCTTCCGGACATTTTAATTCAGTACAGAGTATTAAATCGATGAGAATGCGGAGGATCCCAACTGCAAAGAGATTTACTCTGCGTGAGCGGACGTGAAGGAGGCTTTACGAGAGGGTTTTCGCTATGGGAGGGACTTGTGTCAGAGAGGGAACAGATTGGTTTATCACATGGGTGTCCAACCCTGGTCCTAGGGAGCCACTGTCCTGAAGGTTTTAGAAGATGTTTCCCTGCTCCAACACACCTGATTCTAACGAATTGGTCGTTATCAAGCTCTGTGGAAGCCTCATAATGACACATTCAGATGTGAGATGAGTCAGATGTGCTGGACATGTAAACTGTGAGGGAAGAGCAAACATATAATATATATTAGAGTGTTTTGCTTTGAAGATTAAAAAGCCCAGAGAAATGTCAAATCATGAAGTGAACAGCTTAAGGAACTTTCCCAGTCATGGTGAATGTCATGTTTCCAAGGCAGGTTTCCCTTCATGAACAGAGGGGTTATTGTTAACACTGCAGCAGGGGAGCTGGAGTCCACTTACACATGTTCATCCAACAATCAAATCTGTCTCTAAGTCATATCACACACTGGGAAAATAACAGGAATAATTTGCAGAAAAACAAGGGACCACTATTTTAAGAATTGTATTAATGTGATCTCAAAGTACAAATAAATATGTTGAACAACAATCTTTGTTATTTTGCACAAAGAGATAACTTGAGTTGACTAAACAGGGAACAGACTGACATGTGCTGGTGGGATACTTAGATCAGGATGATCTTCATGATCTGTTATTGTCAACAGTTCAGTTCAGATATGGATACAAATAATACAAGTGATGCAATAGTACAAATGATACAGGTAACGTGGAAGTACAAATAACATACGTAGGTACAAAAAGTAATGGGTATATATAGTTCGGGGGGGGGGGGGTGTACACAGTAGTGTAAACAGTGGTGTAAAAATCACAGTAGTAAGTTTTTAAAGTGTTGTGTACTTAGTGGCAGAGTGCAGTGGGATTCTGGAAGGGGGTGTGGGGTGTTGGTGGATGTGTCATACTGAGTCCTTGGCCCTGTTGAAGAGGGCAATAGCAGAGGGGTAGAAGCTATTCCTGTGGCGAGAGGTTTTGGTCCTGATGGACCGCAGCCTCCTGTCAGATGGGAGCGACTGAAGCACAGAATGTTGTTTACACATATTAGTTAGCTTCAGCACTGTAGATGGTGGTTAACATAGTATAAATCAAATAAAATTAACATGTATTTGTTTAGCCCTCTTTACAAGCAATGTCACAAACTGCTTCACATATGACCATAGAACTGCCCCTCAACCAACCTAAACCCTCAAGGAAGACAAGGGAAAACTTCCTGATAAACTCATTAGGGAGAAAAAATTGAAGAAACCTTGGAAGGAGCATTTCAGTAATAGTTCAATAATTCTACCCATCTGCCATTGCTCTCTTCAGGGTCAAGAACTCAGTATGACATTGTCACTAACAATCAACACCCCCACACCCCCATCCAGTAATCCCACTGCACTCTGCACAAGCCACTTTTGCAAAAGCACCTTTACACTTATCACTGTGATTTTGAAAACTGCGTACATAACTCCCTCTGAACTATATATCCATTCTCCTCCATATACTATACCCTTTATTTTATACTCATAATTGCTATAGTTATATGACGTAATGTATATGTTCCGTTTGCCCTTTCCTGCCACAGTAAATTCTGTGTTTGTGTATCTTGCATGGCGATTGAAACTGATTCTGATTCCGAAATGTTCATTTAGCAGATACATTTATATGCCCCCCATCGGTACTGTTATTTGTATTCTATTTTATCTAATTTAACTTGCATATAAGTTCTGTTTGCTCCATCCTGCCTCAGTAAATTATGTGTTGGTGTAACTTGCGTCTTGACGTGACAAAACTAGAGAGGGTACAGTTTCCGGGGACCTTGTGGGGTGTGCTTGCGTCCCTTGCAGATGGGGGGGGAAAAAGAAACGTAAATTGTACAACTGATACAGTATTTCTGCAGATTTTATTGAAAAATACATGCTTATTGTTCACAAAGATTATAGAGAATTGCATTTGCTGCTGCTCATTTACAACTCAAAATACAAAGAGTGAAGAGTAGAATTAAAGTTTTCTTGTCAGAGGATAATCGGCTGTAGCAGCCTCATAGATGAAAAAGACACGAAGAAGTTAGGGCCTGATTGATCAGAAAACATTCCACATTCAGCATTAAATTAACTACTAAAGACACTGACCAAGAAAATCCCTGAGTTTGAGTTACCTACAGATCAACAGACTTTGTTGAAAACCAAACCTTTTGAAACAACTAAAGTTGTCTTTAGGGGAAACTATTTACATGCTGGCATTGCTCATGGTGTGCTATGTCACCCAGCATGCTCCCAATGCCACCTGAGCCTTTGTAATTCCAAATATAATATTGATTATTAAACAACTGCTCAAATGCCTCGTCTAAAAGCTCTTATAGCTCTTCCCTTGGCACTTATTGGTTTCTCACGATGTTTGTTTCATAATCTATAAGCCTGCTATGTTTGGGGTCTGTCACATTGCTATGCTTAGTGACCGATGCTCTTTTGTAAGTCGCTTTGGATAAAAGCGTCTGCTAAATAAATACATGTAAATGTAATGTACATTTTAAAAAATACAATTGAAAAATGAACACAGCTGGGTAAAGTGGGCCGACCACAGCTGATTCCAGTCTATCTTAGACTCAGTGGCAGAGATTATATCCTTCAATTACTATAAAAGAAGGACTTTGAGGAGTGATGTTTTTGGAAACAGAAACAGCAAAATACACTGTAATGTTTGGACGAGGAAGAGGAAGAGCAAGGGGCTCCGTGAGAAGAGCAGGCCCAGGAAAAGATGGAGGTAGAGGTGCAGGCGAGGCCGGCTCTACGCAGGGGCAAGAGGGGGCACTCAAATAAATGTCTTGCCCCCTCAAATCAAAAATTTTGAAATTGAGAAAGCACATTTTAATACGCTCACAAAATGAACATATTACTAGTTGACAAAACGATTTGTAGCCGAAAAAGTCAGCCGAATAAGGAACACAGCTTCCTTCTCATATCGCTGTTGCAGTATGCAAATGAGCCCAGACGTAGCCTGACTGTGTGGGGTCAGGTTTCACCACGGAGCGGCAAAACTTTGAACAAGAAGCAGCGTTACAAGCACAGAGATTAACATAGACATTAAGAAATTCATCAGAAATCAGAAATGTCTCTACCTTATTTAGAGCCCTATATTATATATATGAGGAGCCCAGAAACAAATCAGTTCAGATATATGAATAAACACTTATGGTACAAAATATTTCTACGTAAATATAATATTTCTCAGCCCTGGATAGTGGCGGCTTATAGTCCCATATGTGACAAAATATATATTTATTTTCCATTTTGGGGATGCAGCTTATATTTAGGTGCGCTCTATAGTCTGAATATTACGGTACTTGCATTGGACGTATTCAGGAAACTTGCTGTGTACTGTAAATTATCATGACGAAACAATGGGACCTTGGAATGGAACCTTTTGAAACCTTGGAACCTTGGAATGAAACCTTGGAAAGAATGGAAGCTTGATCACTGTGACATAATCACCACAAGTGAATGAGATGAAAATCATCAGTGCAAAGTTGATCATAACATTGAAGAAGACCATGCGTACAGACATGAAGTAAGAATGAAATGGCTTTTCTTTGATAGGTTTTGTAATTTTAATGTAAAGATTAAAGAAAATTTAATGGCACTTAGAAATAAATATCCGCTGCTGTTGTTTAAAATCAGGGGAAACTAATGTTCTTGTTGTTGCCTACAAGTACTACTGTTTAACTGTGTATCTTAAGTGTATAATTCTTTTCTCAAGGAGACATCGATACTCATCGACACCCTTACGTCGAAGTAAGCAACAAACTCTTTTTTCCCCCCCGATAATGCTTGAAAAAGGATCAATGTCAACTGATATTTGTCTGGCAATTTCAACTGGTTCAGTACTGACACCTATCCCTTTACTATTCCAGCATCTGATCGTGAAAAAATGGCAGTGAGGACAGAGGACCAGAGATGCACAGAGATGGGCAGATCAGGAACCTTCTCCTCCACCGCTCTCAAAGGCTCTGGACGAGCAACTCAGACATGTGGCTGGGGTGAGACCAAAATAGCCAAGCCGACAGCTGATGTTCGGATCCAGTAGAAGTTCTCCACATTTGGTCCTTTTGCTGTGAAATTTAAACCACCGTTTTGTGAATGCTGTGGTTGTAGATGTGGAGGCCCTGACTGCCCGGCTGAACGTAGAAACTTTGACTGCTGGGTTCAGCATCAAGTTTTTCTCTCCTGCCACGGCAAGACAGGTACATTCTAAGGATGGTTTCATATAAATATCTGGGATCGTTTACTCCTTCGATTTACATATCGTACATATCCTAAAGTAATGCGTTCTTGAACAGGCCAACACTGGGGTTGCACCAGCCTGTGCGAGCTCTCCGCCAGAGAACATCCCAGTTCCTGCTGCGAGAACTGCCAAGCTCTCTCCACCCGTGGGTGTTCCAGAGGAGGCTGAAAAACAGGCCAAGCATGCACAGGTAAGCGGGGGAAGGAGAGAGGGTTGGAATTAACACAGCAAGAAGTGGTATGGTGGAGTAAAGGGGAGTCCAGTTGCACAGTCTGTTTGGGTGTCAGGCTAGTAATCAGAAGGTCCCTGGTTCGAACCCTGGCTGCGTCAACATGTGGTTGTGTCCATGGGCGAGGCACTTCACCCTACTTGCCTCAGGAGTACAGGGCCTGTACTAAGTCGCTCTGACTAAGAGCGTCTGCTAAATGGCTAAATGTAAAAGAAGGATGGTGACAGGAATGATAGTGATGAAGATAATGATGATTAAAGTGAAGATGATGATAAAGAGGATCATGATTTTCCCCCGCCGTGTCCCTCCCACAGGCCTTGAGAACGTTCCCTCTCAACCACAACCTTCCGGGCGTGACGGGCACCCAATCAGAGAGCGCCATTAACGGGCAGCGGATCACCGGGGGAGAGTGCCTGTTTTACGGCGCAAACCTGGGAACAGAGAGCCGAACCATGGAGTTCAAGAGAGGAGGAGGTGAGCGGGGGAACAGGGGAACATCCAGAGAACCAAGCAGGCTCACGCAACCGATGAGACACATGATCTCACAAGATGAGATAAAGATCCATTAGTTCTATTCCCCCCCATCTGTACAGCTACTGCCCACTTTTTACTTATTTGTATCTCATTTGTATTTTACATGATCATTTTGATTCTGTTTTACCCTTATGTATATGTTACATATACGTTCTATGTTTGCTCTTTTATGCCGAAGTCAATTCTGTGTTTGTATATCCTGCATAGCGAATCAAATAGATTCTGATTCTGATCATCTTTATTTGTCCTGCAGTGGGGAAATTGCAGGATAAATAAAGGATGATATTATCTTTGTCATTGGTCTCGTTCTGTGAGAGCCTGTTTGGGTCTCAAGATGTTCCCCCCTCCCCTGTACCCCCTCCACTACCCAAATCCTACCCAAACCAATCCTGTTATCCAGGGGACTACCTGCGCAACTCCTTCCGCGCCCACCTTCGCCGCTACGCCTGCGCCTTTCTCAACAGCGGCGGCGGCAGCCTGCTGGCGGGAGTGAACGATGACGGCGTCGTTCTCGGCCTACGCTGCGACCACCGCCAGGAGGACCGTGCTCGGCTCCTCGTGGACTCCACCCTGAAGGGCTTCCACCCTCCGCTGCTGCCCCAGAATTATAGCCTGGACTTTCTGCCTGTGGTAAGGCCAGGCCCTGAGGGTCGGGACCTGAAGGTGCTGCGGCTGAGCCTGCGGCCCCCCCCGGGCCCCGCCCTGATAGCGCTATACCAAACAGACCAGGGGGAGGTGTTCCTTAGGAGGGATGGCAGCGTTGAGGGTCCGCTGTCAGCCCGTGCCATCCAGGAGTGGGCCAGACAGGTATGAGTAACCTAGGACAGCTCGCTCTACTGTGTACGACCGCTCCTAACCCTAACCTCATGGTACACATGCTTCACTAACACAAGCCCCTTGTTTATTAACCAATCCTGGGGAGTGGCTCAGCGCTTAAGGTGTTGGGCTAGTGATTGGAAGGTTGCGAGTTCGATTCCTTGTAGCTCTGGATACATGACGTTGTGTCCTTGGGAAAGGCACTTCACCCTACTTGCCTCAGGGAGAATGTCCCTGTACTTGCTGTAAGTCGCTCTGGATAAGAGCGTCTGCTAAATGAGTAAATGTAAATGCTCTGTGAAGCTTAGCTGGTTTGGGGCAGGAGACCGTAGCAAGGTACCTCCAGCTGGTTCTGAGGGTCTTCTCTGTTCCAGAGGTGGAGCGTGGAGACGAGCCGTCTTAAACATCAGATGGAGGTGTTGCTCTCGCAGCAAAGGCTGATGCTGCTTGAGATCCAAAAGCAAAGGCAGCTAATAGCCGACCTCCACAGCGCTCAGACCCAGCACCACGCACAGACCCAGACCCAGGCCCAGACACAGACCAAGACCCACGCACAGACCCAGACCCAGACCGAGGCACAGACCCAGACCCAGACCGAGGCACAGACCCAGACCAAGACTAAGAGACATAGATCGAAGAAGGCCAGATCTGCATGCTTATGCATGTGATTGGTCTGATCACCCAGACCCAGACCCAGGCCCTGGCCCAGACCCAGGCAAAGACCCAGACCCTGGCCCAGACCCAGGCACAGACCCAGGCCCAGACCCAGACCCAGATCCAGGCACAGACCCAGACCCAGGCCCTGGCCCAGACCCAGGCACAGACCCAGACCCAGGCCCAGGCACAGACCCAGACCCAGGCACAGACCAAGGGAAAATACCCAGGCCCAGGTACAGGCACAGACCCAGGCACCGACCTAGGGCCAGGCAGAGAACCAGGCACAGACCCAGGCCCAGGCACAGACCCAGGCCGAGACCCAGGCACAGACCCAGGCCCAGGCACAGACCCAGGCACAGGCCCAGGCACAGACCCAGGCCCAGGCACAGACCCAGACCCAGGCCCAGGCACAGACCCAGGCACAGACCCAGACCCAGCCCTGGTCGTTCCTGCCCTCCGGAGACATGGATCGAGGAAGCCCAGATCCTCAAACATTTGCAGATGCATGTGATTGATCAGATCAGACAATCGTCCAAACCTGTTCCTGTCTTCAGAGCCTGCAAGTTGTTGTGATTGGGTTGGTTGGTTTAACCAATCTACCAATCATTTGACTCTGGCATCCTCACTGTAGTAAAGTACAAACTTCCAATACATCTTGTTGGCCTTTTTTTCTTCCTTATCCCCACTTGTGTCAACACACCCATTTGATCGAGTTTGAATCCCGAAATAATCCCATTTCAAACAATTTCCCTGTGTCCGTAAAGCAGTGTTTCTCAACCAGTGTGCTGTGAGAGATGGTCAGGTGTGCCGTGGGAAATGATTGAATGTCACCTAATTATTTATTGTTGGGTGTCTGAACACGAATACATAAATGTTACGAGTAATCGCTCTTCCCACTTGTACTTTTTGCAGTCTGACTACAGTACGGTCATCTGTGTCTCCAATTCCCTCCAAAATGTGCGTAGGTTTATGGGAGGGTCAAAGTTTGCGTAGAGACCGCACATTCTACCGCCAAGTTTGTTTTTTATAAATCCCTGACTTTGCGTGGAAACTGGCGCACGCACGTTTTAAGCCCAGTTTTGTGCGTACACAACCTTTATAAATGAAACCCCGGGTCATTTGGGCGTACAGTATGATAATAGGACACACCACAAAAATATTTCGCATTGACTTTATGGTTAATTAGGAGTGTATAACTTTACACAGAAGTGTAAAGAAGCCAGAGAGAGCGACAGCTCAGAGGTGAAACATGTCCTTGCTCTCTCTGGTCATCGGTGAAAGACTTTGCAGTGGAACAGCGGTGCACTACAGGAAAACTACACCGAGGAGGACTACACTAAGACCCAATCAATCAAGTCAAGAGGCAGCCGTCCCCCGATGAGGTCAGCCTCCCTCTGCCGGTCTGCATTCTGATTCTAATGATCTTGGAGTGGATCCATAGCCTTCTAATTGTTCCCTGGGAGGCCTTTGACTAGCTGAAGGTGTCTACGTTCTCACTGGCCAAGAGGTTGTTCCGGCCGCGTTCTAAAACACACGCTGACATCGCCGGGTCCCGGTTGCCATGGTAACCGGGTTTCCAGCAGACACGGAAGCGATGGAAGCTGCCATCCACCTTACAATGTTTTTTAGTTTTTTTTTACATTAAAGGAGATGGTCAGAGGTATCAACAACAAACTATTAAATGAAGCAGATGTAGCTAGATGTTTTATTGAAAGAATCTTATTAATCTGATTTAAGGGAAGCCTTCCTAACATCAGTCAATGATGACCCATCTTTAACTCGATTCGCGTCATTTGTATATAGTTATACTTTTATCTTTTACAGTATTGTAAAATACAAAAGTGTGTGCCATTTTTGAAAATAGCCGTTGCGCCAGAAGGAATCGGATGGGCAATTATTTTGTCACTTATTGCCAAAAAAATGGAGGAAATGCATTACGTGTGAAGGCCTTGAGGAGCAGATGTAACCTGTTTGTATCACTGCATTAAAGAATGTTCCACGATTTCAGGAGCAATTAGAAAGAACCCAGGAAGCAGAAATACAGCAGAAGGGAATCAGGGGGAAGAAGAAATGATGAATATGTGTGGTATGAATTAGTGTATATAAGATGCTGTGTATTAGTGTTAGCTCCAGCAGGTTTACATTTACCCGTAAAATTCGAAATCAGTGGCAAGTGTTCCACCCATTTCTCCCAAATCTCTGAGGGGCGCAAGTTTGTCATTCTCACGACCAGCCAATCTTGTCTACCGATTGTCAAATCAAATGACAAAAAACATGCAAGGTTTGAAGTGACATCGTGACACGGGAAATAGCCTGAGCTGAATCAGCATCTCATAAACTACAAGTGGCCTTATTATTGGATTTGAACAATCCAGTGAGTATCAGAGTGACCCTAACCCATGAAAGCATTGAAATGGCATCAAGTTCCTTCCAACCATCCTCCGAAAACCCGTCTCCCCTCCACGCTGCTCATGTTGATGATTCCATTTTCTATGGGTTGTGGTATGAAAAGCTCAAAGGCTTATTGTACGTCTCATAATATTGAAGGGGTTGCTCTCTATCTGGGCTTTCATATGGCATTGAAGTGGTATTTTTCCCTTTTTTATACCATTATCAGTCTATGAACTTCTGAATCATCCTCTTCCTCATCAGAGCTCTCATTATGGCGGTCTGGACCATATTCAACGTCATCCTCTATTTCAGATACTTCCTCCTCTATATCACAATAATTTTGCACTCCCTCCTCCTCCTCATGATCCAATATGTGATCAAGAGCTTCTTGAGATGTGCGTCACCTCCACATTAGATTAGATTCAACTTTAATGTCATTACACAGGTACAAGTACAGGGAAACAAAGTAACTAGGGACAAATGGGGGCCAAAGTGCTCTGCTGCTGTTGAGTTGAGCTGCTGCGATCAGAGGGCGGGATTTCAATACGACATGAGAACCGGGTAGACTCAACCCCGGCCCGGCTTCTCTCATGTGACTGAGATCCGTTCACACTTGTGTTTTCTCCCGGTGAACAACGGAATATAAATACCTAATGGAATTGATATGCCGTCTACAAGTTAATAGGGCAGCAAGTAGCCTTATTAACGTTCAAAATAAGATGGTATGCGGACCGGAGGCACTTAATGTTTTGTTGTAGGCGGCTCAGATGATCACTGTTGTCCTTGTAGATGGAGCTCTGCGCACCGTGTTGTCTGTGTCATTTATCCTAAAAAGTATCTAAAACAGCAGTCGTGCAATCAGAGAAAAGGTTTTCCAGTGAGCAAAAGGATCTGTCTTTTAACGTAACAGTTTTAGAATACGCAGCTGGGTTAGCAGGGGCTTTGAAGCCCTCTCTTTAGGGGGATACAAAACACAGTGTTGGGCTGTGGACCCGGAGTAGAGGTCGGGGAATTCCTGATCTCACTATCGCTCTCCCTCCCCTAGTTTCCATCTCCAAGGACACCATCCTTACTGAAAGTCTTACAGTATCCTAATGTACGACTTGTTACTTGTTATTGTGAGACCCACTGTAACCGACTGAGTCTCTGTATTCCGTGGATGATGTGTGTCTGTTCCACCTGCTCAGTATGACCTGGACTCATCTTAGTACATTTTAATATCCATGCTGTTGGTGATGGGGAATGATTGAGTCATTAAAAGCTTTTTTACTTCATTTAGACCGTCGTCACACAAAATAATATGAAACACATCCACAACCGCACCGGTGGTTCAGTGGTAGGATTCTTGCCTACCATGTGCAGAAGGCCTGGGTTTCATTCCCAGTGGGGGTTTCAGTCCTAGCCAATGCATTGAATATGTGTGTGATAATCTCTTCTTCAATTTTCACACTCATTCATACAACTGACACTCAGTCAGTGCATCATCTGTTCATTTTGCACATAGCATCATTCGCACTAACTGTACATACATACAACTATGTCAATTCTGTTAAATATACTGTAACATCTCGCACAATACAGCTGTACATTTGTCCCACAAAAAATCTCTTTAACACCTCTGTATATTCTGATTATTTGCACTAACTGTACAGACATGCAAATTCTGTTAAATACTGTAGCATCTTGTACAATACAGCTGTATATTTGCCTTAAATCACTTTAATCTGTACAAACCCTGTATATTCTGATTATACTGTACATACTGTGTATATTCTGAGTATACAATTACACTTACATTCTGTTGTAATAACTGTTTTGCACTTCTGGCTGGATGCTAACTGTATTTCGTTATCTTGTACTTGTATCTGTGTAATGACAATAAAGTTGAATCTAATCATCTAATCCACATTGTGTGAAATGCCTGCATACACATATGAAACAGGGAGTCAAACAGGTTAAGGTGTTGGACTAGTGATCGGAAGGTTGGAAAGTTTCCTTGCATCCCTTCCGTCAAGTAGACTACTTCCTGTTGGATGTGCCTGCCTTAAATGTGGAATTACTTTGGCTGAAAAGCTTTTATAACTCTTCCCTTGACACTTATGTTTGAGGTCTATAATGTTATGATCAGTGATCAATACTCTTTTGTAAAGCTCTCCTCTCTTGTAAGTCACTTTGGATAAAAAGTGTCTGCTAAATGAATAAATGTTATTGTAGGTTTGATTCCTGGCTGTGGCAACATGATGAAGTGTCCTTGTAGGGGCTTCACCCTACTTGCCTCAGGTAGAATGTCCCTGTACTTGCTGTAAATTGCTCTGGATAAGAGCATCTGCTAAATGTAAACACATCCACACAACAATATTCATGCATACTACTGAGAGCATGCATGAAATGCTTGCAAAGATGCATGTGAAAAATATTTAGGACTCAACTATACTCTATTGTATCCTACTTCAATCTATTCTGTTTTAGAAAGATGGTTTTCCTCTCCATTCACTGTTTTCCATGTGCAAATGATGGAAATTATGTAAACTGACATTGTATGGACTGATTGTATGGAAATCATATCAATTGAAATAATGATCTGTGAGGTAGTGATGTATTTTCCATGTGCTTCCACCTGTATCCCATATTAACCTGGGCTACAGACACATCATGTAAAGGGTGGTCAGGAATCAGCCAGAGGTCGGTATTGCACTGTTGGACAGCTCCTGGGTAAAAGTAGCAGTTTAACTGCAAATGGAACTGATACATTTTATTACACTTCACACAATTATCCCTTATCAACTGTCAAGTTTCATTATAAATTTAACTTAGTGGCTGTATATTTTCCGACCCTTTTTATTGGAAGACAGTATCACAAATAGATGGACTTTCCTTTTTCAGAGACATGTGGGTGGCTCTTAAAAGAGCCTTTGGGGTGAATAAGCAGAGGAGCCAGATTACTTGGAGCTGGTATACTTGGTCACAGCCTTGGTGCCCTCAGACACTGCGTGTTTAGCCAGCTCACCGGGGAGCAGCAGGCGAACAGCGGTCTGGATCTCCCTGGAGGTGATGGTGGAGCGCTTGTTGTAATGAGCAAGACGAGAAGACTCTCCGGCAATACGCTCAAAGATGTCGTTGACAAAGGAGTTCATGATTCCCATGGCCTTAGAGGAGATCCCGGTGTCAGGGTGGACCTGCTTCAGTACCTTGTACACGTAGATGGCGTAACTCTCCTTCCTGGACTTTCTGCGCTTTTTCCCGCCCTTGACTGCGGTTTTGGAAACGGCTTTCTTGGAGCCCTTCTTAGGGGCGGACTTCGCTGGCTCAGGCATGATGCTATATCGCTGCTTCTCAGAAACGAATGATAAACTCCGTGGCGGGTTACCCGGTATTTATAGCTGAACCATGCAGATTTTGAGTCACGCCTCCTGCAAGTCGCTGCGTTCAGATGGGATGCTGGGATGATGGAACTCCACTGCGCATGTGTGGGATTTACCACAGCCCCCCCCCCCCATCTACTCAGTCATTTTAAACGGACCGTCATGTTACCGAAAGAAGACGAATTAGAAACATCTTCACGCTAATCAATTATTAGACAATTATCTTCATTAATATTGAATTCCACATCTGAAATGTTTGCTGTATGCTTGGCGGAGATGGAGTTACTTAAATCCAGGAAGTTGCGCCTAACTTCACGAGCAGTTTACCGCCTAATTTAACCAGAAACACGTGGTTAATGACGTCCGAAGCTTTGTTAGTTGCAGTAACGCGCCAGTCAAGATTTTACCTACAAATTATTAAATAAAATGAACACACGGTCATCTAAAATGACGCAGGGGGATTTTAACCCGATTCATGTCGGTTAATTGCTGCCCCCCCCCCTATCAGCCTTATACCAAATCCCAGTTGAAATGAACTGTTTAGAATTTTATTGACTCGAAAACTCCGGATACGCTTAACCACGCCATCACAAATATAATAAAATGATGTACTCATTACCAGTATAAAAGGCGCATTTAAAACCTTAGTTGTATACTGAACTAGTTCGATCTCCCTAAATATACAAAACTTGTTCCGTCTATTCAAATACATTCTGGAATTTTAATATATATAACTTATTGCACAACTCTGCACTTATTTTAAATACACATAGAAACAATCTCTTCTTTGTAACATGTGGGTGGCTCTTAAAAGAGCCTTTGTGTTGAATATTGCGGTAATTATGAACGTCTTAACCCCCGAAACCGTACAAAGTGCGACCCTGACGCTTCAGAGCATAAACCACATCCATGGCGGTCACGGTCTTCCTCTTGGCGTGTTCGGTGTAGGTCACTGCATCACGGATAACGTTCTCCAGGAACACCTTCAGGACACCACGGGTCTCTTCATATATCAAGCCTGATATACGCTTCACTCCACCACGGCGAGCCAGGCGGCGGATGGCGGGCTTGGTGATACCCTGGATGTTATCACGGAGCACCTTACGATGACGCTTTGCGCCTCCTTTTCCGAGTCCTTTACCTCCTTTGCCTCTTCCAGACATTTCAAATCAGTTCAGAGTTAATAATCCGATGAGAATGCGGAGGATTTTGACTGCAAGGACATTTACTCTAAGTGAGCGGACGTGAAGGAGGACAGATCTTTACGAGAGGCTTTTCGCTATGGGAGGGAACTTGCGTCAGAGAGGGAACAGATTGGTTTATCACACGGGTGTCCAACCCTGGTCCAAGGGAGCCACTGTCCTGAAGGTTTTAGATGTTTGCCTGCTCCAGCACACCTGATTCTAATGAATGGGTCGTTATCAAACGTAAACCGTCAGGACAGTGGGACACCCATGGTTTAGCAGAACCAACACAACTACACAACCAACTACACAAACACAGAATATACCTTCGCAAGAAAGAGCAAACATAGAACATACAGGTATATTAGAGTGTCTTGCTTTGAAGATTAAAAAGACCAGAGAAATGTCAAATCATGAAGTGAACAGCTTGTGGAACTTTCCCAGACATGGTGAATGTGATATTTCCAAGGCAGGTTTCACTTCATGAACAGAGGGGTTATTGTTACCACTGCAGCAGGGGAGCTGGAGTCCACTTACACATGTTCATCCAACAATCAAGTCTGTCTCTAAGTCATATCACACACTGGGAAACTAACTGGAATAATTTGCAGAAAACCAAGGGAGAACTATTTTAGGAATTGTATGAATGTGATCTTTAAGTACAAATAAATATGTTGAACAACAATCTTTGTTATTTTGCACAAAGAGATAACTTGCGTTGACTAAACAGGGAACAGACTGACATGTGCTGGTGGGATACTAAGGATGATCTTATTTATTGTCAACAGTTCCCTTTAGTGGCTCACAAATAGGAAACATGGTCGGTTATCTTTGACAGGAACAAGAACACACTACTAAAGGCTGCCAGTGACAGTGAAATGACAATATATAACAGGAACACTGGACAAACATACAGAGCTGTATTCTGGTCAACATGTATAGGTTATAACTGGGCATCCAAAGCTTTATTAAATGAACTGTTCAAAAGAAACACCACTTATGTAAAATCACATAGTAATCTCTTCATTTCAACCATAGCAGCACCTGTTAAAGTCAAAGTGTTATTATAATGAAGAACTGAGATATGCCATCTGCCAGCCTGCTTCAAATCATCCACCATCATCCCTGTGCCAGAGAAGCCCAGACCAACAGGACTGAATGACTACAAACCCGTCGCCCTGACATCTGTGGTAATGAACGCCTGGTGCTGGCACACCTCAAAAACATCACAGACCCCCTCCTAGACCCCCTGCAGTTCGCCTACAGAGCCAACAGGTCTGTGGACGACGCAGTCAACATGGCCCTCCACTTCACCCTCCAGCATCTGGACTCCCCAAACACCTACACCAGGATCCTGTTTGTGGACTTCAGCTCTGCCTTCAACACCATCATCCCGGCTCTGCTTCAGGACAAGCTCTCCCAGCTGAACGCGCCTGACCCCACCTGCAGGTGGATCACAGACTTCCTGTCCGACAGGAAGCAGCGCGTCAGGATGGGAACGCAACTCTCTGATCCCCTCAAGGCTGCGTCCTTTCCCCCGTGCTCTTCTCCCTGTACACAAACAGCTGCACCTCCAGTCACCCATCTGTCAAGCTCCTGAAGTTTGCGGACGACACCATCTCTGACGGGGACGAGTCTGACTTCAGGTGGGAAGCTGACAACCTGGTGACTTGGTGTAGCCAGAACAACCTGGAGCTCAACGCTCACAAGACAGTGGAGATGGTTGTGGACCCAGCCCCACATCCCCCCATCACACTGCGCGACTCCCAGGTCAAAACTGTGGAGTCCCTTTGTTTCCTGGGCACCACCCTCTCCCAGGACCTTTAGTGGGAGCTGAACATCAGTATCAGTATGACTTTGCCACATCCACCAACGGGGATGGGGTCCCCGGGGTCTATCACGTTGCTATGCTCAATGACTGATGCTCTTTGTAAAAGCTCTCTCTTGTAAGTCGCTTTGGATAAAAGCGTCTGCTAAATGAATAAATTGAAATGTAAATTAATGTTTTGACGTGCTGGCTTGGGGGGGGGGGGGGGGGGGGGGGGGCGAGCAATTCCCAAAGACGACAGGTTTTTACTCGTTTGCAGACATTTAATCAAGAGCATCCGGTATTTTTTCGAAATAAAACACTGTTAATTATCGATTAAGGGTGCAGCGCCCCTCCAGCGCCCCACCAGCCAATGGCGCTCTAGGCGACCGCCTATGTCGCCTATGCCTAGAGCCGGCCCTGCTCGCACCCTTACCCCAGTGTGCTTTTAGGAGTTTCCCCCGGGATCAATCAAAGTATTCTGAATCTGAATTCTGAATCTGAATCACACACACACATCCACACACACACCCACACACCTACACCCACCCACCCACACACACGCACATGCACACACACACACACACACACACACACACACAGGATCACATGACTAAAACCTGCAGGGCAGCAGGCAATAAATGTGGATGTTTTGCTGGTAGTTTTCCTACATAATAGGGTCATAAAATCCCACTGGATTTTCAAGATGGAAAATGGATGAAAATCCTTTTGGACTGATAGGATCCTGCGGGGAGTTTGGAGGAGTCTTTTAGGACTGGAAGGTGGGGGCGGAGTTGGGTTGCCAAGTTTGCTGGCTTTGAGTGTGTGGATTCCTGCCTGATGGTTTTGAAAGGGGCGGGCTGTAGAGTTGTGCTAAATCCCGGCTGGGGTATTTGGGCTGCAAAGTCGTCTGGCTCGCAGTGGAGTGGGGTAAAAGACGGGGAGGTAACCAGACGAAAGTAACGTCAGGACAACCATGGCTGCAGCGGGGTGGACAGGCCTGGGCAGGCGGGCAGTCACACCAGGCAGGGGCACTACAAGACGCTGCCACTCGGTCGTCAAATCTCAGTATGACGCTGTCATCATCGGTGGAGGTAAAGCGGGTTTATGTTGCTTTTTGTTTCCCTGCTTTCATTCTAGGGGAAACAACTTTCACTACTACATGTATGTCTGGTCTCGTTGACCAAAAAATATGTGACGTGTTGCAGCGTGCAACAACTTAACGTTTTGCTGCACCCAGCTCATGATATAGTAAATTAACTGACACGTAATGATATATAAAGTACACTTTGGACTATAAACGTCCGAAGTCGCTAGTGTTCATGCGGTTAAGGTCGTCCTCATTTGAGTTTTTGTAAACGTTGCACAGTGGCTAAGCATTATAAAACCTGTAGATGATGACATTTGAGATGAATAATAACCTCACTTTGTGATTGATTTATAGCAATCATTTGACTCGTTTTAAATTTAAGTTTGCACCATGGACATTCGCTAATTAGACTTTAATGTCATTGCAGGACACAACGGATTGATAACGGTGAGACATCCCCCCTCATATTAAATTATTTCATAACACTGTTGTCTGGGTGTTGAAGTCTTGGGCAGTTTGTGAATTATTATGCACTGCTATATGTGTGTTTGTGTGTGTGTGTATACACTCTACACATATGTGTGCATGTACACTGTGGACTTTTGCATTTGTCGAGTGTTTGTGTTCATCTGGTGAACGGTTTTTATTTTGTGTGTATGTTCAGGCAGCCTATCTGCAGAAGGGGGGGCTGAAGACAGCAGTCCTGGAACGTAGACATGTGTTGGGAGGAGCAGCAGTGTCAGAGGAGATCATCCCAGGTGAGGAGCACTGTCCCTGGGGTTGTGTCCCAGCATGGCAGCCTCTTGGCCTTGGATGTCATTACATTGTCACGCTGGGGCTAAACTTGTGGCCTTTGGTACACCACTGACACTTCTTAGCCACCTTATTTTATAAATAATCTATTCTGCAAGTGTCCATGTACAAAGTACTGCAACAGATACTGTCATAAACCTGTCATTGATTTACCTTTTGCATTTATGCTGTATGTGTGTGTGTGATTGTGTGTGTGTGTGTGTGTGTGTGTGAGTGTGTGAGTGTGTGGTGTGAGCGTGTGCGAGTGTGTGTTATGTTTGTGTGTGTTGTGTTGTGTGTGTGTGTGTGTGTGTGTGTGTAGGATACCACTTTTCCAGGTGTTCTTACCTGCTCAGTCTGTTGAGGCCACACATCACCAGAGAGCTGGAGCTCACGGTGAAGCCACAGTAAAGTTACTGCATGTTGTTGTGCTATGTTGTTAGCTTAGGCTAGCATTTAGCACTCTGCATGCTGTGCTACTTGGATGGACTAGCATGTAGCACTCTGCATGCTGTGGTACTAGGATGGACTAGCATTTAGCACTTTGCATGCTGTGCTACTAGGATGGACTAGCATGTAGCACTCTGCATGCTGTGGTACTAGGATGGACTAGCATTTAGCACTCTGCATGCTGTGCTACTAAGATGGACTAGCATGTAGCACTCTGCATGCTGTGGTACTAGGCTGGACTAGCATTTAGCACTCTGCATGCTGTGCTACTTGGATGGACTAGCATGTAGCACTCTGCATGCTGTGGTACTAGGCTGGACTAGCATTTAGCACTCTGCATGCTGTGCTACTAGGCTGGACTAGCATTTAGCACTCTGCATGCTGTGGTACTAGGCTGGACTAGCATTTAGCACTCTGCATGCTGTGCTGCTAGGTTTGAATAGCATTTAGCATTCTGCTTGTAAAACACTGTCTACACTTTGATCTGGATGAAAGAGTCCGAACTTCTCATGGGTGCAGGTGAATGTGACTGTTCACATGTGTTGATGTACTGTGTAATGGTGTGTGTATGTGTAGAAACATGGGCTGAAGGTGTATATGAGGGACCCCCATGCCTTCACCCCTATGCTGGAGGAGGGGGTGGGAGGAGCCCCCCCCAGGTCTCTGCTTCTGGGGGGAGATTTGGCCATGAACCAGAGGGAGATCAGCAAGTTCTCAGAGAAGGACGCTAAGGTATGACCCTCCATCAGTCTGTGTGTGTCTCTCTCTCTCTCTATCTGTGTCTCTCTCTCTATCTCTCTCTATTCTCACTATTCTCGCCCCCCCTCTCTCCCTATCTCCCTATCTCTCCCTACCTCTCTCTATTATTTCTCTCTCCCTCTCTATTCTCTCTCTCTGGCTCTCTCTCTTTCTCACTCACTCACTCACTCTGTATGATCTCTATTATCTCTCTCTTAATTTGTCCCTTCCTCTCTACCTCTCGCCCAGGCTTTCCCAGAGTTTGTGACCCACCTGGAGAAGCTGGCTGGGGCTATCCACCCCCTCCTGGATTCCCCCCCTGTGGACATCCCTGGGATCATGGAGGGGTCACTCACCAAAAGGCTGGTTGCCCTCAAGACTCTGTTTCCCATGGTGAAGTGTGGTAGGGCTGGCTTCATGCTTCAGAGTTGCCTGTGACCAGCAGAGCATGGTGGCTTTCAGATTTAAATCTTCTTGATAATACTGTCATTTGTTTTGATAGGTATGAAATTGGGCAAGAATATTCCGGACTTCTATGAGATTGTAACAGCGCCTATAATGAAGGTTTGCGTGTTTAACAAACGACTCTAAGACTCACTGAGAGTCTTAGACAGCATAGTAACCCTGCCCCCCTCTCCTGTCTCCTGGGTCAGATCCTGAATCGCTGGTTTGAGTCAGAGCCTCTTAGAGCCACCCTTGCCACAGATGCTGTCATCGGAGCCATGACCAGCCCCAGCAACCCTGGCAGTGGGTAAGAACACACACACCCCTTCCCGCCACCCTATATAACCCCCCCCCAACCTATATTTGTACTATCTGCATCATTTCTGTTTTATCTTACTTTTTGCATCTGTTCAGTTTGCACATCGGCACATAGCGTCATTTGTATCAACTGTACATACATACAACCCTGTAAATTCAGTAAAAATACTGTAACACCAAATCATTTTAATCACTTTAACACCTGTACATACTCTGTATATTCTGATTATACTGTACATAATGTGTATATTCTGAGTATACTGTTATATTCTGTTGTAATAACTGTTTTGCACTTCTGGTTGGATACTAACTGTATTTTGTTACCCTGTACTTGTACCTGTGTAATGACAATAAAGTTTAATCTAATCTAATCTAATCTAGGTACACACTCGCCCTCAGGCACACACACAGATATGAGTATACACGCACACACACACGGATACTCACAGAAACATGCTGAGAAGCGCACACACAATAAGCATGCATGTAGACACATGTACAATACCTACCCCCCCTCCGTCCCCCAGATATGTGCTGCTGCACCATGTGATGGGAGAGCTGGAGAAGGAGAAGGGGGCATGGGGCTACGTGGAGGGTGGGATGGGTGGGGTTTCCAAGGCGATCGCCAGCTCCGCCCGCTCCCTGGGAGCAGACGTCTTCACTGAACAGGTGAGAGCTGAACCTGGCTCAGCTGTGTTTGAGGTGGATCACACCTGTTCAGGAAGACTTCATGTGCCTCATGTTCCATCTGATTTATTTGAGTGTGTGAAATTGATGGAAGTTACTGTATGTATGTATGTGCGTGTGTGTGTGTGTGTGTGGTGTACGGTGTGTGGTGTGGATGCATCTGTACGTGTGTGTGTCTCTGTGTAATAGAATGTGCAGCAGGTCCTGGTTGGGGCGGATGGCTCGGCCAGGGGGGTGGTCCTGCAGGACGGCACAGAGGTCCACAGCAAGGTGGTCCTGTCCAACGCCACACCCTACCTCACCTTCAAACATCTGGCCCCCCAGGTAACAAACACCTGGCCCCCTAGGTAACAAACATCTGGCCCTCCTAGATAACAAACACCTGGTTCCCTAGGTAACAAACACCTGATTCCCTAGGTAACAAACATCTGGCCCCCCTATGTAACAAACACCTGGCCCCCTAGGTAACAAACATCTGGCCCTCCTAGGTAACAAACACCTGATTCTCTAGGTAACAAACATCTGGCCCCCCTATGTAACAAACACCTGGTTCCCTAGGTAACAAACACCTGGTTCCCTGGGTAACAAACACCTGGTTCCCTAGGTAACAAACACCTGTCCCCTGAGGTACAAACATCTGGCCCCCTAGGTAACAAACACCTGGACCCCTAGGTACAAACACCTGGCCCCCTCGGTAACAAAAACTTGCCCCCCCTAGGTAACAAACACCTGGTTCCCTAGGTAACAAACACCTGTTCCCCGAGGTACAAACATCTGGCCCCCTAGGTAACAAACACCTGGACCTCTAGGTACAAACACCTGGCCCCCTAGGTAACAAAAACTTGGCCCCCTAGGTAACAAACACCTGGACCCTTAGGTACAAACATCTGGCCCCCCTAGGTAACAAACACCTGGCCCCATTGTACTGCAGTGAATCGCTGAAGTGTGTGTGCTGTGGCTGTGTGTAATGTGGCAGTGTTTCTGTGTGTGTAATGTGGCTGTGTGTGTGTGTAATGGCTGTGTGTGTGTGTAATGTGGCTGTGTGTAATGTAGCAGTGTTTCAGAGTGTGTGATGTGTGTGTGTGTGTGTGTGTTAGGGCTGTCAAAACTGCTCAAAAATGACGTTCGAATATTTGAATATTCCCCACAGATGTATTCGAATATATTCGAACATATTCAAGTTTCCCGGTTGCGCATTAGGCACGTCAATAACAGGACAAATTAATACAATGAGACATAACTACTTGTATGGGTAGTATATTTAAGTTAATTTAACAACATATTACCTACAAAAAAATAAGTAGATTAACTAATGGCCAAGACCGCAGACCTTGGCCTCTCGCTGCACACAAGCACTTTTTCTTTCTCTCTCTCCCGCACTGTCGCGCTCTGCGCATAGCGGTTTAAATGAACGACAACAATAAACATATGCTGATTGTTGATTAAAAGTTTTTGCAAGAAATTTCAGGTCGCGATTCTTGTCCCAAATGCAAACAGTAAAATGCAAAAAAAAATACGATTGAATATACATTTTCATAATCAAAATTCGTTTTTTAAACACTATGCGAATATATATTCGAATATAGAATATTTGTTGACAGCCCTAGTGTGTGTGTAATGTGGCTGTGTGTAATGTAGCAGTGTTTCAGAGTGTGTGTGCTCTGTCTGCCCCTCAGGGATCCCTGAGCCCAGAGTTTCTCAAAGCTGTGGATCAGATCGACTACACGTCCCCCGTCACTAAGATCAATGGTATGCTGTTGTAGGTTCTGCCCCACTCTGAGGCTCTGCTCCACTCTCAGTCTCTGCTCCACTCTGAGGCTCTGCCCCTCTCTGAGGCTCTGCCCCTCTCTCTGTGTGTGTGTGTGTGTGTGTGTGCGTGTGTACACGTGCATGTGCAGTGGCGGTGGACAGGCTGCCTAACTTCCTGGCCGCACCCACCCCTGATGGCAAACCTGGCCCCCACCACCAGTGCTCCATCCATCTGAACTGTGAAAGTGTGGATCTGCTGGAGACGGCTTACAAGGATTCCCTGGATGGACGCCCCTCGCCCAGGTACGCACACACACACAAACACACACCCTCCTTCACTCGCTCAATGTCTCTATATAAACAACTTGAGTATCTCTCTGTCACCATCCATTCTCCCTCTCTGGTTGTTTCCCTCTGTTCCCCCCCAGGCCCATGCTGGAGATGACCATCCCCTCAGTGCTGGATCCTACTCTGGCGCCCCCTGGCTGCCATGTGGTGTCACTGTTCACACAGTTTACCCCCTACCTCCTGCAGGGGGGCAGGGCCTGGACAGACCAGGACAAGGAGGCCTACGCCGACTCAGGTGAGAGGCACAGCACTAGAACACAGCCAGGAAGACCCACCAGAGACTAGCAGAGGACTCCAGAGGAAAGGAATGTGTAGTACTCTCAAACCCTAATCCTCTCAAAGGATTGAGTGCAGTTTGTAAAATAATACAAATTTGTCTGTGCGTCTCTAGTTTTTGGCTGGGTGGAGCAGTATGCCCCTGGTTTCAAAAGCTCCATTGTTGGCAAAGACATCCTAACCCCGCCTGACCTGGAGAGAATCTTTGGACTCACTGGAGGGGTGAGTGTGTGTGCGCTTGAAAGCGTGCAAGTAATTGTTTAACCGGTCCTCAGTATAGAATGTCTAACTACACAGAGGATACAGCCATGTTAGTGAGAGATGATCCCATGTTAGACAAGTCAGAGGAAACCAAACTAGATCAAATAGGGAAGCAAGTGAGGGAGGGAGGGGGAGGGAGGGGGGGCACAGAGATTTATGGGTATTTGTGACAAGCTGCTTTACCTGAGCTCAGATTGCAGCTGCCTGAACCAAGAAGTTGTAGTTGTGTGTCAGTCTGTGTGTGCTGTACAGTCAGGAGACGCTCCACAGATCAGACCACGTTAAACTGGGTTTTGACCAGACCAGACTGGACTGGCCTGCTGGTATTAAACAGGAAGCTGTTTGAGGTATAGAGAGGAACAAGAGATAAGATACAGAATTACATTTATATAGAGAATAAAATTGAGACAGAGAAAATTATATATGGATAAGAAAAGTGTTGAAAAGGGTCTTGGTGTTTTCTTCATTACAGAATATTTTCCATGGCTCCATGTCATTAGACCAGCTGTACCTGGCACGACCTTTGCCCTCTTTTTCTGACTACCGTTCACCAATCAGAGGGCTGTATCTTTGTGGTAGTGGCTCTCACCCAGGTCAGTAATGCAGGTTTTGGAAGTGTGTGTGTGTGTGTGTGTGTGTGTATTTCCATGTGTCTATCACTGCATGCCAACATTAAGGGTAACTGACCTTTGGATTGATTCTGAGATGAAAGATAAGCAAATTATGTTGTTCTGGCCTTGGAACTGTTTCTTACGTTAGACCTACCCAGTCAATGCTATTTAAAACAGTAAGCTTCCATCATTTTAATTAAATTAAAATATAAAATAGTTGATGTGTTGCTTTTGTAACTGACTGTCTGTGGCTCCTCCCCTTACTGTGTCTGTGGCTCTCATAGGTGGAGGTGTGATGGGCTCCTCAGGATGGAACGCAGCACAAACTGTCATGGCCGACCTGCGACATGGATAAAACCCTGGAGAGGGAAGGTGGCGAGAGAGGATGGAGAAAGGGAGGGTGGAGAGATGGTGGCGAGAGGGAAGGTAGAGAGAGAGAAAGAGAGGGAGGGAGGGTGGAGAAATAAAGGAAGATAGATGGAGGGTGGAGAGAGATAAAGGATAAATACATAAGTAAATTGTTTGTATTACATTTGCATATTGTGGCCGTAAAGAAAAACACCAACATTGAAGTGAATGTGACATTAATACTAAAACCTTTTAGTGAGAGTACTAAGATATGGGTCTGTGTGCCTGCACTTCCTGCGTCTGTCTCCTAGCCTGTGTGTCTAGATACCAGCCTGTGTGTGTATACCAGCCTGTGTGTCTGTATACCAGCCTGTGTGTCTGTATACAAGCCTGTGTGTCTGTATACAAGCCTGTGTGTCTATATACAAGCCTGTGTGTCTATATACCAGCCTGTGTGTCTGTATCAAATCAAATCAAATCAACATTTATTTGTATAGCCCTTTTTACAAGCAATGTCACAGAGGGCTTCACATATGCCCATAGAACTGCCCCTCAACCAACCTAAACCCTCAAGGAAGACAAGGAAAAACTCCCAGAAAAACTCACTAGGAAGAAAAAATGGAAGAAACCTTGGAAGGAGCAATTCAGTGAGGGATCCCCTCCTCCAGGGACGGTTGGAGAAAGTGAAGAGCAGAACACAGGCTAAAACAGTCATAACTCTAGAGAGAGTTAACAAGTTGCTGAAACATCAATACTCAATGCTCAACGTGGGTCTTAGGTTGCACAACGTCAATTTAGGCAGTCACTGGGCTTGGGCCTATGATTGGCGCAGCATCACACGCAGGGGGATGAGGAAAAGGACCAGGAACTCTCTCCTTGTCCATCAGGGAGACTGACGTCCGACTGGCGACCAGATCCGGGGTTGGAAGACAATCTCAGATCGATGTCCACTGGCACCAGGTCCAACATTGGCCGATGACCACGCAAGTGCTGAGAGCTCAGTCCCCCCATACCACTGGTGTATACCAGCCTGTGTGTCTATATACCAGCCTGTGTGTCTGTATACAAGCCTGTGTGTCTATATACCAGCCTGTGTGTCTGTATACAAGCCTGTGTGTCTATACCAGCCTGTGTGTCTATACCAGCCTGTGTGTCTATATACCAGCTTGTGTGTCTGTATACAAGCCTGTGTGTCTGTATACAAGCCTGTGTGTCTATACCAGCCTGTGTGTCTATATACCAGCTTGTGTGTCTGTATACCAGTCGGTGTGTCTGTATACCAGTCTGTGTGTCTGCATACCATCCTGTGTGTCTTTATACCAGCCTGTGTGTCTTTATACCAGCCTGTGTGTCTGTATACCAGCCTGTGTGTCTGCATACCAGCCTGTGTGTCTGTATACCAGCCTGTGTGTCTGCATACCAGCCTGTGTGTCTGTATACCAGCCTGTGTGTCTGCATACCAGCCTGTGTGTCTGTATACCAGCCTGTGTGTCTGTATACCAGCCTGTGTGTCTATATACCAGCCTGTGTGTCTTTATACCAGCCTGTGTGTCTGTATACCAGCCTGTGTGTCTATATACCAGCCTGTGTGTCTGTATACCAGCCTGTGTGTCTGCATACCAGCCTGTGTGTCTGCATACCAGCCTGTGTGTCTATATACCAGCCTGTGTGTCTGCATACCAACCTGTGTGTCTGCATACCAGCCTGTGTGTCTGCATACCAGCCTGTGTGTCTATATACCAGCCTGTGTGTCTGCATACCAGCCTGTGTGTCTGCATACCTACCTGTGTGTCTGTATACCAGCCTGTGTGTCTGCATACCAGCCTGTGTGTCTGCATACCAGCCTGTGTGTCTGCATACCAGCCTGTGTGTCTATACCAGCCTGTGTGTCTATATACCAGCTTGTGTGTCTGTATACCAGTCGGTGTGTCTGTATACCAGTCTGTGTGTCTGCATACCATCCTGTGTGTCTTTATACCAGCCTGTGTGTCTTTATACCAGCCTGTGTGTCTGTATACCAGCCTGTGTGTCTGCATACCAGCCTGTGTGTCTGTATACCAGCCTGTGTGTCTGCATACCAGCCTGTGTGTCTGTATACCAGCCTGTGTGTCTGTATACCAGCCTGTGTGTCTATATACCAGCCTGTGTGTCTTTATACCAGCCTGTGTGTCTGTATACCAGCCTGTGTGTCTATATACCAGCCTGTGTGTCTGCATACCAGCCTGTGTGTCTGTCTACCTACCTGTGTGTCTGTATACCAGCCTGTGTGTCTATATACCAGCCTGTGTGTCTGTATACCAGCCTGTGTGTCTTTATACAAGCCTGTGTGTCTATATACCAGCCTGTGTGTCTGCATACCAGCCTGTGTCTGCATACCAACCTGTGTGTCTGCATACCAGCCTGTGTGTCTATATACCAGCCTGTGTGTCTGTATACCAGCCTGTGTGTCTGCATACCAGCCTGTGTGTCTGTATACCAGCCTGTTCGTCTGTGTCTGTCTGTCTGCTTGTCTGCCTGTCCTCAGGACAGTGCATATCTACCAATATGTTAGGAGCAGGGACACAAACACACAAGGGTAACCTTAATGCCTGTGGCCTGGTGTATTCACACTACTACATACACGATAGACCAAATAAAAAGGATTAAGTGTTTTCTGAAGAATGAACTTTTTAACGTATTTGAATGAACTAACATTTTTCAATTTTGCTAATTAAATGTATGCCTTTTATCAAACTGCTCTGTCAAACTGCTTTTATCAAACTCCCATGTTTAAACATTAGAAATATGCTTATAAAACATTCCTACAAACAATGTTATTGTGTGGAAATGGATGAATCATGTTCCAGCCAGGACCACATGTGCAGTGTTCTCATTCTGCAAAGCTCTTGAAGTGCTTAATTAACACCATGCCTGAAGATTGGCTGGAGTTTTCCATTCTCTGTCTTCAGCAACAGGACTGTCCCTCTTCTAGAATCCATCTGTGTTTGTTTCTAGTTCGTAGAACCTTCAGTATGAACCATGGAGATGGAACCACAGATCCCTTAGATTGAGTTGGTCAGATCACTGCTGGACCTGTACTGTACACCAAACAGTGTCCTGAACAAGGACGTTTTAACTCAAACTTGAGAAGAACTATCTGAACTCAAAACATAAGCCAAATAGTCCTAACGTTAGGATGGGAGAAGCTCTAAATGAGTTGTTCTTTTTCAAATGTGTTGAAACAGCAATAAATAATTGCTGACACTGTACGTTTGCCTCCATGATTTCTTATGATTTCCATATGCTTTGAATGCACAGAAAAAAACTTGCTTTGACTCCAAATAGTGTGGCAGATGTATGTTATGGGTCAGACAAGACCATGACATGTTGCTGTGGCTTGCTAAACACAATGTCACACAATGTATCAGAACTCTTTTCAAACCTCACATTATATTTCATGATATTTTTTCTACCTTACTAACACTATTTAGTTGAGTTCCTGATATCCCATTAAACGAGCCCTGTCCCTTTAAGTTGGCATGCTTGTTGCCTTTTGACGTTTTCACGCCCAGGAGGAAACAGACAAACCACACATTCCCGTGGATTCGACACTGATTCTTCTATATTTCTTTTTTTTTTTACTAAGAAGTTGTTGAGACAATAATGCTGAATGGTCGCACTAATGAAGTTCACCAGAGATATATGCAGGTTGCTGGGGATCGTCAGCGGTAAGACGGGTCTTTTCCAAACTTTAGGACCGGTCCCGGTCCGTAAAAAGTTACTTTGACTGCTGAAAGTTGATTGTAAAACATGTATGTCCTTGTAAACTTCCTTTACATTCACATCATTACTTTGTTGCAATATTCCGCATTTCTCTTAGAACTGCTGAAGTTCAAAGACATTTTTGTAAAACTTTAAGTCCCGCTAGTGTAACAATGAGGCGAACTACACCCAACGATTAAATACACTGGATCTGGTGTCTAAGAGTTATTTTAACAACCGCTTACTTTGCACTTATTTTTATTTTCAACTGATAATGACTCCTGGTCATTTAAACATATTTGAACTCTGCCTCATGTCATCTGGATTTAGGGTTTACTTTAGTAGGAGCAAAACAACGGTTTGAACGGGGACGGCATGGTTGAGTTGTGTTACAGTGATTGAGTAGTTCTTCTTTCCCTTCTGTGATTAATTTGGAATAAAGGTTACAGACTGCATGAGTCAGGGATCAAACACTTTATACTGAAATGACAAGCAGGCAGGCTGGTTCTGGGATTTACTTTGAGACACAACAGAGGCCCGTGCTCCCAATATTGAAAATGTATTTCTGGACGCAATGTAAAACCAAATTGAGGGCATAAGAAGTTTCACTATTGCCTCTGGCATGTAATTATTTTGTATTTTATATCTCTCCGTCAAATTTTGAATTTCCTACATGTCGGGTATGGTTGATGCATTGCTAAATAGTTCTGACTGGGGCAACAAAAAATCCTGCTTGGATTGTATATTTAATAACAAGATCACCTTCTGCTGTTTTTTTGTTGTTGTTTTATTATTATTTTTTAATATCAATCTAAAATTCACTTGTGATCAGGCATCAGTGCTAAAACATGCAAATGCTATGTGACACACTAAAGCTGTTCTTCTCAACCCTGGTCCTCGGTATCCACCACCACCTCCTCCATGTTCTAGATGTTTCCCTGCTCCAACACACCAAGCTTGGGTAATCTGGAGGCATGTGACCTTGCCACATACCTGTCCGTCAGGCTCTTCTGTCACCAGATAGACTTATCTGTGCTAATAAGGCAGTGAAAGCCATAGTAGTTGATAACATGAGCTCAACTTAAAGTCCTGCATGTACCGTAATCAGCTGGTTTAGATCCTCAGAGAGAAGCGGAAGGTGTCCTGTTGCACTGGGCTCTACATCTGTTGAAATTAAGATGTAAAGATCACATTCCTACATGATGAGGGTTTAAAGAGGGCTGCACTTTTTGAGAGGGTCTGTGTTGTCTGAGGAGCGGGCCAGGTGCCAACAGCTGAAATTCCTTGCCTAAGAGTGGTTAGGGACATCTCTGAGCCCCACCCTTGACCAGGGCCTCTACCCAGCTCCCTGTCTCCTCTACCCAGCCCCCTGTCTCCTCTGCCCAGCCCCCTGTCTCTTCTACCCAGCCCCCTGTCTCTTCTACCCAGCCCCCTGTCTCCTCTACCCAGCCCCCTGTCTCCTCTACCCAGCCCCCTGTCTCCTCTACCCAGAGAGGACTGCTTAAACAGAGAGAGATGGAGACAGAGGACTGCTTTAACAGAGAGAGATGGAGACAGAGAGGACTGCTTTAACAGAGAGAGATGGAGACAGAGAGGACTGCTTTAACAGAGAGAGATGGAGACAGAGAGGACTGCTTTAACAGAGAGAGATGGAGACAGAGAGGACTGCTTTAACAGAGAGAGATGGAGACAGAGAGGACTGATTTAACAGAGAGAGATGGAGACAGAGAGGACTGCTTTAACAGAGAGAGATGGAGACAGAGGACTGCTTTAACAGAGAGATGGAGACTGTGAGGTAGTGTGGCGAAGGGCGGCTAAAAAGTGTCTTAGGAAGAGTCTCAGGTCCAAGTCATGTCCAAAATATCCTTTTATTTTCAGTGCTCGCACAATACCATACCATCAATACCAGCCTCCCCTCCAGAGGCACACACCTGCCTTCTATAAAGGCCAATTGGGCCGGCCCATTCCACTTAGCTGGAACAATACAAAACATCATACAATACAACATTGGCAACACCCTAAACCCTTGAAAGACTGACAGACAGCAACAAATGTTCATAAATGCAAACTATAATCCCAATCACATGGGAATTACAAACCTCATCTCATTACCACCCCTGCACCACATAGTACACCCCGTCATTAGTGACATCACCAGGGAAGTGTGTCAAACAAGGAAATGGCTGGGCGGCCCTCCCCTTTTACCTCCAGCCATGACACAGGTAAACACTAGAGGGACAAGTGGAGTGAACACGGTGAACATCTCACTTCGTCACAGAGACAGAGGAATGAGGAGAGAGATGGAGACAGAGAGGACTGCTTTAACAGAGAGGGATGGAGACAGAGAGAACTGATTTAACAGAGAGAGATGGAGACAGAGAGGACTGCTTTAACAGAGAGAGATGGAGACAGAGAGGACTGATTTGACAGAGAGGACTGCTTTAACAGAGAGAGATGGCGACAGAGAGGACTGCTTTAACAGAGATAGATGGAGACAGAGAGGACTGCTTTAAGAGAGAGAGATGGAGACAGAGAGGACTGCTTTAACAGAGATAGATGGAGACAGAGAGGACTGCTTTAACAGAGATAGATGGAGACAGAGAGGACTGCTTTAACAGAGAGAGATGGAGACAGAGAGGACTGCTTTAACAGAGAGAGATGGAGACAGAGAGGACTGCTTTAACAGAGAGAGATGGAGACAGAGAGGACTGCTTTAACAGAGAGAGATGGAGACAGAGAGGACTGCTTTAACAGAGAGAGATGGAGACAGAGAGGACTGCTTTAACAGAGAGAGATGGAGACAGAGAGGACTGATTTAACAGAGAGAGATGGAGACAGAGAGGACTGCTTTAACAGAGAGAGATGGCGACAGAGAGGACTGCTTTAACAGAGATAGATGGAGACAGAGAGGACTGCTTTAAGAGAGAGAGATGGAGACAGAGAGGACTGCTTTAACAGAGATAGATGGAGACAGAGAGGACTGCTTTAACAGAGATAGATGGAGACAGAGAGGACTGCTTTAACAGAGAGAGATGGAGACAGAGAGGACTGCTTTAACAGAGAGAGATGGAGACAGAGAGGACTGCTTTAACAGAGAGAGATGGAGACAGAGAGGACTGCTTTAACAGAGAGAGATGGAGACAGAGAGGACTGCTTTAACAGAGAGAGATGGAGACAGAGAGGACTGCTTTAACAGAGAGAGATGGAGACAGAGAGGACTGCTTTAACAGAGAGAGATGGAGACAGAGAGGACTGCTTTAACAGAGAGAGATGGAGACAGAGAGGACTGCTTTAACAGAGAGAGATGGAGACAGAGAGGACTGCTTTAACAGAGAGAGATGGAGACAGAGAGAGATCCTTTTAGGTGTGTCATTTCCTGCTAATGTCATCTAGTCAGTCAGGTTGTTGTTCCTCCTGGCTTCAGTCGACTGGGAAGTGACAGTGTGTAAACTAGATCAATATCTGATCATGCAGATGAACCAATACACAGGGTGTGTGTGTGTATTGTTAGTGAGCAAGCATTTGTCTTGTATCTTATGCCATTGTTAGGAACTTTGAACAAGTATGAAGATAAATTATTTGTAAAAGTGTCATAGAAATGAAATAATCCCTCCACCCCTCCTCCCTCATCTTCTTCCTCCCTTTCCCCTATCTCTCTTCTACTCCCCTCTGTTCACCATTCAAATATATGCAATCAGTGTGTTTATGATTAAATTGTTTTGTGTACTAGTACGCACACTTATTAAGAGCAGCATGTTCGTCATGGATTTAGCCTCTTTATTTTTCTCTCAATGTGCTCCAAATTGGCAGTTCACTTTTGAATGTAAAACATTATTTTCAGCCCCCATCATGAACCCAGACTCCTCCTCCTCCTTCTCCCATTAGTGCCTGTGTACTGATGAAGTCCAGTCTACTGTAGTCAAAGTCCAGTTCCCAATTCTTCAAGTGACCTGGGTTTTCTAGTGGGATCTGTGTTTTAGAGATCTATGTGAGTTAAGCAAGTGTGAGTAAGCAAGTCCTACATAGTATGTGATGGGTAAGAGTAGATGAGACAGGTACAGTATATATGTGTGTGTGTTTGCAAGTGACCTGACGTGTCTTTTTCACAGAAGGCCCCAGCACCCAGCAGGATCTGGAGCAGGACTGTGGATCGTCCGTCCCTGATGCCTCCAGCCATGCTGCTCTAGCACAGGTAGGCCACCTTCATCTGTCCCCTGGAACAGGTACACACACTCTGGGACCCTCTGGTCCTTAGACTTAGAAATTGTTCATTCTTGTGGGTGTGTTCATTGTTTTGTGTAAGTTCATCCTTGTGTGTGTGTGTGTTCATCCTTGTGTGTGTGTGTGTTCATCCTTGTGTGTGTGTGTGTTCATCCTTGTGTGTGTGTGTGTTCATCCTTGTGTGTGTGTGTTCATCTTTGTGTGTGTTCATCCTTGTGTGTGTTTGTTCATCTTTGTGTGTGTTCATCCTTGTGTGTGTGTTCATCTTTGTGTGTGTTCATCTTTGTGTGTGTGTGTTCATCCTTGTGTGTGTTCATCTTTGTGTGTGTTCATCCTTGTGTGTGTTCATCTTTGAGTGTGTTCATCCTTGTGTGTGCGTGTGTGTGTATGTTTATCCTTGCGTGTGTTCATCTTGTGTGTGTTCATCCTTGAGTGTGTGTTCATCCTTGTGTGTGTGTGTGTGTGTGTGTGTGTATGTTTATCCTTGTGTGTGTTCATCTTGTGTGTGTTTATCCTTGTGTGTGTGTGTGTGTGTTCATCCTGTGTGTGTTCATCTTGTGTGTGTTCATCTTGTGTGTGTTCATCCTTGTGTGTGTAACCAGGACTACCTCAGTGGTGAGGAGGGGCTGAGTGAGGAGGAGAAGGTCAAGCGGAGAGCTGAGCGTCGCAGAGCCAAGAGGAAGGTGAACACACGCGCGCACACACACACACACACACACACACCAGACATACATACTCTCACTGTTTCTCTTTCTTTCTCGCTCCCTCACACACTTGCCCTCTTTCTCTCTCTCTCTCTTTCTCCCTCAGACACTTGCTCTCTCTCTCTTTCTCCCTCACACAATTGCTCTCTCTCTCTTTCTCCCTCACACACTTGCTCTCTCTTTCTCTCACACACACATATTTTCGGGTCAGTATTCAGTGTTTAATTCCTGGTTTTTCTCTCGCCAGCGTCAACGGGAACGCAGAAAAATTGAGCATCTTCAGATCCAGAGAAGCACAGAACAGGTACGGAACCTTTAATCCCCCCCCCCCCAGTCTGGAAAACAGGAATACGTTTTCGAGGTGTGTGTGTGTGTGTCAGGATGATGAAGATGAGGATGACATTGGATCTGAGTCTGAGGAGAGCGAGTCTGAGGTGGAGAGAGGAGGAGGAGGAGGTGGTGGAGGAGTAGAGGAAGAGGACAAACATGAACATCGGGGCTCCATGTGCTGCTTCAAGGATGAACCAGGCTCCCCTCCTGGCTCTACTGGCCCCCACAGGACCCCTATTGCCCCCCAGAGGACCCGTACTGGCCACAGTGAGGAGGTACAACAGAACCACTCCCTTGTCTCATGTTTTATAATGCATGGAATGTAGTTTGCTGTACAGCCATCTCCATTTTAGGGTGCACATTATTTTATTAATAGTTTCCTAGATTTTGTGTGCCACTCTTCACTGTCCATGTTTGTCTGTGTAAATATTTTCGTCTTTGTGTTTCTGTGTGTATCTGTGTTTCTCAGGAGCCAGAATGGGATGTAAGCAGTGCCTTCTTTTCCAATGCTGCCAGCCACATCAAGCCTAAAGGCTGGACCAAACCAGGCCGCAAGTCTAGAGAGAACAAGGAGAATGAGAGCAGAGCCAGTGAGGTGAGACTTCACAGATCACAGCAGGTTCTCCTAGTTTGACACCAGGTGAAATGTGTGTCCAAGACACCAGGCTAGAAAGTCATGTTTTCTTCATTTACACCAAAGTGTTGGGTTGGTAATACTGTGGGTTAGGGCAGTGGCTGTTCTGACGGCCTAGTTACAAGGGTCCTTTAGTTTACGTGGTAATAAAACACAATATGTTTTATGGTCAAAATTACAAAATGGCTCACTTGACACAGAGCTGCTTCTCTGATAACTGGGTAGGGCTAGCATGGTGGGTTAGCATGGTGGGCTACGTTAGGCTAGCATGGTGGGCCAGCCTGGTGGGCTACCTGCTTGAGGCAGGGCGTTCTCATATAGAGCGCCTCTTCTCTGGAACTAGATACCTGTCTAGGTTAAGGAGGCTGATATTGTCTCAACTTTTAAAGTTAGGTAAAATAAAAATAGGCTCAGGTTATCTTGGTGGGTTATGGCATGCTAGCATGCTGGGATGGCTGTCTTCCAGTGTGATGGCTTGTGACTGGCAGCGTTTTGCAGTCAGGTCCAAAGTCCTGTGAGAGAACATGCTAACCCTGGGCCCAGACAACACTGTAACCATGGATTTCTATCACAGACTAGATTTTATGTGCTCAAGGTACAACAGACACACTGAGTCCATTCACAATTTTAAACAAATTCATGTATCAATTGGAATTGGATTACATTGAATAATAATATTAATAATAATAATAATAATAATAATAATAATAAATGCTTAATTGAAATAAATAAAAAATAATTTGTAAAATGTAGTTTTGTGATATTCTTTATCTTTATTATATAATTTGTTTTAGTCATTCATGTAATCTGAGTTACTCATAGATTCCTGCAACAAATGAAGCAAACAAGAATATCTTATATATATAGTATATATACACAAGATGAGCATAATGCTAGCTGCTGTCACAGGGACATTCCCAACACACTGCCTGGTGGAAGGTGAATCCACCAGCCATCAGGGGTTCTGCTTTCCAACAGTCATCAAACTAAGAAGCAGGATTTGGCTGGGTGGAGCTCTGTGTTCACATAATAACAGCAGTGTTTCTCCTCTAGGACAATGGATCTAACGTCATGATCAAGACAAGCGCCTCGTTGGCAGGTGAGTGAAGCTGAGGTCAGCTGGAGGATGAAGACCCTCCTGATGTGGGAGGAGAGCTGAGGAAGGTGCTTGATTAGGAACCAGAGGGACTGTCTCTGTCTTGCTGGGAGGATCAGAGGTAACTTCAGGCTGATGTCTGCACTTGGTCAAGGTTTGCTATCTTAATTCTTTGGCCCTGCTTGTCTGTGTGTGTGTGTGTGCGTGTGTGCATGCATGTGTGTGTCATACAGAGAAAGGGATCAAGCTGGTTCAGGAGGGCCAGTACTCTCAGGCTGTAAGCATGTTTACAGAAGCCATCAGATATGATCCAACTGACTACAGGTACACTGACCCAGCCACTCAGTCAGCTAACTCACCTCAAAACTACTAACATGGTTAACTAGCATCTGTGTAACCTAGCAACACAGTTAGCTATAGTTCCTTTAGCGAAACAGTTAGTGTCAGAATATACAAACCCAGCAACAGTGTTAGCTAGCTCCTGTCCATTAAAGGTGTGTATATGCACCTTCAGGTTCTTGGGGAACCGCTCGTACTGCTATGCGTGTTTGGAACAGTACCCTAAGGCCCTGGCTGATGCCGAGCGCTCCATCCAGCTGGCTCCTGATTGGCCCAAAGGATACTTCCGCCAAGGGAGTGCCCTCATGGGCCTGAAGGTACTGGTCACACTTCCTTTCACTTACACACACGTATTATTTTCAACATATCTGTAAAAACGGATATTATAGCTATAGCTATAAGAAACCTGAATGTTAGTCCTCAGTCGTGTGTGTGTGTGTGTGTGTGTGTGTGTGTGTGCGTGTGAGACAGAGGTACAGTGAAGCAGAGCAGGCCATGGAGAAGGTGTTGATACTGGACCAGGACTGTGAGGAGGCCGTCAATGACCTCTTCAACTGCAAAGTTCTGCAGCTCATGGTAAACACACAAGCAAACGCACTTTACCCACAGATTCAAACGGATGTAATGTATGGTTTACTCATTGAACATATCCTTTCTGTATGAAGATAAAAGTGGCACTTATTGGTTCTCATGATGTATGATTCACGATCTAAAAAAACGACTGTGTTCGGGGTCTATCACTTTGCTATGTTCAATGACTGATGCTCTTTGTAAAAGCTCTCTCTTGTAAGTCGCTTTGGATTAAAGCGTCTGCTAAATGAATACATGTAAATGTAAAAGACAGAACTAAGAGACTCTTTCTTTTTTCTATCATGCTGTCAGTTGATTTCTTGTTTTCGTTCTCTTCCTCTGACAGGATCTTGGTTTTGAAGAGATGCAGAGTGTGTTATTGCTTGAGAAGTTCTCAACTGTACAGGCTGTACTGTCCTCTCCAGAGGCTTCCAGGGGTGAGACCCCCCCCCCCCCCACACACACACACACACACACACACACACACACACACACTGGCCCGGAAAGATACATTCAGCATATGGGACACTGGAGAGTAAATATGTGAAGACTCATCCAGTGCTCTCTCTCTTTCCCTCTGTAATTTCCTCTATGTCATCTCTCCCCTTGTCTCTCTCCCCTCCCTCTCTTATCTTTTTAATTGACTGTTCTTCTCCTCACCATCTCTCTTTCCCTCCCTCCCTCATCTCACTCTCCTCTTCATTCTGTTCTCAGCTTTGAGCCAGGAATCCTCACTGGTCCAGCCAGGGTATGTGATCAATAACCAAATAATGTTCACCAGATGGGATGCATGAGAAGCAAGAATGATTAATTAATTCTTCTCTCTCTCTCTCCCTCCCCCCCTCCCCTCTCTGTCTCTCTCTCCCTCCCCCCCCCTTTCCCGTCTCTCTCTCTCTCTCTTTCTCTCTCTGTCTCAGAAGTCCATGCCAGTCTCTCTGGGTAGGGAACGTGACTGCAGAGCTGACTGAAAAGCAGCTCTGGGACCTTTTTAAAACGTAAGACACTGCTTTAACTCTCCCTGCACTGCTTTAACTCTCCCTGAACTGCTTTAACTCTCCCTGAACTGCTTTAACTCTCCCTGCACTGCTTTAACTCTCCCTGCACTGCTTTAACTCTGATAGTACTACTTTAACTATCCCTGCACTGCTTTAACTCTGCCAGCACTGCTTTAACTCTCCCTGCACTGCTTTAACTCTCCCTGCACTGCTTTAACTCTCCCTGCACTGCTTTAACTCTGATAGTACTACTTGAACTCTCCCTGCACTCCTTTAACTCTGATAGTACTACTTTAACTATCCCTGCACTGCTTTAACTCTGCCAGCACTGCTTTAACTCTCCCTGCACTGCTTTAACTCTCCCTGCACTGCTTTAACTCTCCCTGCACTGCTTTAACTCTGATAGTACTACTTGAACTCTCCCTGCACTCCTTTAACTCTGATAGTACTACTTTAACTATCCCTGCACTGCTTTAACTCTGCCAGCACTGCTTTAACTTTGCCAGCACTGCTTTAACTCTCCCAGCACTGCTTTAACTCTCCCAGCACTGCTTTAACTCTGAAAGTACTACTTTAACTCTCCCTGCACTGCTTTAACACTGCCAGCACTGCCTTAACTATGCCAGCACTGCTTTAACTCTCCCTGGACTGCTTTAACTCTGCCAGCACAGCTTTAACTCAGGTTTAACTGGTAGTTGCTCAACAGCTAAAACTTAAATTAATTTAACAGAAAGTTGACCATTTTGTCTCTAGTTAAAGTATATTTTTGATTTGATCTGGAAGGTGAAAGTCTGTTCTGAATGTTGTGATTCTCTCCCTGCAGCCATGGGGAGATAGACAGTATCCGAGTGCTGCATGAGAGGTTTTGTGCCTTCGTCAACTTTCAGAATGCCAACATGGCGTCTCGAGCGCTGGAGAAGCTCAACGTGAGTGATGCTGTTTTCTCCTCTCCTGAAGAGAGGACGAGACGGTCTGTGTCTTGTACACGTGTTTCAAGTTGAATTGACATGTCTAAAAAGTGCAGTTGAACATCGATTCTGAGTCTAGCTTCTTTTGACTTCTCTATATGAACCACTCATAGTCTTCAACGGGTCTAAAACTTCATTTTGATATGAAGAAAGTAGATCCATAATGTAACAGTATTTTCGTGCGTGGTGCTGTTCTCTCCTTACAGGGCTACAGTATTGAGAACACAAGGCTGGTGGTCCGCTACCCAGATCGTCGTACCCAGAGGGTCCTGCACACCCCCCTGAAGACCAGCCTCCCTGCTGCTCAGCAGGCTGCTGCTGCTGGGTAAACACTTCCTACTTCCTGTTTACAATCCCAATCCAGGAAGTTGTCACAATCCTGGATGTAGAGCATGCAGTAAGATGCGTGTCAAGCAACCTAGTCTGTTAAATAATTGTTGTCACACTCTCCCAACCTTCCTCCTTCCTCAGTCAAAGACGCAAAGGCCCTGTGAATGGAGATGAATGTTATTTCTGGAGGTCTACCGGCTGCCATTTTGGGGACAAGTGTCGCTACAAACACTTTCCGGAGCAGCGAGGCAAAGACAGAAAACCTTGGCAACCCTGAGGCTGACTTCCTGTCTGGGCAGGAAGCTGAGCACACTACTAAGGGATCTGAAAGAGCCTTGTCTGATTAGTAGTGCTCATTTGACAGCACTAAGACTGGCAGACTGGACCAGACCAGGCCCAGCTAACCCAGGCTACAATCAGGACACCGATAGTCTGGATGGAACCAGCCTTTTTAAACGGATAGTTCTGACCTACAGCCCTAACGTCGGAAGGACCGGTGCCTTTTTCTAGCACCAGATAGCCATTGTCTTTTCGCCCTTTAAAAAACGTGGATGTTTCGCTCTACCTTTCAAATTCACCATCTTTCCAATTCATCGTCGCTCCATTTCTACACTCCGTCACCCCCCACCATCCCTCTACCCCTCCAAGACACCACCTATCCATGCACTCCTCTTCACCACCTCACCATCCATCCATTCTCTCTTTTTGCCACCAAGTACTTCCACTTCTGCACCCCTCTGTCAGAGATTCAGCTGCTCAGCACCACCTCCCCCCTCGGGCAGCCCAGCGTCTGGCTTCGAGGCAGGGCTTGGCCCGTCATCATCACTCCTTGGACAAGGGAATTACCACAAAATACCTTCATTAGGGGGCGATTCAATTAATGACAAAGGATATGAGGGAACTCAAAAGGCACCTGGAATATTCCGGAAAGGAATCTCTCCAGTTGCTCAAGATGGAAATGTAACCCTTGATTTGTATCCGGGCATGTTTGTTTTCGGGTCTACTCATTTAACCCATGACTGCTGCCGTAACGCTGAACACACACACACTCCTGAACATGGCTGCTGAACATGCTGAGGCAGCAGAGCTGTGTCTTCAACAGTTTCTCTGCTGCAGAAGAGGAGGAGACACACAGAACAGCAGTGGATTTCTTTTAACCGTTTTGGTCGTGTGTGAGAAATTAGTCTGCTGATGCTAGATTTTTATATTTCTGTATGAATATGGTTGTGTGGTACAATTTACGTTTCAATATTGTACTCAACCACAGATGGCTTCTACCCCACTGAGGGACAGCTAGCTAGCTGACTGGCTCCATCGTAGACAGGGGACTCTTATAACTTACACACCCATCCTGCAGATCTCTCAGACACAGCTGGTCATTCAGTATGTGTCTGATCAGGTCCCTGTGATTGGCTGGACTCAGAGCCAATCATAAGCCAGGTAGCAAAGCACACTAGCAGCTCTAGCCTACAGACGACCGCAGCCATGCTGTCCTTGGCTACCAGTACAGGCCAGGTCTTTAACTGTGTGGACTGCTGGAGGGATTCTGGCTCTGGCTTGAGATTCTCCCCTCATGACTTCGACCTGTTTCTTGTTTCGGTTCCTGCAAGAGTGTGACCGACTCATCGCACCAACGGGGTCAAATGTCATGTTTCCATGGTGACATCTGTGGACCTTGTGCGGAGTTGTCAGTGTGTCACATGGGAGGGTGGAGCAGTGGGCTGAGGTCACAAGTCTTAATGGTACAGAGACGAAGGCACTTCCCACCAGGCCGGTCTGTGAGCCTGGGCATTTCCTGGTCCCTCCCAGGGACCCTCCAATGTCGCTCAATGGGAAAAGACAGATGCCTATCGGGAGGTTTACATAGTTATAGAACTTAGAAAATAAAGTATTCATTCATTTTTAACCAATGCATGTTTCTTTGGAGTCGGATTTGATAATTGCTTCCCTGTGTGGGCCAAACTTTACATTTGAGTAAGTTACTTAATTCTCCACCCCACCCCTTCCCCTGATTTCCGATTTGGAGGAAAATGTGTTTTTAATTACGACGTATACCCCATGTTTGACTTGAACATTGTAATTCCCGTTCATGCTAAATTTACCAAATATTTTAGGTCTACAAATATTCTGCAATGCACTGCCAAAGAGTCTGTATTTAATAAATGTATTTAAATTATTATAAACAACTTACTGTTTGGTCACGCCTCTCACATTTGTACTATCAGACCTGTTATGCGCACACACAGAGTTATACATGGTTATACATTACATGTCATGGACATGTAATGTTCCTACCAAACTGAACCTAGATCCAAGGTATTCAAGGTAAACTGGCTAGTTACTCACCATCCTGAGATGGTGGAGTATCTAATTCTCTCCACCAGGGTGCAGCGTTGCATTTCTGAACTCTGAAACCTCTGTCTGCCCCCGCTAGCTGATAGTTTGGGGCCTGTGCCAGAGCAGCCCTCTGATTGGCTCTTTCATCACTAACACCAGCCCTGACCGAGGAGGCTGGATGAAAGCAGCCTGGGTGCACAGACTGCACATGGAGGGCCTGTCATCACGGCCAGAGACGCCTCGGTGTGGTGGAGAACGGAGGAAGATCTGTAACCACGACGACCAGGGGGAGGGTCAGAGACGGGCCCTGAGGAGGGTGAGTGTGGGAAACACAGCTTCCATGACTTACACACAGACTATCATGATAGACAGACTGGACAAATTCCTTTAGTGGCAGAGTGACAGACCCTATGTAGCCCATTCCAGTGTGAAATACAATTCTATTTTCTGGACTTTAATATCTTTCGACAGTCATAATAATTCCACCATAGTTGTAGATATATACTAGACATTCCAGTACCGGAGTTCAGTTCAGTTAAAGTTTATTGTCCCCCAAGGAGGAAACTTGTCTTACAGCAGGTAAAAACATACAGATAGCACAACAGTTAAAAGCCACATCCACATAACACAGACTAGTTAAAAACACCGTTACGCTAAAACTCATCTAAAATCTAAATTGTGCAAATGTTGTAACCTGATTGCACTTGGTACAAAAGAGTTCTGTCCTATTGGACTTAAAACAAGGAACTCTGAATCTCCTGCCTGAGGGGAGAACCTCAAAAGAGCAATGAAGGGGGTGAAGGGGGTGTCTCTTAGGAACACACATAACACACTTAAATTCAAGCAACACTGATGAAACCTACAAAAAGGCCAACAAGAAACTGTATTTTCTCAGACAACTGAAGAAATTCCATGTTCGACACAATCTACTCCTTCAGTTCTACACAGCCATAATTGAAAGTATCCTCACTTCATCCATAATAGCCTGGTATGGTAATTTGTCCTTCCAGTCATTCCCGCTCAAAAATCCAAAGAATCATCAATAAATCCTCCAAGATCACTGGCCACACACTCCCATCCATAGACACTTTATATCAAAGACGCATCACTCGGCGAGCAACAAGAATCACCTCTGATACCTTACATCCTGCCCACCATCTTTTCACACTTATGCCCTCCGGAAGGCGCTACAGGTCGATAATTACAAAATCTGTCAGATTTAATAGCTTCTTTCCAACAGCTATCAGGACTTTAATTGAATCACTGGTTTGATGTAACCTGTATAAATGTTGTTGTTGTTGTTGCTGTTAATGGAACCTGAGAGATGTGAGCTTAACGGCTGTATCGAAAGCAAATTCCACCAACTATGTTGTGTGGCCTTTAATAAATGATTGATTGATTTACACGGTCCAGAATAGCATCTGCTTTTCTCATAACCTGCCTCTCATAGATATCTGTTAAGGAAAACTGTGGACAGCCTATTAGCTTGCCAGCCACCTTCACAATATGGCTGAGGTAATTTTTCTCCTTCAGGCTGATACCCCCATACCAAGCAATAAAAGCAAAAGTAAGGACAGATTCAATAAAAGATTCATAAAACAAAGACAGAATAACCTTATCGACATTAAAAGAGTTGAGCTTCCTTAGGAAGTACAATCGCTGTTGACCCTTTTTACAGATGGTCTCTGTGTTTGCATCAAATCTTAGCTTACTGTCTATCACAGTGCCCAGGTATTTGTACTGCTCTACCACCTCTATGCTGCTACCTTTTATATAGGTAGGTTGAAGAGAAGCAGGTTGATTTCTCCTAAAATCTACCAGCATGTCTTTAGTTTTAGAGGTGTTAAGATGGAGAAAAGAGTTGTTACACCAATTGACAAACTCATCGACCACCGGCCCATGCTGAGATTCATGTTTCTGCAGTAAACTGACAATGACTGAATCATCAGCATATTTCAGGATGTGTCTATTTCTATACTGGCTCTTACAGTCATTAGTATAGAGGATGTACAGTAAGGGTGAGAGTACGCAACCCTGCGGGGAGCCAGTGGAAGAGACACGCCTTTCAGAAAGACAACCATTCACCTTACCTCGCTGTGTTCTGTTTGTTAAAAAATCCATAATCCAGCTCACAAGATCTCTCTCAATATTTAACTCTCATAATAATTTACCGACTAAAACATGTGGCTGGATAGTGTTAAAAGCAAAATAAAAATCTAAAAACAAGAGCCTGGCATGTGTACCAGGACCCTCTAAATGTCTATAAAGGAGATCCAAAAGTGTAATCTGGGCATCCTCCACCCCCCTACTGGCCCTGTATGCGAAATGCCCTGGGTCCAGGGCTCCACCCAACCTGAATAGTAGAAGCCGCTTTACAACCTTTTCAAATGACTTCATGACCAGTGAGGTCAATGCCACTGGTCTGAAGTCATTTAAGGTTTTTGCAGAGTTACCCTTTATCACTGGAACTATGATTGACTTCTTCCACGCCATTGGGACCCTTCTCTGTTCCAAGGCCATTTCAAAGATGTTGGCAAACACCTCGCAGAGCTGCTCGGAGCAGCACTTCAACAGTCTCCCCCATAATCCCATCTGGACCAGGACTCTTATTTTCTTTTTTGCTTTTAAATAAATTTATTTAGTCTAACCTCCTCCTTTGTAACTGAAAAAGGTGTGGAGTTTACCTGACCAAGTTCCTCTGTTAATTTATTTAGTTTGTCTGAAAAGTCATGAATATCAAAACGTGAGAAAAAGGTGTTCATCGCTTCAGATAACTCACTATCAGTCTTATACAATGGTAATTGGACTGCTTCCTTTTTGCTTTTTGCAAACCTATAATTTTTTTCACATCATCCCATGCCGCCCTCAAATTGTTACTGCCCAGTCTTTCCTCTAGGTGAGGATTGAGGTGAGGATGGAGGAGAGGACAGAGGGGAGGATGGAGGAGAGGATGGAGGAAAGAATTGAGGAGGGGATGGAGGTGAGGTGAGGATGGAGGGAAGAATTTAGGAGAGGATTTAGGTGAGGATGGAGGGAAGGATGGGTGGGAAGGATGGTGGGAAGGATGTTGGAAAGGATTAAGGAGAGGATGGATGTGAGGATGGAGGTGTATTGTGGGAAAGTGTCTAGTTAGTTTGTGACATGGAGGTGAGGATGGAGGTGTATCATTTGAAAGTATCTAGTTAGTTTGTGAGGTGGAGGAGAGGATGGATGGAGGTGAGGTGAAGATGGAGGTGAGAATGGAGGAATGGATGGAGGGGAGGATGGAGGTGAGGATGGAGGTGAGGATGGAGGTGAGGATGGAGTTGTATCGTGTGAAAGTGTCTTGTTAGTTTGTGAGATGAAGGAGAGGATGGAGGTGTTCACGGCTTGTCAGTCAGGAAGTGTTCCTGGAGGGAACAGATGTCGGGGGTGACGGGGGGACGGGCATGATGGTCTCATTTAAAAAGGCACTTGTTTATTGTTGGAGTGCATGTATTTATTTCATGCCTCCGCAGATTGTGGCTAAGGGCTGAGCCGGGACGGTTACGTAATTAGAGAGTGCGACAGAGAAAGAGAGTGAGAGAGTGACCGCTGTCGAGAGGGGGGGGGGGGGGGGGGGGGAACGGTAAGAGAAAAAAAGAGGGAGAGAGGACATGAAAGAATAGAAAAGAAAGAAGAGTGAGCGAGAAAGGGAGAGAGAGGAAAGAGAACCGGACATCTTTCAATGATTCCCTGGGTCTCAGTGTCAGGACCCCTTCGTCTATATTAGGCAGATCTCCAGGTTCCCTCCCCTCCTTCTATTTCCCTCTCTCCTTCACTCCCTCGATCTCTATGATTACCTGGCTCTAATGGGGCTTGTTCCAGTGTTGGCTCCCCACTCAAGCAGTCACACCATTAGACAGCACTGTCTGACACATAAACAACTCAATCGCAGATTCACACACACACATACACACACACACACACACACTGGCTTGTGCTCACATACACGCACATACAGACCCACACACTGGCTATAAATGTACTAGGGCTGTTAATCGATAAAAAATCTAATCACGTTAATCACGTCTATAGGCTAATCATGATTAATCACACAATTAAAATACTACTATTTACAATTACGGTGTTTGAGTACAGAAAAGTATGACAAAGTGGTTAGGGCTTTTTAAAACAAAAACTTTTATTTTCACATCACAGCCAATTAGAATATCTTAATTCACAGAGCAACAACAACCATACAATGCAATCAGTGTTTTTACCTTGCTCATCAGGGGCACCTGTGTGCCACTGTAGTAAACACGCCTCTGAAATTGGGCTCTAACAAACATCCATAACAAGTCATCTTTGTCTTCGACGATGTTAATGGCTCTGCAGTCCGTTGCGACCAATTTAGTGATAGCATTAGTTATCTTAGCTGTTGTCGTCGTGTTGACAGATCCAGCTCTACTGCACTCTGCCATAGTAGTTTGACGAGCACTGCTTGAACTCGTCTCGGTTTTAGCATCTGTGTTTGCAAATATGTGCTTTGCACGGAGATGATACTTCAGACTCGTTGTACTACGGCAGAAAGACAGTTAATCACTGCAGTATTTACAAACAACTCCGGTTTTTATCTAAACTCCCATTCGGAAGCATTTTAAATCTAAATGTGCCGTTAAGCACACCTGGGTCCATCTCCTCACTCATCACTTCGCTACAGGTTAACGTCTCTGAGGTAAACGTTCGCGCTTGAGGACTACGGCAGGGGATTGTGGTCAGATTTGGTGAGGTGATTAAATTGCGTTAAAAAATGAATAACGCGTTAGGTTTCCAGATTAATCAAACGCGTTAACGCGTTAACGTTGACAGCCCTAATATATACATACATACCACTCACACAAAGGTACAGATACGTTTCCAGTCAGGTCTGATGTACTGTGATGGTGTCTGTCCCTCTTGCCTCATCACCTGACCAGATGAATATAAATGTACTTCTCCTTCTCAAGTGCTGAGGTCTGGGTCCCACCCCAAATGTACCTATCAACACCACACAGGGAGGCACAACATTCCAGGCTGCTAATTTAGTCCCAACCCCCGCCTTAACTTAACTTCCATGTAGGTAAATAAACAACTTCTAAACGGAACACATATAGGAAACTCACCACACCAGTCCACATGCAGAGTACCAAGGTGACCCCGGCTGGACTCTGAATATGTTTACATACGACACTGTAGATACATCTATAGACCTGCGTAAACATGGAAATGAACATTTACATGCATACTGTACTCATTTAAGACCAGACAGTCTACCTATTTATAACAGCTAGTGAGTGAGCAGTTCCTGTTCAGGTCCCAGAGAAACACAGGACGGACAGGACAGCTCAGATGCGAGACGAGTGTGGAAGTGCATCCCATAATACCCCAACGTCCTCACCATGATGACCATCTCAACGGTGAGAGAAAGAGCGGCCAGGAGGCTCATCTTATTTTGGAGTGGTGGTTTGTGGTTCATCTCAACAGGGAAACATCTAGCCTGTGGTGAAGGACTCTTCTTTTGGATACTAGGGTACTTGATGTTTGCAGCTATTCTAGACCTGGCTGTTTCCTGTTGGTGGCATTCACACACGTTGTCCTAGATTGCTTAAAACGCCATTGCCAAGGTTGTGTAAAGTGCAACGGCCAATCAGAAAACAGACGTGTGCAAGGAACCAATCAGCAAAAGGTTTGGGTTAGCGTCAGGTTGAATAATTTAGACCAGAACATGTGCGTGCTATGTTGCTTTCATTTTGAATTCCCTTTATAAAAGGTTTTCTATTTGACATAATTGGTATCACAGACCTTCACTCTGAAATATGTTTAAAGGATGAGAACTGTATGGGGGAGAGAGAGACAGAGAAAGAAAGAAAGAAAGAAAGAGAGAGAAAGAGAGAGAGAAAGAGTACCCAAAAGACCACCTGTGCCACATGGGGGGGTTACAGGAATAGGCTCCTTCAAACCGCACACAGTACGCATCGGAAAAATCATAAGTCATTGTCTAATATATGTATCAATTTAGCATATCAATTAAGCGTCTATAAAGACTAAACAGTATTTAGTGTTAATTTCAAAATCGAACTAATACAACTTGTCAGCATATTTGTGTAGACAAGAAGATGATTCATAAAGCATAACTCCTGTACATCTGAAGGAGGGAAAGAGTAAGATTGTGTGTTTGTCTGTGTGTGTGTGTGTGTGTGTGTGTGTGTGTGAGAGAGAGAGAGAGAGATGTTGGAGATGTGGGAGGTGAGGGGATGAAGGAAGGGAGGGAGTGAACTTAGATGTAATGAAAGAGGGAGGAGAGCAAGTGAGAAGGGGAGGACTGATAGAGAGAGGGATTGACTAGAAGGAATAGTTCTCAACTCAGTCACTCTAAGTCAGTGAGGTTTAGAGTTCCTGCTTCTGTGTGTCTGTCAGGTGAGTCCAGATTCCTCTTCTCCCTCCACTCTCTGCTTCGCTTTCATTTCTTCTCTTATTGCGAGGGGTCAGTGCTAACTCAGTGTGGTATCCATGCAAACAGTCAAACCAGTTATGATTGGCTTATCTATGGCTTCCAGATGTTAAGCACTCTGTTTTTAAAAAGCACTCTACTAATGTGGCTCTCTGACGGCTAAGTAAACTCTGGGTTTAGTCAACATGCTGGAGACTGCCAAGAAGGCTGCAGGTGTTTCAACACAAACCAGTCACTTGCTGTGAATTCATGTAAAGTCAGTATACTTAAATATGCTGTGTTACACATAAGTAATAGATCTGTGTGTGTGTGTTGGCGCTGGTGGACTCAGAGCTTCACTTAGCAAACTGTCTGGCGTTTTTGCAGTGTGACTCCAAACCCCTCGGGTAGGTTCCTCTGTCTGCCACTGTCTGGGGGTGAAGAGAGCTGCAGTTGCCTCAGGGTCACATATATACTTTTGAGGTTTGGTTTGAGAGCAGAAATATTTATATAGCTAATTATATGTCTACGTTTTAACATTTGGTGATATGCAGTTGTAGCTCTGTGGTTTAGCTTTGTGTTCTGTTGTTTGAAGGGTCGTTTCAATGGAAGAACAAAAATGTCTAATAAAAAAAAGAAGGATTCTTATTTGCGTCTTGTCCTGAAGGAAAATACAGGATGACAGGATCAAAAAGGTTTACCTGACAGCAGCTGCATGTGATGTATCTGCAGAATGTGAGGCAGGATATGAACTGCATGAACATTACTTTATTAACACATACTAAGTCACCAAAGATCACAAGATAACAAGTATCTCAGCATTCTAGTTAGTGGCCTTGCTGAGGCTGCACTCTGAACCAGGCAGCTCTTCTCTCTGTTCAGCCCGGTCCTCTGCCTCAGCTCTGCTCTCTGTTCAGCCTGGTCCTCTGCCTCAGCTCTGCTCTCTGTTCAGCCTGGTCCTCTGCCTCAGCTCTGCTCTCTGTTCAGCCTGGTCCTCTGCCCCAGCTCTGCTCTCTGTTCAGCCTGGTCCTCTGCCCCAGGCAGCTCTGCTCTCTGTTCAGCCCGGTCCTCTGCCTCAGCTCTGCTCTCTGTTCAGCCTGGTCCTCTGCCTCAGCTCTGCTCTCTGTTCAGCCTGGTCCTCTGCCCCAGCTCTGCTCTCTGTTCAGCCTGGTCCTCTGCCCCAGGCAGCTCTGCTCTCTGTTCAGCCCGGTCCTCTGCCTCAGCTCTGCTCTCTGTTCAGCCTGGTCCTCTGCCTCAGCTCTGCTCTGTTCAGCCTGATCCTCTGCCCCAGCTCTGCTCTCTGTTCAGCCTGGTCCACTGCCCCAGGCAGCTCTGCTCTCTGTTCAGCCTGGTCCTCTGCCCCAGGCAGCTCTGCTCTCTGTTCAGCCTGGTCCTCTGCCCCAGCTCTGCTCTCTGTTCAGCCTGGTCCTCTGCCCCAGGCAGCTATGCTCTCTGTTTAGCCTGGTCCTCTGCCTCAGCTCTGCTCTCTGTTTAGCCTGGCCCTCTGCCTCAGGCAGCTCTGCTCTCTGTTCAGCCTGGCCCTCTGCCTCAGGCAGCTCTGCTCTCTGTTCAGCCTTTTCCTCTGCCCCAGCTCTGCTCTCTGTTCAGCCTGGTCCTCTGCCTCAGCTCTGCTCTCTGTTCAGCCTTTTCCTCTGCCCCAGCTCTGCTCTCTGTTCAGCCTGGTCCTCTGCCTCAGCTCTACTCTCTGTTCAGCCTGGTCCTCTGCCCCAGGCAGCTCTGCTCTCTGTTCAGCCTGGTCCTCTGCCCCAGGCAGCTCTGCTCTCTGTTCAGCCTGGTCCTCTGCCCCACTTCCTGCCTCTGTCCAGATGATGTCACTATTGTACTTCCTCATGTCTCAGCAAAATCTCCACCTTTAGTCAACTCCCTTAGAATTACTTTTCTCACTAGATAATTGCCACCTGCCTGGACCCACTCTTTAAGGACATGGATGTGATCATTTAGAACCTTAACAGCGTGAATAACCTCTTATTAGATTGGCTCATGACACCTCAGTTAGAGAGCCCATCCACTGAGCTGAACTCACCAGCTGTGACGTTCCTATGCCCATAACAGTGTCTTTCTAATCTCTTTATAGACGCATTTCGCTACACAGGAACGATGGCTCGCATCTTCATCCTGGGCTTCAGCTCCCTCCTCCTCTTCCTCTTCTCTTCGTCTGCTCAAGCGGAGCCCCGTCGATCAGCATCGTCCCCGCGCAGCAGGTCCCCCCGCGCTCCGGCCACCAAGGTGCGCCTGGCTGGAAACTTTGCCCGCGGGCCTAACGAGGGTCGAGTGGAGGTTCTGCACAACAACACATGGGGGACCGTGTGTGACGACGACGTGGACATCAAACTGGCCAACGTAGTGTGTCGCGAGCTGGGCTTCCAGAGCGGCATCACGTGGGCGCACAGCGCTAAATACGGAGAGGGAGACGGTGAGAGGGAGAATCGTTCACGAGTGTCAGTGGATAGGATTTATAAAGCTCAGAATTGGTTTCGCTGATCTCTAGAACACCCTTTCCCAAACCACAAACTAACGACACACTGTCACACGATCCAAGTGTAGCAGGAAGCGTTGAACATCTTCTACCGGCTAAAACCAAACACACAGAATGGAGATTAGACTCACCAGTCCACATAACTACATACAAAAACGTATGCACTGGTCCATTCACTAGCTCCTTCTATTGAAATGAACTGATTAATAAATAATCGGCCCATTTGCTGCATGGAGTATTTTAGGCTGTGCGGCTCTACTGGAAATAGCCAGACTCTGATCTTTAAACTTGTACCTTTCCAATTACACAGAACAAACATAGGTTTCCCCGCACCCCAGTACCATGGTAGCAGCCAAACGTGGTGGAGAACACCACTTAAGATGCAAAAATAACTGCTCCTGTGACTCACCCGCCATAAAGAAACAAAGATAACTTATGGGATTGTGAAGCCGTCCTCATTAGGAGGAGGCTGGCATGGCGAGAAATACGCGAGGGCGCGCAGGAGAGCGGCGCATTTGTTTTACAGTAATGACAGCTTTGCCTTGCTAGGGTGCCGTTACACTTGCCATATTTTATGGCGCTTCTTTACTGCCCCCTTTAAATTCTAATTAAAGGGAAGGGCGAGGGATAGCACGGCTGCGGTGCTCTTGGCCCCGGGTGTGGAATAAAGCCAGGCTAAGGTGCACTTGTTTACTAAACGCAGCACACATTAGCTCCGCAAACGTTGCATGTTAAATCAGCGAGCCTGTTAAAGGCAAGTAGTTTAAAGGTTTAAAAGGCGGGTTATGGATGCTGTGTTATTACAGAAAAAGCCTACTGACTGCCTGTAATTGGATGAGCTAAACTACAGATTTGCTATTAATGTTTTTTTATATATATATCTTCTCTGTCATGTTTTCAAAATAAAAGTTCCAAAAGGTACACTTCTTTTACCCTGCTGTATAGGCAAATGTTTTTGGGGGAAACAGCCTTTTCCAATATAGGAAATCTATCTAGTCATAGATATCCTAGACATGTGTAAGTAGCTAACCACCTGACCTTGGTGCATTCTAGGCCCCATCTGGATGGACAACGTGCGCTGTGACGGCGTGGAGAAGACCCTGAAGGAATGCAAGCACAACGGCTGGGGCGTGCATGACTGTAAGCACGGCGAGGACCTGGGCGTGGTGTGCACCCCGGAGCGCCGGCTGGACCAGACGGGCTCTCGCAGGGGCCACTCCATCGCCCTCAGGCCCAACGTCAGCCCCTCACCCCAGTGGCAGAGCATCTTGGCGGGCCGCAGGGGGCAAGCCTACCAGGGGAATGGACACCCTCCAGAGATGCCACGCAGGCAGAACCTGGTACGCTGAGGAACAGAACTGACCAGACTGGTCTGGAATGGACTAGACTGGACTGGACTAGAATAGACTGGAATAGACTTGACTGGATTAGACTTGACTGGAATAGATGTGACTAGACTAAACTCGACTAGACTAGATTGACTGGACTACACTAGATTAGACTATAATATTTGTATTGTCCAACCAGATGGACATTTTACTTGTAGCATGTCACACATTTCACCCCTATCATCACTGGGCAACATGTTTATTTGAGCTGTTATTTATGGTGGTCCTTGACTGTGGTCTTTGTGTCAATGAGTCCTTGACCTTTGTTTCACCCTCTCAGGGCTCCAGTAAGGTGCGTATCCAGGAAGTGCGTCTGCGACCCATCCTCATGGCAACCAAGAGGAGCTCCCTGATCACAGAGGGTGTGGTGGAAGTGAAGCATGCTGGGAGATGGAGGCAGGTGTGCGACCTGGGCTGGAGTCTGAACAGCAGCAGGGTGGTGTGTGGCATGCTGGGATTCCCGGACGCAGCACAGCACAACGCATATACCTACAAGTAAGGCCAACATTCCCTCCAAGTCTCTCTCATCCTCAATTCACCTCCTCCTAACGCTCTCCTGCTCCTCTCTAATCTGATGTAATCTAATCTCACCTCCTGTTATCTGGCATCTTTCTCCTCCTCTCCTGTCTTCTCTGTTGCCTCACTGTCACTCCCAGTGATAACCACTCCCAGTCAGGGCAGGTCCTGGACAGCCTGTTGTAATACTGTTTCACATCACCTCTCGTCAGGGTTTATCTGCCTTATCTACCTCCCTCAGACTCCCCCCCCCCCACCTTTTCTTCCCCCTCTACCTCCTCCTGCCCTCCTCTTCCTCCGCGTAGCGGAATTATAAAGCCGGCTTCTCTCTTCCCCTTCTCTTCCTCTCCACGTTTTCCTCCTCATCTCAGTTCCTCCTTTTCTCTTCTCCTGATACTATCTTCTCCCTGCTCAGGGACAAACAGTCTAACTTTCACTTTTGGATTCTGGTGAAAAGCTGTAATAAACCAGCTGATTGTTCTTTAACTGACCCATCAATACTGCGGCCTGGAAGAGAAACAGCGATGGAGGTGTGGAAGTCTAGAGGATGTGTAGAGGGTCTCTCTCTCTCTCTCTCTCTGAGGAAGTTGGAGCGAGTGTAGTTAATGACTCGGACACTTTTCATCCCCTTAAAGATCGTTTGACGTTACCTCGACACTGGCATTTATTAAATAACCCTCCCTCTTTTTAATGTCCCTTTTGTCACTCTCCCTTTTGAAGTATCCTTCTTCCGCCATCGCTCTTTACTATCTCTCATTCAGTCTGCTGTTCTTACAGTTACCCTGTTTCTCTCTCTTCCTCTCTTCTTCCTCTCTGGACCGTTGCATCACTGTGGAGAACACTGTGGGATCCAGAAGGTTCTGGTGTTGACCGCAGGACGACCACACATTAGCAGGGCTGTTCCAGGGCTGGCATGAGGATGAGGGGTGCTGGTTTTGGGGCATTACAGCAGAGCGGTGAGCAGAGCCAGGGTGACAGCCTGGAAAGATGTGAACCTGTGACCTGCAGAGATGCAGTCTAACGCTCCACTGAGCTAAACCAGTTTGTCTTCTTGCATGTGAATCAGGCACATCACAATAATGTCACTTTGTACATGGAAGACCAATGTCCCTGTGGTGAATCTGCTGACACATGGCCCAGCAGGACTGATGGATGGATGGATGAGTGGAGATGGATGAGGAGGAGAGATGCAGGTGGATGATCCTGATGTGTGAGGGGCGGGGCCTGGCTCTCACACACACACTCTCTCTGTCTCTCTCTCTCTCTCACACACATTAATGCTCACACACACACACTTACATGCTCTCTCCCTCTCTCTCTCTCTCTCTCTCTCTCTCTCTCTATCTCTCTCCATCTCTCTCTCTCTCTTTCTCTCTCACACACACACATACACATTTTATACATGGGCACACACACACTCTCAAACATACACTCTCACACATACATACACACTCTTTCTCACACACACATATACACATTCAGAACATACACTCACACACACATAGAGTACATGAACATACATGACACATACACACACCCATACAAACACACACACACACACACCCATACAAACACACACACACACACAGAGGATCTGATGCGTGCACACGGTAATGATAGCTCTGTGCAGAGGCTGCTTGGCAGTGGAACTTAGTTGTTTCTCTGAGGTCAGACCCCCAGTTTAGTGTCCTCTTGCTGACATGTCCTGATGGTGGCTGGGTTAATGACAGGGCGGTGGTAGGGGCTGCTTCCGGGTGTGAAGGGGTCTGCTTGGTTGCAGTCTGGTCTGTGTTGGCTTTGTGCTGGGTGGTATCTGGGGCCAGGGTCAGAGGTCAGATACCTTGGCCCCAGTCCACCATTAGACTGGTATTACCCCCCTTTATAGAGGGCAATTATGTTGATATTTTTACAGTAGATGTTGCATTCATTGGAGGCATATTTACATAAAACATATGGTAATTGTATGTTTTTAAAACATGGGTTTTCTATTCTTTGATTTATTTGTCTATGGCGCAGTGAGGTTGAAACACATTCAATTAAATCTTCCAACGTTGGCCATCTTGCTTGACAAAACAAGCACAGTGACAGTTATGCTGGTGTCCCATTCTGCTGTGATCTTCAGGCTATAAAAGCCCAGTGGGGTCCTGCATAGCCCAAAATGGCTTGTCATGGAATGGCTTGGCATGGCTTGACCCACAGCTCAGATGTCCTCCCTCCCTCCCTCCCTCCCTGCAGGACATGCTGTGAGAGTCACGTCCATTCTTAGAAAGCCGGGCCATGCCTGTCTCCTGGTTTGTCTGTTGAGGCTGCCTGAAGATGCTGTAATTACAGGTTGGGCTGGACTCTGCTGAGTTTCTGCTGCGCGGGGATGAAAAAAAAGAAACGATCACCCCAATTATAGCTCCATGTGTGAGAGAGAGAAGGACAGAGAGATAGGGACCAACCAGGCTTCCCAGCACCAGTGAAAACCCAAGCACGTCCAGCCGAGCCCTGCTGCTGGTCGCTGCGTCAGCAGGCGTCTGTGTCTGTCACCGTGGAGACTGGAGGACTCAAACCACCATTTGGGTTAATGATGCTGGTGTAGAACTTGCTCCGGATGGGGGGGAAGGGGGGGGGGGGGGGGGTGAGTATGTAATTCGCCCTTGACGGGGTGAATTCTGGTGTCCACCACAGCCCTGCTCCCAGGAACACACACTTTCTCCTGGACATCTCAGAACGGCTCGTTCACATGGATGCGTCTAGGTTTCTTGGTGGTGGCCTTTATACAAGGTACAGCCCTTTGAACAAGTTTGAGCATCAATAGCGAAGCTGAAACCATCAGAAAAGAGGGGGAAATCACGACAATTCTGAGGAATAAGTGAAAAAGTTCACACCTTGGTCTTCTCATGTGGAGAAGATAGTGGGACAACTGAGAGAGAGAGAGAGAGAGAGACAGAGACACAGATAGAGATAAAGAGAGACAAAGAGAGAGCGAGAGAGAGACATAGAGAAAGAGCGAGAGAGAAAGACAGAGAGAGAGAGAGAGAGAGAGAGAGAGAGAGAGAGAGAGAGAGAGAGGAAGTGTCTGTATGTATGTGGAGGCAGAAGCTGGAGAAGTCATGAAAGGGAATGTGGGATGTGGAACGAAAGAGTGTTACAGTTTAGTGAGAAAGAGACTGTGTGTATGTGAGATTTAAGGGGAGGGGTGCTTACTGTTTAGACCAGAACAGCAAAGTTACTGTAGTGTGTGACAGTCTCAATAAAAAATAAATACACGAACAGTCCATCTCTTTTTTCTCATTTCTCTCTCTCTCTCTCTCTCTTTCTCTCCAACTCTCTCTTTCTTCCTTTCTCTTTTTCTCATTCACTCCCTCTCTCGCACTCTTTCTCTTCACATATTCTTCTTTCCTTCGTCTCTATCTAATTTCCTTTCTCTCTCCTCCATTACCTTGACAATAGGAGAGCAAAGAAAAAGTGATGGCTGAGAGAAAGGTGTCTGAAAGACAGAGGAAGGTACAGAAAGAGTGTGTGTGTTGGAAGTTCAAGTCAGTCCCACAGGTCATCAGGAGCTGGGTGAGTCCTGGCAATCAGAGCCCAGCTGGACTTGGGTGTGGCCTCTGCTTAGCCCCCACCTGCTTTAAGTGAACCCATAGACCCATATATACCTCACACTGGCCCCTCAGACCCATATATACCTCACACTGGGCCCTTACACCCATGAGTGTTTCTATAATTAGGGGTACATTTCAGAACAGTTGAAAGGAGTAACACAGTTGACAGGACACATTAGGGATGTGTGGCACAACTGCATGTAACACAGTTGACATTTCCTCAACTTTTTGGCCTTTGTGCAAGCTAAAGATGCTGAAAATGTCACCACATGACCATGATAAAGTCATATTTATGTGTGCTATATTACATTTTTGTCATAAAAAAAATCTAAAATAAGTACACAAGAAAATGTTGGTAACACAGTTGACGAACAATTAATCCACTCCATGTGTAGACAATAATTTTGATTAATTATTGACAAGGAGGAGTTTAAATTTACCACATTGTCTTCAAGGTTCCCACCAAAAAGGATGTACCTTCCAGCAATGTGAGTCATGTGACTTTGGAGCAAACCATTGCTGATTTATAGGGGTTTTATCAATGGGTAACACAGTTGACAGTGATTTCTTGGACACACATAAAGTGAATAATTTCATGTATTTTAATGTTTTAAATAGATTTAAAAACAGCTTTATCATGTTTTAATACTTATTTTTTAACAACTAAAGCTGAAATAATAAATAAAAACATGTATTTTATTGTTAAGTTTTAAGAGCAAACTTGACATTTAAGAATTCAGACAGCACAAAAACTGCAAATTCCAATATATAATTAGATTTTTTTCCTAAATAAATTATGGAACCTGTTAACTTTTAGTATTAAATGAAAGAGGAATATCATCCAATATCAAATTGGTCATTGTTTGAAATAATGACCAATAATATTTGGTAAAATAGACAAATACACCCCATGGATTTGAAATGTACCCCTAATTATAGAATCACTCCCATATATACATCACACTGGTCCCTTAGACCTATATATACCTCAAACTGGCCCCATAGACCCATATATACCTCACACTGGCCCCTTAGACCCATATATACCTTACACTGGCCCCTTAGACCTATATATACCTCAAACTGGCCCCTTAGACCCATATATACCTCACACTGGCCCCTTAGACCCATATGTACCTCACACTGCTTTCACAGACCCATAAATACCTCATACTTGGCCCAAATAACAATATATACCTCACACTGGGTCCACAAAATGATGTATACCTCACACTGGGTCCACAGAATGGTGTATAGTTCACACTGGACCATATAACCATATTGACCAAATGATGAACACACAAAACCATATATAACTCAACCTGGGCCTAGAGAACCATCTGTAGGAACCTGTTGTTCAATGTGGAACCCTGTTAAGTCCTCAGACACTGTAAAGCAGGGCTGGTGAGAAACCTGGCGATAACTGAACGTTCAACCTCCTGACTCCACAAGACTGGATCTTAAGGACACAAGTTCAACAGACGAGCTAATCCAATGTGGCTGGTTGTTACGTTCGGCTGGCTTAACTGCCCTGTTTACTGGCTGAGTCTCTCAGCAAGTGAAAATGACTGTCTGATTGGCCTGTGGTGAGGTCATGTTCATGTCAGACACATTCACACTGCTGAGGAGAGGAACAGAGACGTGGAAAGAGAGAAACACAAAGAGAGAAAGCATTTAGAGTAATGTATATGTAGGGAGGGGGAGAGGGAGGGGGGGGGTGCTTGCATGCGTGCGTTACGATTTCAGACAGACGCACTTACAACAGCTACACATGGTAGACGTATCCTGGGCATTTAAAAAGACCCTTTAGTTTGGAGGGAACAAACACTGAATCCTGTCGAGCGTTCCGTCTTAGCCAGGGGTGTCAAACTCGTGCCATCGCGGGCCAAGAGGGTGCAGGTTTTCGTGTTAACCAAGCCACTCCACCAGCGGATTTCAATAACGAGTTTGATTTCACTAAGTGGAGGAACTCGTCAGTGAAATCAGCTGGTGGAGTGGCTTGGTTAACACCTAAAACCTGCACCCTCTTGGCACGAGTTTGAGACCACTGGTCTTAGCCAATCACAGCCCTCCGCCATGTCATACATGTCCCAGTGTGGCCCAAGGTCATGTTGAATAAGGACAGCGCGTTCTTCCTCAGGAGCCCGCCTTCTTTTGGCACGCAAAGCCTAATGTTTCTGATCTCACACTCACAAGGACCTTCTCACTGAAGAAGAGGTGTTGTGTTCCACGCAGTCTATGTGACAGTTCAGACGTTTGTTTTCATGTTAATTTAGCAGCTGTCTCGTGAACCGACACCTCACAGCATTTGAACTTGTTTACTTTCAGGATTTCAGGATCTGTAGGACGCCCTTCAAAAGACTTCCTGTTTTCCTGGCTCCGTGTGATGTAGCGTAAGAACGCTGGTTTTGCTTAATACATAGCGCCGTGATAACATGATCAAAGTGGATGGCCTGTAACATTGCTCAGTAATAAGATGATAACAGTGGACGGCTTGTTTGTGTTTGTGTGTCTGGACTCAGACATGCGAATGTGACTAACTAGGCTGGAATGTCTCCCGTTTCATGCTGGGTATCCAAATATTGAACCGCCTGTGTTATGCTTTCATATGCTTTCACCGTAGGAGTTTATTTCCTTAAGTGTGTGTGTGTGTGTGTGTGTGTGTTTTTCTCTACCCAGCCTCCTGTTGTGTGTGTGTGTTTTGCTCTACCCAGCCTCCTGTTGGGAAGTCACGTTTGCCTCTGGGAAGGTTTGATGTGATTGAACTGTGTGTGGTGCGACAGGGTGTGTGTTTGTGTGTGTACTGAGTGTGTACAGCAGGTACCTTTCATGCTGAGAGCATCCTGGCAGAGAGCGTGACTGCCAGGGGTGCTGGTGGGTTTCAGGGGGTGGGTGTCAGGGGTGGGTGTCAGGGGTGGTTGTCAGGGGTGGGTGTCAGGGGTGGGTGTCAGGGGTGGGTGTCAGGGGTGGGTGTCAGGGGTGGGTGTCAGGGGTGGTTGTCAGGGGTGGGTGTCAGGGGTGGGTGTCAGGGGTGGGTTCAGGGGTGGGTGTCAGGGGTGGGTTCAGGGGTGGGTGTCAGGGGTGGGTGTCAGGGGTGGGTTCAGGGGTGGGTGTCAGGGGTGGGTGTCAGGGGTGGGTTCAGGGCCAGCTGTCCACAGGCATGCTTACTTCCTCTCTCAGACACTGTTTCTTGGACATGGAGATCAACAGCTCGGCAGATCATGGTGTGCTGTTTGTTTGTCAGGTCAAGCCTTGACTTCCCAGCAACATTGCTTGTTGCCGCTAAACTCTGGTGGTTTTATATAGACTAGGTGTGGTCAGGCACTGTGTGTTCAGAACCTGGAACTGAACCTTCTGAACTTTCATCTGGAATCAGGATTCCGGAGCGGGACAGAAGCCTGTATTCAGTAGCAAAAGCAACACAGATGTTAAATACCAACAACACGATTGTTAAATCTTAGAGTCAATTCACACACTCTTAAACACTCTTAAATTCACACTCAAACAACATAAAGCAATGGTTTTATTTTTAAACCTGGTTTACATGCAAAGCAGTCAACCAGCCAGCTAAACAGATAATAAAACAGTTACCTGTCAGACAGACAGACAGACACACGCACACACAGTCAGACATCCAGACAGACATCCAGACAGATATCCAGACAGACAGACAGACATCCAGACAGACAGACAGACAGACAGACATCCAGACAGACAGACAGACAGACAGACAGACATCCAGACAATCAGACAGTCACACAATCAGACAGACAAACAGACCGACAGACAGACAGACAGGCAGACACACACAGACAGACAGTCAGACATCCAGACAGTCAGACAGACAGACATCCGGACAGACAGACCGACAGACAGACGGACAGACAGACTGACAGGTATCGGTAAAGCAGCAGAGAGATGGGACAGGAACTGAGAGAAAAGGAACAATATGTTCCAACTTTAACTGCACCAATCATCCCTTCAGACAGACCAGTCCATGCTTTACTAAACCACCCTACCACACACACACACACACACACAACATACAGTACACAGGAATACACACACTTAAAGACAGACTATACATTTATAGATGCTGTAGTGGACAATTGTGTTGCAATGTCAGTGGTGTATGTTGGGGCCCACCAAGGAGGCATATATAAAAGCTGTGTTTGTGTGTGTGTGTGTGTGTTTCCATGAGTGTGGTAGGTTTAAGGTGGGGCTCAAACCCAGACTCATGTACAAAAAAGCACAGAACTGACATCCTTCTCTGTGTCTCTCTTCCTTCAGGAAAATCTGGGACACAAAGGTTTCAGACCCGTCCACAAGGTAAAGAATGTTCCAGATCCTCTTCTCAACACATACAAGCAGGGCTTCTCCTTCCATGTTGGTGAATTAACTCAAAAACCTTTCAGTCACTGTTTCCAGACAGAACTCTGAATAGGACTGTGTGTGTGTGTGTGACCCCTGGTGCCCCCTCGTCCCTGTGCTGCCCCTGCTCCAGGCTCAGCTTGATGGCCAGTAAGAAGAGCTCCTGGGTGGAGAAGCTGCACTGCCTGGGTACTGAGACCAGCCTATCAGAGTGCCACGCTCAGCTGTCCATCCCGCGAAGCCCCGCCCCCTGTAAGCGAGGCAGGCATGCCGTGGCCAAGTGTGTTCCTGGTCCCCAGTTTGCACGCATGTCGTCAGGACGACCGCAGGCCCCCAACCCTATCGTGGTAAGACCCCATCCATCAACACACACACACTCCTCTCCTATCACGTACACAATACACTCACATCACACACACCATCACTTTATTGACCCCCAACCCCCCTCACCCCCCATAGCCAGTGCGTCTGAAGGCGGGGCCGCGCCTGGGGGAGGGCCGCGTGGAGGTGCTCAGGGAGGGGAAGTGGGGCACCGTGGTAGACCACCTGTGGGACCGGGTGTCGGCCAGCGTGGTGTGCAGGGAGCTGGGCTTTGGCACTGCCAAGGAGGCCCTCACTGGAGCCTACATGGGTCAAGGTGAGTCCCTGGATAAAGACTGGCTCAATGTGCTGTTCTCTTCTCAGGCATCTTCTACATCTCTCTCTCTTCTCTACTCTGCTGTCCTAATTTCAGCCTACTTCACTCTATCCCCGCTCCCTCTATATGTAGTGTTCCCCTCTTTCTTTCTCTCTCTCCCTCACTCCCTCTCGTTCCTTTCTCCCCTCTCCATCTCTCTACTACTCCGACTGTTGACTTCTGACTTGTCCTCCTTGCTTTCCTTCCAATGTAGGTCTCTCAGCTTGAACTTTTGACTTCCTTTAGTGTGTGCGGTTGTGTATGTGGGTGAATGTGTGATTGTGTGTATGTGTGGTTTGTACTATGTATGTGATATCCACGTAATACACCCCAGCACTAGTACTCTCTCTCTCACACACACACACACAGGGACAAGGATAGTGTCATGGAAGCGAGTGCTGGGATTCATCCTTGGCTGGATCAAGGCTGATTCTCTTTAACATGGCTGCTTCAGGTTGGGTCTGAGTCTGTTGAAGAGAAAGACAGACAGACACACAGACAGTCTGACAGGCAGACAGACATACAGACAAACAGACAGACTTACACAGAGACAGACAGACAGACTGAAAGACTGACAAACAGACAGACAGACTTACACAGACACAGACAGACTGAAAGACTGTCAGACACAGAGACAGTCTGACACAGACAGACAGACTGAGAAACAGACAGACGGACTTACACAGACACAGACAGACAGACTGAAAGACTGACAGACACAGACAGACAGACAGGGTTGGAAGGACGCTGGCAGTAAGTGTGCTGTTTGCTGGCCCTGCTGGCAGCAGACGGGCAGCGACAGCGTCAGATCTGGTACACAGAGGAGGTCTGTGGAGGCGGTTCAGGGAGCTGAACACTTCGCTGGAAATCTCCAAGAGATCTGGTGCCGGTTGTGGAGGTGGTTTCCCTTCTCTCCCTCCTCTGAAATGAGACATTGTGTTCTCCTCTGTAGTCTCCCTGTGAAGCCTATCGTATCGCTGATCCAATCAAAAGCCTCGGGGTACGTGACCTCATCGTGGGTGATTTGCATGCTAGGTGCTTAGAGAAGCGAAGCATGAAGCAACATGGCCGCCCCGCCCCAGAGCCTCCCAAGGAGATCAAAAGAGGCTCTCCAGAGAGTTATGCCTCCGATGGGGGTGTGGAAGACAGGTGATAACGCTGAGGAAGAGATACGAGCAACCGGGAGATGACTGATTGACCCTCGTAGAGGCTGACGTGTGATATACACCTTTCTCTCCACTCCCTCTCTCCTCTCTCTATTCGTCCTCTCTATCTCTTTCAATATTTGACAGTTTTTCAATCTCCCTCTCTTTTTCCTTTCCCTCCCCTTTTCTCTTTCTTGCACACAAACACATGCACACACGCACACTCACTCAAGAGAGAGAGAGAGGGATAGGGGGGAGAGAGAGAGAGAGCGTAGAGACAGACGTGTACCAGGGAGCGCTCATATGGGATGGGAACCTGAACAGCCCAGAATGTTCCACAGTACCACAACATGGTTAACAGTTCTGAATGCGGGTCCAAAACCTGGCTAAGCACTGGGTCTGGTGCGAACCACTGAGCTAAAGAGCCCTCCTGTTCTAAAGCCCATCAACAAGTGACCCTGACCTCCGGGGGGTCAGCTAGCTCAATGGTTAAGGCGTTGGCCTCATGATCAGAAGGTTGTGAGATCGAGCCCCCGCTGTGGCTATGTGATGTTGTGTCCTTGGGCAAGGCACTTCACCCTACTTGCCTCAGGGAAAAATGTCCCTGTACTTACTGTAAGTTGCTTTTGATAAAAGCGTCTGCTAAATGAATAAATGTAAATGATACCAGAGGGACCTTCAGCTCATCACCAGCTGCTGCCTTCAGTCATTACAGCAGCATTTGGGATTGTGAAACTACTCTTGTAACGCATTATTTGGGCGTTCTGAGGCCCGTTCAGTCAACAGCAAGCGTTAGCAAGGCTGGTGGAAGAAGGAGATGTTGCCGTCGATAAGAAAGGAATCAGTAAGAATGATCTCTAAGTGTAAGGAAAGCACTGGAACTCCACCCTGCAGTATATTTAACATCGTCATCATTGCCTTCACCACCTCTCATCATCATCATCATCAGCAGCAGCAGCAGCAGCATCAGCAGTACCAGCAGCAGGGTTAAATTACAGGACAATGCGCTTTCCTCTCCTGTCTAGTTCCATAACGTGGTCAGCGCTCTCTGTCCTTCATCTGTTATTCTCTCAGTGTTTCCTCGGCGTTGGTGTGTGGCCACTTATTTAAGCTCTTACTTGGTAATCCCTGCCTGTATTTCCTGGAACTCGGGCCCAAATAGAGAGTGTGTGTGTGTGTGTAAACTTTCAATGTGGTGTTCCTGTTCTCCCAACTACAACAGTGGCTGTTCAGAAGTTCCCAGTTGGTGCACACACACACACCACCATACCACCACACAAACACACAGATTCCTGACCTCGGAAGTGGCTTCTGTTGTGTGTGTTTGGTGTGGAACCAACATGGAGCCAGTTATACAACACAGGAGAACCAGGACTGGACCAGCTTAGACCTTCAATTAGTACCTTCCAACCTCCAACCCCATTCAAACAGGCTCTTTCGCTATATTCCTTTGTCTTTCTGTTGGTTTCATTTATTTTATTTCTCTCTGTCTCTCTCACCTGTGTGTATTCGTGTGTGTGTGTGTGTGTGTGTGTGTGTAGGCTGTGGCCTCTCACAGTAACCTACCTACCTGATCTCTTCTGGGAAGCTCCAGGCGATGTTTACAGTGTTGGTAATGAGGTGTGACTAATATACAGTCAGGTAGACAGGCAGGCAGGCAGGCAGGCAGACAGGTAGGTAGACCTTAAACACACTTACATAGGGAGGAGCTGTTTTTGTTCAGGTCCAGTTGTGGTTGGGAAAGACATGATCCCTATCTGTCACTCCCCACAGTATAATTAGGGCTTTGTGCGTCTGTCTTTGAGTGTGTTGGTGTGTGTCGGTCTGTATGTGTGTGTGTTTGTGTGTCTCGGTAGATAAGGTGTGTTTAGGGTGATTGCAGTGATGCCCTCATGTCTGGGTGACCTAAAAAAGTGAAATGATATGGTTTTAATGCTGTCTCTGTTGTTATCTTCTCGTCCTCTCTCCCTCCTCCCGTCCTCCTGTCATCCTCTTCTCCTCTCCCTCCTGTTGTCCTCTCCTCCTCTACCTCCTCTTCTCCTCTCCTCTTCTCCCTTCTCTCCTCCTCTTATCCTCTCCCTCGTCTCCTCCTCCCCCTCCTCTCCTCCTTTCCTCCTCTCCTTCCCTTCTCCACTTTTCCTTTCTCTCCTCTCTCCCCTCTTCTCCTCTCCCTCTCTCCCTCCTTTCCTCCTCTCCTCCTCTCTGTACCTGCTCCAGGTACTGGTCCTATCCACATGAGCAGTGTCCAGTGTCTGGGTTCAGAGCGCTCCCTCATGGACTGTTACTTCCAGAATGTTCCTCTGTGGACCTTTAAACACACCCAGGACGCGTCCGTACGATGCAACATCCCTCAAACAGGCCTGGAGAACACGGTTAGACACACACACACACACACACATTCAGACGATACACACTAATTATTAGTGATCAATTCACTGATTGCATTTTGTGTGTGTATCTCTTTCTTGCTGTATGTTTGTCTCTCTCCATCTCTTGTTTTCTGTCATTCTCCCCAGGTGCGTCTGGCAGGGGGGCGGGAGCGGGCGGAGGGCCGCGTGGAGGTCCTGATGGAGGTGGGGGGGCGGAAGCGCTGGGGGGCTGTGTGCAGCGAAAACTGGGGCATCAACGAGGCCATGGTGGTCTGCAGACAGCTGGGTTACGGCTTCGCCTCCATGGCTTACCAGGTAGGAGAAAACAGGCTGCCCTGACCAGACTGCCCTGACTAGACTGCCCTGACCAGACTGCCCTGACCAGACTGCCCTGAACATGCTGCCCTGACCATCCTGCCCTGACCATGCTGCCCTGACCAGACTGCCCTGACCAGACTGCCCTGACTAGACTGCCCTGACCAGACTGCCCTGACCAGACTGCCCTGACCATGCTGCCCTGACCATCCTGCCCTGACCATGCTGCCCTGACCAGACTGCCCTGACCAGACTGCCCTGACTAGACTGCCCTGACCAGACTGCCCTGACCAGACTGCCCTGACTAGACTGCCCTGACCAGACTGCCCTGACCATGCTGCCCTGACCATCCTGCCCTGACCATGCTGCCCTGACTAGACTGCCCTGACCAGACTGCCCTGACCATGCTGCCCTGACCATCCTGCCCTGACCATGCTGCCCTGACCAGACTGCCCTGACCAGACTGCCCTGACCAGACTGCCCTGACCAGACTGCCCTGACCAGACTGCCCTGACCATGCTGCCCTGACCAGACTGCCCTGACCAGACTGCCCTGACTAGACTGCCCTGACCAGACTGCCCTGACCAGACTGCCCTGACCATCCTGCCCTGACCAGGCTACCCTGACCAGGCTACCCTGACCAAGCTGCCCTGACCAGACTGCCCTGACCAAGCTGCCCTGACCAGGCTACCCTGACCAGACTACCCTGACCAAGCTGCCCTTACCAGACTGCCCTGACCAAGCTGCCCTGACCAAGCTGCCCTGACCAGGCTGCCCTGACCAGGCTGCCCTGACCAGACTACCCGGACCAGACTGCCCTGACCAGGGTGCCCTGCCTAGACACACCAGAAACACCACTCTCTCTGTCTCAGCATCCAAGCTAATCCCTCATCTTTATTTGGTTCTGTTCAATTTTCTTATCCCTCTCTCCCTCCTCTATCTCCCCATCTTTCCTCTCTCCTTCCTCTATCTCCCGCTCCTTAGGAGACCTGGTACTGGCCTGGGGATCCTAATGCAGCAGAGTTGGTGCTGAGCGGAACACACTGTGTCGGAACTGAGCTGTCAATCCAACAGTGTCGCCGTAACAACCACGTGCACTGCCCTAGAGGGGGCGGGACTAAGTCTGCGGGAGTGACCTGCTCAGAAAGTAAGACCTACAACATGTCTCACTCTCAGAGAGTAAGACCTACAACATGTCTCACTCTCAGAGAGTAAGACCTACAGCATGTCTCACTCTATTAGCTGTTCAACCACTGATCCTGGTCCTTCTATGGGCTAACCAAACACTAAACCAGTCACTGAAATCCTGTGTTGTGATCCACTGGAACTCACTGTACACCAAGTTTCCGAGGACAACTACTTGGATTGATACAAATAATCAAATGTCTCCGCCTGACCTTCTCACCTTTGACCCTCAGCGGCCCCTGATCTGGTTCTGGATGCCCAGCTGGTCCAGGAGACAGCCTACCTGGAGGACAGGCCCCTGCACCTGCTCACCTGCGCCCACGAGGAGAACTGCCTGTCTTCATCTGCCTCCAGGATGAACTGGCCCTACGGACACCGCCGCCTGCTCCGCTTCTCCTCCCGCATCATGAACCTGGGCAGGGCCGACTTCAGACCCCGCGCCACCCGCGAGAGCTGGACCTGGCACGCCTGCCACCGGTACGGTGTGTGTGTGTGTGTGTGTGTGAGAGAGAGAGTACTAGTGCTGGGGTGTATTACGTGGATATCACATACATAGTACAAACAAACCTGAGCCATAAGTACAGACTTCTTGCAGGTGATTATGGGATTTGTAGTTCTGGAGCACCATCAGGTTAAGCAGATGCCCCTCTGTAGTTTACTCTGATTATTCTGCAATAAAGCAAGAGAGGCAGGAAGTAGTATAGCAACAGGATATGAGGTTACAGGTGTACGTTGCCACATAAGTGTGGTTGCTTGTGGCTGAGTGTGTGTGTCTCAGAGAGTGTGTGTGTGTCTCAGGGAGTGTGTGTGTGTGTCTCAGAGAGTGTGTGTGTGTCTCAGAGAGTGTGTGTGTGTCTCAGGGATTGTGTGTCTCAGAGAGTGTGGGTCTCAGGGAGTGTGTGTGTGTCTCAGAGTGTGTGTGTGTCTCAGAGAGTGTGTGTCTCAGGGAGTGTGTGTGTGTCTCAGAGAGTGTGTGTGTGTCTCAGGGAGTGTGTGTGTGTGTGTGTCTCAGAGAGTGTGTGTCTCAGGGAGTGTGTGTGTGTCTCAGAGAGTGTGTGTGTGTCTCAGGGAGTGTGTGTGTGTCTCAGAGAGTGTGTGTGTGTCTCAGGGAGTGTGTGTGTGTCTCAGAGAGTGTGTGTGTGTCTCAGGGAGTGTGTGTCTCAGGGAGTGTGTGTGTGTGTCAGAGAGTGTGTGTCTCAGGGAGTGTGTGTGTGTCTCAGAGACTGTGTGTGTGTCTCAGGGAGTGTGTGTGTGTCTCAGAGAGTGTGTGTGTGTCTCAGGGAGTGTGTGTGTGTCTTAGTGTTTCCCCCTACAGTGTGTGTTCTGTGTGTGTCGAGGCCACCGTTGTTCGTCATGTGTTGTGTCGTTGTCTGGACCTTTGGGAAAATCTGACAGCCGTTGCAGGGTTGTGTGGTGGCACAGAATAGCTGGATTGACCCTGGTGGGGCGACGGAATCTTAATGAAATTCAATTAACGGAAAAAACCCTCTGGTCTTAATGAATGTAGTTAAAGTGAATCAGGGACAGGTATGAAAATAACCATGAAGCATGACCTCAGCTCCAAAGACCAACGCCTGTGTACCGCTGCATGGGAAACAGCCTCATGTCAGTCACCATAGAAACGTCTGTTTGTTTTGGGGAGCGGGGGGGTTAACGAAGGGCCACGTTAGTTAGGTGAGTCCGTTGGTTACTCTGAGATACTGGAATCATTGTTCCTCAGTTCTGCCCGGCGACACATTCCACACACCTCTCTGCTGCCGAGGTGGCGGCCGTGGCGACGGCCTGTCGTCATGGCAGCGGCGGGGTGTGCGAGCAGGACAGAGAGGTCGGTGTGATGCGGGGGTGCGGGGGGCAGCAGGGGGTCAGGAACACCCTGGTCAGATCTCCAGACGGCTTCATTAGCCGTCTGCTACACGGAACTGGATTCCACCGGTGACTCACTATTCTGTTTGCGGATTAACACTTCCCTGTGACACACACACATGCACAAACACCCACACACACACGCCGGCGCACTCTCACACACCCGCACATGCAAACAGGCGCACACACCAGGGTTTGGCCCCTGTCATAATCTCAAAAAATAACAGTGCTGAGGCGTGTGTGTGTGTGTTTGAAAGCCCCTCATTCACAGTGTAGGTAAACAGCAGAGTGAGAGTGGCCCTGATGGGGGTTGAACAGGGTTCTGAGGGGGAGTTAGAGAGGTGGGATGTGGAACACAGACCCATGTTCAAGCAGTGAGGTCAGTGGGCCACACGCCATAGGGGGCTTCTGTTCAGCTCTCTCTCACACGCACATCCACACGCATAACACACTCATAAACATACACACTCACTCACTCACTCATGCACTCCTGCAAACACACGCAAATACACACAAATCTATACACACACACACACAAACACATACACAAATGTAAATGTAAGTACACACTCACACAGAGGCACACCCAGACATACACATCCAAACATATGTTCTCGCACACACCCAGCCCTGCACACACACTAAGGTGTGTTCCTCTGTTCTGCAGACACTACCACAGCATCGAGGTGTTCACACACTACGACCTGCTGACGCTGAACGGGACCAGAGTGGCAGAGGGACACAAGGCCAGCTTCTGTCTGGAGGACACCTACTGCCCTGAGGGTAAGGCCTCACATCACACCAGAGACTACATTACCCAGAACACCACACCTACTGCCCTGAGGGTAAGGCCTCACACCACACCTGAGACTACATTACCCATAACACCACACCTACTGCCCCGAGGGTAAGGCCTCACACCACACCTGAGACTACATTACCCAGAACACCACACCTACTGCCCCGAGGGTAAGGCCTCACACCACACCTGAGACTACATTACCCAGAACACCACACCTACTGCCCTGAGGGTAAGGCCTCACACCACACCTGAGACTACATTACCCAGAACACCACACCTACTGCCTTGAGGGTAAGGCCTCACACCACACCTGAGACTACATTACCCAGAACACCACACCTACTGCCCTGAGGGTAAGGCCTCACATTACACCTGAGACTACATTACCCATAACACTTGATAGACTACATCACCCATGACACCTGAGACTACATTACCTATAACATCTGACATACTATATCAACCATATCCACCGCATTACCCTTGACACTTGAGACCATATTACCCATTTAAACTGAGTAGGGGAGTCAGATGGCTCAACGGGTTAAGGCGTTGGCGGAAGTGTCGACAGTGTCGAGCGGAAGGTTATGAGTTTGAACCCCGCCTGTGGCTATGTGATGTTGTGTCCTTGGGCAAGACACTTCACCCTACTTGTCTCGGGGAGAATGTCCCTGTACTTACTGTAAGTCGCTTTGGATAAAAGTGTCTGCTAAATGAATACATGTAAACTGAAATATATCTGATTTCATTCGTTGTTGTGTATTTTGTGTTCAGATTGATTCTGAATATGTTCTGACTCATTCCTGTGTTGGTGGCGTGTGTTTCCGTGTCAACAGGCGTGCAGAAGCGTTTTTCCTGCTACAACATGGGGGACCAGGGCATCTCCATTGGTTGCTGGGATACCTATCGCCATGACATCGACTGCCAGTGGATCGATATCACTGACATACGACCTGGGGACTACATTTTCCAGGTCAGAGGTCACTTCCTCTCTGGGTTTTGGGTAATTTCATGAACCCAGTTTAAAGCCATTGGGTTTCACAGATGCAATGGAAAAATGGAACCTAGGCACATCACCACACACACACACAGTCACACACACTCATACAAACACCACACACACACCACACACACCACACATACCGCACACATCACACACATCAAACACCTACGCCACACACATACACCATACACCCCCCCCCACACACACACACTCATACACACATCACACACACCACATCCACTCACTTTTCTCTCATTAATTAGCCTGTCAGTTGGGCATGGGATTGCCGGGTGCACCGCCTCAGCACACATCAAAGCCTCCATCTCCCATCAGCCACCATTCTTAACCTCAGACTACTAATCCCAGGATGCCGCACTGCCAGACGTCCGATCCAGGACTCTGCCAGCGACTCCCAGAGGGTTCACAGGAACAGGCCTCCTCGATAATTACTGCTAGCTAATCTCTGAGATGTATAGTATGCTAACTGCTGCTTCTCTTAGTTGAGGACAGAAACACACACACACAATCACATGCAATCACACACGTATTTTAGGCATATAGAACAGGGGCGTAATTACAAAGAGGCAAGAAGAGGATATCCTAGAATAGAGTAGAGATGTGCCCAGCACAGAGGAAAGTGATGGAGGACTAAGCAGATGAAGCGATGGAAGGTTGTTCAGAAGACCCAGCTCCTTGTCATGTGGTGATGGAGGATGTTGATGTGTTCTTCTCATTGTCCATTCGAGAGTGATCTGTTCTTTCAACCAGGAAGTAAACTAACCATCCCAACAGTGCAATAACACCTTGTACCCCCAACACACACACACACACACAGTACGTAGCTCCCTGTCCATCAGAAACAGCTCATTTAGCACCCAACCGTAGCTCCTGGCCTGTTTATACAGGGGCCTTGTCACTCTCTAACATTCCTCTAGTGCTCAGTGATGTGGCCCCTCAGTGTAACATACACATTAACAAGCACACAAGCACAGCCAAAGCTGTCATTTGGAATAGAGAGAGCTGTTTTTTGTGCTTTCACTCAAGTTTTTAAGATTTCCAAGAAGCAGTTGTTTTTAGTCTCTGGTTTTGGTGTGAGCTTGTTGGTCCTGTATAGAGCAGTGGAACCTGCAGTTAAAGAGGGTGGAACAGCTCATGAAGGTGCCATTATGCAGAAAGGCTCCTCACATGGCCTTATAGTTACAGTGTGGATTAACACAACTGTCCTATCAGCAGTGAGGTCATTACACTGGATTTAACCTGGCTTTACAGCAGGCCAGGGCTCCCTGTACACACACACTCACACACTCTCTCTCACACACACACACACACACACACTCACTCTCACCAAAGGCACTGTTTGTCTGACTGGGCAGTTAGAGACAGGGTTCTAATCAGAGTGTCTCATTCAGATTATGGGGTCATACATTTGTCATTCTAAATGACACATTTCAAGATCTGAGTTCAAAGTTCTGGGTTCGAAGTTCTGGGTTCAAAGTTGGAAGTGTTCTATGTTCCTCATTTGAAATTTTAGGTTTCTGGGTTGAAGGTTTTGCATCTGAACTTCATTCCGAGCTTGAACACAGAGCTTGACACAGATAAGTCCTCCCATGTAGTGGTTCTTTGGGAGCGTGTCTGTTCGAATGTTCTCTGTAGAACCGCTGGGACACCAACAACAAGCTACGTAGACATGTGGGCTGGGGTTACTGCTCGCCTGACAATTTCTGTGTTTCCCTTAACCAAACGTTTTTTCCAGCCCGTAAGCTCCTTTATGAGGGTCTGTTCCTGGACATGGAGCAGCAGGTCCCAGCCTGGTGCTCTGCCACAGCCTGCAGAGCTCCTGGATCCACCGCAGCAGGAACAGCCCCTGTCACTGACTCATGAACTGGAGGATCAACTTCAGGTTTAGAAGCAGAGCGAGACAGGGAGGGAGAGAGAGAGAGAGAGGGAGACAGAGGGAGAGAGAGAGCGACAAGGGGAGAGAGAGAGAGAGACAGAGGGAGGGAGAGAGAGGCAGAGAGAGGTAGAGAAAGAGAGAGAAAGATCAAGCCTGTACAGTACATTTTTTATTCCCATAGTGAAATATGGAAAAGCCATCGTGTTTTTTTATGGATGGGAAGGAGACGCTCTTTAAAAACAATACTAGCCACCACCGGCTGTTTAATAACAGAGTGTCCAGCTGTAACATATGCAGCTGTAGTTTGTTCCTGTCGGGGTTTTGAGGACAGAACAGCACTTTGGGGAAGAAATAAATGATGAACTTCTCCCCTTCCCCCTCCCCCACTTCTCTTGTAAGTCACCAGTGTGGCGGGAAGGGATGGGAAAAGCACAAACTGGGGAGGTTAACGAGTTGCAAGCCTTCTAGAACACTGGGATGATGATAATGTGGTAGAACTAGTCATGTGGCTCAGCACTTAAGGCATTGGGCTAGTGATCGGAAGGTTGCGAGTTCGATTCCCGACCGTGGCTATGTGAAGTTACACTTCACCCTACTTGCCTCAGGGGGAATGTCCCTGTACTTGCTGTAAGTCGCTCTGGATAAAAGCGTCTGCTAAATGTAAAATACAAATGTAATAACACTGGAAGAATAATGTTGTAGAACACTGAGAGGATAATGACGTAGAACGCTGGGATGATCATGTTGCCGAACACTGGGATGATAATTTTGTGGAACATCAGAATGATAATTTCCTAAAACAGCATGATGGTAATCTTTTTGAAACACCAGGATGCTAGTGTTGTAGAACACCGGAATGATAATGTTGCATAACAGTAGCACGATAATGTTGTAAAACACCAGGACAATAATATTGCAGAACACTGGGATGACTTGTAGAAAACCAGAATGATAATGTTGTAAAACAGCAGGATGGTAAAGCTGTAAAACACCAGGATGATAATGTTGTGGTAAACTGGGATGATAATGTTGTAGACAACTGGGATGATATTGATGTAGAATATTGGGATGATAATGTTATAGGAGCATGGTAAAATAATGTTGTGGAACACTGTGATGATAATGTTGTGGAACACTGGGATGATAATGTTGTGGAACACTGGGAGGATTATGTTGCGAAACACTGGGATGATAATGTTGTAGACCACTGGGATGATAATGTTGTAGAACAATGGGATGATAATGTTGTGGAACACTGGGATGATAATGTTGTGGAACACTGGGATGATAATGTTGTAGAACACTGGGATGATAATGTTGTAGAACACTGGGATGATAATGTTGTGGAACATTGGGATGATAATGTTGTGGAACACTGGGATGATAATGTTGTAGAACACTGGAATGATAATGTTGTAGAACACTTGGATGATAATGTTGTGGAACACTGGGATGATAATGTTGTAGAACACTGGGATGATAATGTTGTGGAACACTGGGATGATAATGTTGTAGAACATTTGGATGATAATGATTTAGAAAGTTGGGTAGTAACTTGGGTAGTTGGGTTAGTAATATTCTAGAAAACAGCAATTAAGATGTTTTAGAATTCTGTGAGGATAACCTTTCTGCAATGCTGCGATGATAATGTCCTAGAACACTGTGAGGATGATGTTGTTGAACACATCTCAGTCCAGCCATGGTGTTCTCCAGGGGAACACCTTTTTTTAGTGTTTTTTTTAGTCCTTGCTAAGATTTAGAAGATCTCAGAGATTCTTGAAAGTTCTATCAGTGATGTTCTCTCTGCCTGTTTGTCCTGGCAGGTGGAGGTTAACCCCTCGTTGGACATGGCTGAGTCTGACTTTATGAACAACGTGATGAGGTGTCGCTGCAGGTACGACGGACAGAGGGTCTTCATGTATGGATGTCATGCAGGTGAGACACATGGACACACACATACACACATACACACATGCAGTATGTGCAAATGTATCTTTTATCCATTTTTTCCCCCCTCTCTCCCTGACATCTAACCCTGTGCTGTGTCTTTCTACAGGGGATGCATACAGTGCAGAGATAGAGGATCTGTTTGAACACCAGAGGCAGATTACCAATAACTTTGTCTAGCCCGGCCTGGCCCGGCCCGGTCTAGCCTGGCCCAGTTCACTGGCCTCTCAGTGGACTCAGAGACTTCTCAGGGTGGGCCCTGGTGTGGGGCCCTAACCTCCTCACACCAGAAAATCCCCTTCATGGTGTCTGTCCAAACTCCCAGGTCACTGTGGACTACATTTCCCATCACACACCTCTTCAAGGAAGAGACCCATACACAGACCCCACCCTCAACCCTCTCTACCAATTGCAGATGAGCCATACCGGTGGCATGGAGGCAGCTTGGGGCTGAGGATGGTGGGGATGGGGGGTGCACTGTCCTGATTGGGCGAGTGCTTTACCTATATATTTACTGGTGCTTCTCTATTGGGTACTGTAAAACTGACGATAACCTTCTTATCCCAGCTGTTATATACAGCTATGCTTTGTCTGTTAGTATTTTCAATTGAATAGTTGTTTGGTTATTGTTTGTGTTTTTTTGCCATATGCAGATTATTTCATCTCATTTAAAAGTTTTTAACTGCAGTAAGACGGCCAACAGTCAGTCAACAATTAGGTCACTGTTTCACTTCTTACTAATTTAACATACAAGATGGACAATAGTTTCCAAAGCAAGTTGCACTTTATCTTTCAGTCAATCGTCAGTATTCACGATTTTTGACCGCCTGCCCCTAATTTAGTTTGTCGCCATTGGCTTTCAGCCAGTAGTGAGATTAGATTTAATATCATACCCATTATAAATCTGGAACTGTCAAAGCATTTTACTGTAGCTGTCGAGCAACTGAATCACAAATCCTTTGGTGGTTATTTTGATATATGTTTTGCTCTATGCCATAGATTAATTTATTTAAAGTGATAACATTTGCATAAAGTACTGCTTTTTATAAAAACATTTACTACCCATACATTGTATTCTTCTAGGTAGCAGTTAACTAGATTTGAACTTGATTCCTTAGCATGTTATATATCTCAGCAGTTCCTATGAAAACCTTTTGATATCATTGCAAACCACATCTGGAGTAAGACTTGTTGATATGTTGAGTCTTTTCATAATCTGACTGAACAGAGCGGAGCTGACTAGACCAGAGCAGAGGAAACCAGAGCAGAGCTGACTAGACCAGAGCAGAGTAAGCCAGAGCAGAAGAGAGTAGAGCTGATGAGACCAGAGAAGAGGAAACCAGAGCAGAGCAAGCCAGAGCATAATTGAACAGAATAGAGCAGAGCAGATTGGAGTAGAACAGATTGTTGCCTTGCGAGGCCACAGTTTTGTGGTCGTATGCCAGATTGTATAAAAGCCTTTTAATCAGGTCTGTTTGGGTTGGGGTTAGGGTTGGGGTTAGACTTAGTGGTTGGAGATAGTACGGACGCTGAGGCTGTTAAATATGGGGAACGCCAGCTGGGGGGTAACACAGGAAGGTGATGGAGTGAGAACGAGTAATGAGAGGGAGAAAGAGAGAGAGAAATAAGAGAGTAATTGTAAGAAAGGACAAAGACAACTTGGAGAGACTAAAAATCCAGAAGAGGTAAGAAAAAAAGCTTTTGAAGCTGCTGTAGCAAAGTTGTAACTAGCAGATCCGGCCCTCTGAGCTGTGCTGCAGACCACAGGCTGGCACAAGAGAACAACATGTTTGTCTGGGGGCAAAAATAAACATTTGCATGGATGGTGGGTGCAGTCCACAGTAGCTGCTCTGTGTGGTGTGGGCCTAACCATCTCTGCTGCCCTCCCCTGCTGCCCTCCACTGCTACCCTCCTCTGCTGCCCTCCTCTGCTGCCCTCCCCTGCTGCCCTCCACAGCTACCCTCCTCTGCTGCCCTCCTCTGCTGCCCTCCACAGCTACCCTCCCCTGCTGCCCTCTACTGCCACCCTCCTCTGCTGCCCTCCCCTGCTGCCCTCCACTGCTGCCCTCCCCTGCTGCCCTCCACTGCTGCTCTCCCCTGCTGCCCTCTACTACTGCCCTCCCCTGCTGCCCTCCACTGTTGCTCTCCCCTGCTGCCCTCTACTGCTGCCCTCCCCTGCTGCCTTCAAATGCTGCCCTCCTCTGCTGCCCTCCTCTGCTGCCTCCCAGGCCCCAAGCAGAGATGCTTGTACCTGCTGGGTCTCTCACTACCACTCTTTTTACTTTAACTTCTCCTCTTCCTCCCCCTCTTCCTCCTGAACCTGTGTGTGCTCTGCAGTGAAGGAATACAGATAGAGGTGTTATGAGGGAGGTGAATTGTGTCGTTCTATGGTCTGAGTGTCGGCTTGCAGACCAGATGTGGGCGCCAGTTATTCAAGGACAACAGACTTTCATTATTAACTACCACAGTGCTACACCTCCGTATTAGAGACATCAGTGTTCCTTCCCCTCTGTCTACCCTGTAAGCGACCCAAGCTGTTGCTGAAACCATATTCAACTGAACTAGACCATTTTACACAGCCATTTAATAACGTCAAAGCTACATTGCAGTGGTGTAAATGTTGAATTGTATTTTTTTTTTGTGTACAGTTGAGTAGGTAGTCTGTGTGTTATTTAAGTTTTGTGCGGCTTTGATAACTCCTAACTTATGTACACTGCCTCGTCCTCGTTAGATACTGTGTGTGTGTTCATGCTGGCTCTGAGATGGGCGTCCTCTAGATGTTGCTAAGCAGCAGGCGATGATGTCATATCCGCCCTGCCCTGCCCCTCACTGCTTCAGAGTCCCTGCTTCACTCTCTGATCAGAAAGGTTTGGTTTGGCAGCAGACCTGCAGTGTGACTGTTTGAACAAGACTTTGGAGTTCCGAAGGTTCGGGTTGGGGTGGTCGGCATAGTTACCGGACAGCATGCAAATCAGATCAGATCAAACTCCTCACTACTGTGAATCAATAAACACACTCCTGCAACTTAGTCTGCTGTCCATCTCCATCTGTGTACGTGTGTGTGTGTGTGTGTGTGTCCAATCAATTTTCTGTGTGTGTGTCTGCAAGTGTGTCCGTATGGTAATATTGGTGAGTGTGTCAGTGTGTGTCTGGTTCTCGTGGGTGTGTGTGTGTGTGTGTCTGTGGGTGTGTATTCGCCTGTGTGTGTGTCTGTCCCTGTGTTTCTCTGTGGAGTGTGTGTTTGTGCTGGTGTGTGCCGGTGTGTGTGTGTGTGTTTCTGTGTTCCTCTGGGTGTGTGTGTGTCTGTCTCTGTGTTTCTCTGTGGAGTGTGTGTTTGTGCCTTTTTTGTGTGTGTGTGCTGGTGTGTGCTGGTGTGTGTGTGTTTGTGCTGGTTTGTGTGTGTGTGCTGGTGTGTGTGTGTGTGTGTGTGGGGGGGGGAGGGGGGTCCCAGGTATGCTGCCTCCTTCTGAGGCGGCTCTGATGGAAGTTCAGCTGGCCGCTTCACACACACCCTGCTGGAATGGTGCGGCACCACAGGAAAACCACATTGCTCTGATGAGGCACCTGCACACACACCTCTGACAGGATGCTTCCGCAGGGCAAGGAGGGGGAGAGAGAGGGGCAAGAGAGAGAGCGAGAGACAAAAAAAGGGAGAGAGAAACAGTGGGAGGGAGAAAGAAAGAAAGAGGAAAGAGGAAGAGAGACTGGTGGAGGTAGAGAAGGAGGATGAGAGAAAGTGGGAGGTGCAAGAGAGCATAAGAGAGGTGGACTAGGTCAACACTGCCTCCATGTTCTCATTTAATCCCCTGAGAGCCACAGTTTGTGTGCGGCCAGCCCCCTCCCTCAACCCAAGACCCCACTTCCAGCCCCCACAACCCACCTCCAGCCCACAGCCCCCGGCACCCCACCTCCAGCCCCCTGCCCTCCACCCCAGCCCCCTGCCCTCCACCCCACCTCCAGCCCCCTGCCCTCCACCCTACTTCCAGCCCCCTGCCCTCCACCCCAGCCCCCTGCCCTCCACCCTACTTCCAGCCCCCTGCCCTCCAACCCAGCCCCCTGCCCTCCACCCTACTTCCAGCCCCCTGCCCCCCACCTTCGGCCCACGCCCCCACCCAGGGGCCTCCAGGGACCACAGGCAGTCCCACAGCCAGCCCTGTGTTACCCCTCTGAATTACATGTCTGTCCCAGCCCAGTCTCTCCCCACACCCCGCCCTCGTCGACCCGGCTCCACAAGCTTCTGTCGTGTGACCTTCCTCATCCCGCCCCTGTTACCCTGGGTTACCAACGACATCACCTCATCAGCTGAATCTGTGAATGCTTCTCCTTGTTGGTTCCTCCCCACACCGGCTGTGTTGCCTGGTCTTTCTGTGAGGTTGTTATCTGACGTTCCTTGAAGCATGTCATGTGGGCTCGTTTGTCACGAGCTGCGTTCATTAACTGCGTGTTTGCGTGTGTTTGTGTGGTGCCTTGTCCTGCGTGTACGTCTACGCGTCATGTACTCCACAGGGCTCGTTCAGAACCGTTCACATCCTTCTGGAAGTTACCCCTCATTGCTCTTTCTCAAAGGACTCTCAGAGTCGTAATCACAGTTGCATGATTTTCCAATCATTTAGAGACATTAACGCATTAACGAAGACAGTGCATTTTCATTTAATGCACAATGATTGAGTAAATCATCTGTTAAATGAGCTAAAGGGCCCCATCCCCAGCAGGGCTGTGTGCTGTACAGAAGGAAGGAAATGCAGTCTTTCTGTGTTGGTGTTTTTATCGACACCACAACATGCCTCCACTGTCTCCACATATATGCGTCGATGTACCGATGTGTGTGGATTTACCGAACATTTCCAGATTTTGTGGTGCACATTCCTTTCTGTATGTGTGAGGACTTTTGTTTCCCCCTCCCTTCTTCCCCTCTCCCCTCCCCTCCTCTCTTCTCCTCCCCTTCCCCTCCTCTCTCCTCCTCCCCACCCTCCCTGTCCTCGTCTGGTAGATTTACTGCCTGCAGCCTAGTGTGAGAGCACACATACCCTGCCCAGCCTCAGCACTGCACCCTGACAATTACGGCTATATTTACCACTGCAAATGAGAAGCACCAAGCCCAGTGATTACAGGGTGGAGCCGCAGCAGAGGAGGGAGAGAGGAAGGAGGGGTGATAGAGACGGAGAACGCCGTGTGTTGGTGTGGTGTGTGCGAGCAAGAAAGAGAGCGTGAGAGTGAGAGAGAATGAGAGAGAGAGCGTGAGAGTGAAAGTATGTGAGAGAGAGAGTGAAAGAGAGAGAGAGTGAAAGTATGTGAGAGAGAGAGAGAGTGAAAGAGAGCGTGAAAGACAAAAAGGAAGGATGAGATGGAGGCTTCCATGAAGGGCCCAGGCTGAGCAAGGTGGGCAGTGGAAGTGAAAGACAGCAGCCAGTTCACATTGCAGCTCCACACAAGCTGAAGAAAGTCTGACCCTACCTTTGAGAAGGTATAAACATCCACCAGTGTCACCTGCCTCCTTTCCTCCCTCCCTCCCTCCCTACCTACCGCCATACCTCTCTCCCTGTCCTCCCTCCTCTCTCCCTGTCCTCCCTCCTCTCTCCCTGTCCTCCCTCCTCTCTCCTTACCTTCCTTCACTCCCTCTCACCCACCTTCCCTCCTTTATCACTTCTCATCGTAATTTTCTCCCCCTCCTTCCTCCCCCCTCCCTCCCTCCATCCCTCCCCCAGCTGATGACAATAGGAGAGGAAGGGGGAGGTCGAGATGGTAGAGAGAGAAGGGCAGCCTTCGCGTGATACGGACCTTACTTCGGTAGTTGGCTCTCAGCCACCGAGCCAGGGATTAGAGCCAATCACCTTCCCCATCCATCCGCAGCACCATCATCACTTCCTGTTCTGCACTGTAAGGCCATCTTGGCTCCAGACCAATTGGTAACACTGAGACACGCAACATGAAGTTCCTCCACAGCCCGGTTACTGGAGGACTTCTGCCCCCTGGTGGTGATAAATGGATGCGTGGCCCAAACTCATATGGACAATGTGAGCTTATCTGAGACTGAGTAAGTAGACTTCCATTCTTCCACAAAAAACTACATATAAGAAACCATGATTGGCCATAGAGATACCACATGGAATGAAAAACTATAATACCTTACTGTAATGGTGTTAAAATGAGGCCAGGGAAGAGAAATAGAAGACATGGAGGGAGGTGGGGGGAGGCAGGGCAGGGAGAGAGGGGTGAGGTGGGGGGGGGAGGCAGGGCAGGGAGAGAGGAGAGAGGTGGGGGGGAGGCAGGGCAGGGGGAGAGGAGAGTGGTGGGGCGAGGCAGGGCAGGGGGAAAGGAGAGAGGTGGGGGGGGAGGCAGGGCAGGAGGAGAGGAGAGTGGTGGGGCAGACAGGGCAGGAGGAGAGGAGAGAGGTGGGGGAGGCAGGGGGAGAGGAGAGAGGTGGGGGGGGAGGCAGGGCAGGGAGAGAGAAGATAAGAGAGAGAATGAGGGAATGTAGAATTAGATAAATGAGAGAGTGCAGGAGAAGGAGAAATGATGTAGAAGTGTGAGAGAGAAGAGAGATAAGGTATAAGTGTGTGTGAGAGAGAGAGAGAGAGAGAGAGAGAGAGAGAGGAGAGAGAGAGAGAGAGAGAGAGAGGAGAGAGAATTCTGGAGGAGTGAGAGAAAGAGAATGCTGGAAGTATGCTTATAGAGAAGTAGAGAGAGCTGCAGGTTGATAGTTATGACCACCACACACATAATTCACTGGACCTTTCATTCTCTCTCTCTCTCCCCTTACACACACACACACACCCACACACACACACCCTCACACACACACACACACTCACCCACACACACACACACACACACACACACATCTTTCTTGCTTGTAGATGTTTCTGGTTTCTAAGATGCTGCTGTCACGAACCTTAACTCACAGCTTCCTTACTGAGACGACTGTGACGACGACCTTTCACCCCAAGAGAGTGACCCCAGACCCCATAGTGGCTGTGAGCTGAGTCGAGGTGAGTCTCGCTCTGCCTCACTACATTTTATCTGGCTCTCCCTTCTCCTCCTCTCTCCCTCTCTCTGTTCCCCACAGGCTCAGGATGACATTAACCAGAGTGGAGGGCCTGTTCCTGTTCCTGTTCCTGTTCCTGTTCCTGCTCAGCCCAGAACCCAGCAGCCTGCGTCACTCCAGCGACCCGCGTAATTGGAAGCATCTTGGCATGAAGATATCGTCAAAGTGGCATATCAATGGGTTCACACTGCAAGGGCATGCAGATAAGGGGGCCTGGGTCTGTCTTCCAGATCGGTGGGGGTGGGGGGGGGGGGGTCATCCAGGATGGGTGGAGTTGTGGGGGGAACTCGCCTGACACACCAACACATGAGGAGTGATGGAGAGACACGGCTGGGATCATTCTTTTAGATCCACAGCATGTGATGTGGTGTCACCGGTATTATGTGGGCGTCATCCTTGTGTCATCCCTTCCATCTCCGCCCCTCCTCCCCAGGGTGGTCCCTGTCCCTCCTGTGTGCTCCCTGCCTCGTCCCTGGTGCGGCAGGTGCTGCTCTGTATGCTGCTGAGCATCTGGGGGGGGCAGCCTGCTGTGACTTCCCCACCAGGTACGGAGAGATGACGCAGCAGAACGGCTCCCGCTGCCCCAGGGAGGGGACGCACACTCCCGCCTGCACGCTTACGCACAGACCCCTCGGAAATAGCCCCTCCTCTCTCCCCCCGTCTCTCCCCCTCCTCCCTCCCCTTCCTCCCTCTAGCTCCTCCCTCTCCTCTCTCCCCCTCCACCCTCCCCCTCCTCCCTCCCCTCTCCTCTCTCCCCCTCCTCCCTGCCCTCTCCTCTCTCCCCCTCCACCCTCCCCCTCCTCCCTCCCTCTCCTCCCCTCCCCGCCTCCCTGCCCCTCCTCCATCTCCTCACCTTTGGCTGCTTTTCTCTCCCTCTTCTCTTTCTTTGTACATGTTTGGAAAAGATGATCCCAGTTGTTTCTAACCTTGGGAGGAGCAGTTTGGTCAGGGATCCCCTCCTCCAGAACACAAGCGAAATACACTCACACATCCAGAGTAGACAAGGAAACAAATGTTCAGTGGATGTTGAAACACAGATGTCCGGAGTGCTACTCGGGTCTGGGATCACTGCATCACACGTGCTGCAGAACCATCTCGCCAATCCAACAACATCCTCGTTAGCCAGCTAACCAATCAGAACACAAGTCAGCGCTTCACAATGGGATTTAGTCGTAATGGTCTGCTTGACGTGTTTGAATGAATGTGTTTTGATCTTAACCAACAAACCAACTCTTTTAGCCAGCACTGTATGTTTGCTGTTTGTATAAATACTCACTAAACCATCCGAAATGTAACCTTCTCCTTTCCCAAACTGCAGTCATACTGTAAACATGGAACATTGTCTCATGACTGCACATGAATAATAAACATAAACACATTTCTGGCCCCTACCTGTTCATGCTGTGCACTGTTGCCAGTGCGATAGGAAGTAGGAAATAGGCCTTGAAACGTTGCCAACCTCCACTCTCGTTGTCAAGCAACAGCAAGAAATACCTTCAGGTGAAGTCAAGTATGCTGTTGTGAACTGCAATTTCCACCCCCTGGAGGACAAATAAAGGTTCATCTATCTATCTAATGTCTGTAGAATCAGCCTCTGTGATCACACAGGAACACACGCTTTACTGTGAAGGTAACTGAATATCGTCCAGCTACGAGACTTGGGGAAATTAGATGTGGGTGTGTTCCCCTCCCCCCCAGAACTCCCGCTCCCCCCCAGCCCCCCTTCCCACCCCCTGCCCAAAGGGGGTAGCCCCCCCCCCCCCCCCTCCAACCTCTGTTCCATTAATCAATACCATAACAGAACAGGATTCTCTGCGTTCTCCATAATGACTGTGGTCATTGCTAATGAATGTGGCAGCGCAGCAAAGGCTCCACAGAGTGTGCAGCCTTACACAAACACCACTCAACCACGTTAGGGGGGAAAAACTCATTTCTGCCTAGTGGCTGAAGTGAGATCCATCAGTTTGGGGGGGAGTGGCAATGTATGTTTGTGTTTACGTGTCTTGCAGGGTGCAATTAAAACAAAGCGAAGGAGAGAGATGGAACTTTGTTCTCTCCTCCCTCCCTCCATCCTTCCTTCTTCTCCTTCTTCCTTCATCCCTCTCTCTTGGTCTGCCATATTAGTTATCTGTGCTGTCAAACGGTTGTTGTGATTATGGATGTCAGTGGGCCGTAAAGAGCTCCTCGATCAATAGGCCTGAAATTAAACCCAAAAACACATTTCCGCAGCAAGCGGTCGCATGCCCCCTGAACAAGAATCAGCTAGTCTGAGAAAATGTCTGATTAACATACTGAGCAGGCAGAGATGGAGGAGGAAGCTGGAGAGAGTGAAAGGACAAAGAGAGGAGGAAGGGGGGGGGGGGTGGAGAGATGAGGAACAGAGGGGAGATGGAGAGAGGAGTAAGAGAGGGGTGAGATGGAGAGGAGGAAGAGAGGGGCAGATGGAAGAGAGGGGGAATATGTAGAGATGAGGAAGAGAGGGGGAAAATGGAGAGATGAGAAAGCGAGAGGAGAGATGGAGATGAGGAAGAGAGATGGAGAGATGGGGAAGAGAGGGGGGATATGAGGAAGAGAAGGGGAGATGGAGAGATGAGGAAGAGATGGGGAGATGGAGAGATGAGGAAGAGAGGGGGAGATGGAGAGATGAGGAAGAGAGGGGGAGATGGAGAGATGAGGAAGAGAGGGGGAGATGGAGAGGTGAGGAAGAGAGGGGGAAGATGGAGAGATGAGGAAGAGAGGGGAAGATGGAGATATGAGGAAGAGAGGGGGGAGATGGAGAGGTGAGGAAGAGAGGGGGAAGATGGAGAGATGAGGAAGAGAGGGGGAAGATGGAGAGATGAGGAAGAGAGGGGGGAGATGGAGAGATGAGGAAGAGAGGGGGGAGATGGAGAGATGGGGAAGAGAGGGGGGAGATGGAGAGGTGAGGAAGAGAGGGGGGAGATGGAGATATGAGGAAAAGAGGGGGGAGATGGAGAAATGGGGAAGAGAGGGGGGAGATGGAGAGATGGGGAAGAGAGGGGGGAGATGGAGAGGTGAGGAAGAGAGGGGGGAGATGGAGATATGAGGAAAAGAGGGGGGAGATGGAGAGAGGGGGAAGAGAGGGGGGAGATGGAGAGATGGGGAAGAGAGGGGGGAGATGGAGAGGTGAGGAAGAGAGGGGGGAGAAGTAGACGGAGACAGAAAAATAGAACAAGGGTGTGGATGATTTGGGTTGATCTGTCTGACTGGGTAGCAAAGGTACTTTCTTTGCTGTGTTTTGCAGAATCAGGACTAGGAAGGGGAGTCTGGTAGAAAGATCCAGTAAACCCAGCAGGCTAAGCTAACTGGCAGATACCATCCAGCTAATCCAGCAGGCTAAACTAACTGGCAGGTACCATCCAGCTAACCCAGCAAGCTAAGCTAACTGGCAGGTACCATCCAGCTAACCCAGCAGGCTAAGCTAACTGGCAGATACCACCCAGCTAACCCAGCAGGCTAAGCTAACTGGCAGGTACCATCCAGCTAACCCAGCAGGCTAAGCTAACTGGCAGATACCACCCAGCTAACCCAGCAGGCTAAGCTAACTGGCAGGTACCATCCAGCTAACCCAGCAGGCTAAGCTAACTGGCAGATACCATCCAGCTAACCCAGCAGGCTAAGCTAACTGACAGATACCATCCAGCTAACCCAGCAGGCTAAGATAACTGGCAGGTACCGCAGGTGTCGCATCTGTCTATGACTGTAATGGATGGGCCGTTAGCAAACACTGTGGAAGCCTCATAATGACTATCATTACAATCAGGTGTGCTGGAGCAGGGAAACACCTACAATTGTCAGGACAGCGGCCCTCGAGGACCAGACTGGACACCACTGATGTAAACACTTTTCAACAGTTCAACAAGTCGCACAGTAAAACCAGAACTAAAATAAGACAGATCTCTTAAGTATAACATGCTGGGTCCAATCACTAGGGAAGGCAGTGTAAACATGATAGACAGCAGTAGAGTGTTTGGAGATGCATGTATTATGTGTGGCCTGACAGGATCCTGCTATGCAGACAGAACAGCCATGGTCTCCAGGGATCAATACTCCATTACAGGACAAGGGAGAGGGAGAGTGAGAGATGAACATGAGAGAGAGAGACAGAGGCAAAGAGAGCGAGAAAGAGAGTAGAACTACCTCTTCATGTATGACGAGGGCTGAAGGCTAAACCAGCTCTCTCAAAATGACAGGGTCTCATGAGATGAAGGTCAAAAATTCATCATCAGCTAACCTTCCTTCAGCATCTCTCTCTAGTCTCTCTCTAATCTCTCTCCAGTCTTTCTCTCCAGTCTTTCTAGTCTCTCTCCAGCCTCTCTCTAGTATTTCTCTCCAGTCTCTCTCTAGTCCTCTCTCTAGTCTGTCACTGGTCAGCCACCGGTTCTTTACAGTGAGTAAAGGAGAATAATATCCACACTTTCATTTCCTTTCGTAGTGTAAATTAGCTGTTAGGTCAAGGTTTTGTGTGTGTGTGTGTGAATGTCACTGTCTGTGTGTGTGTGTGTGTGTGCATGTGTGTGTGTTCATGACCCCCAGGTGTTAGTATTGACAGCTGCTGTTTATGATCATCGCCTGACTGAGTGGCAGAAAGATGGGAGCTATTGGCCCAATCTGTCAACGTCCACCACAACTCCACCCAGCTCTCATCACTGCCCCCTGCTCCTCCCAACACACACACACACACACAAACACACACGCACACACTCACCGGAGATGGACACATCCCTCTTCTCCTCCTGTATCCCCTCTCTCCCTCATTTGGAATTGATCAGCTGTTTATGTGTGAGAACTCCAGCCAACAGACTACTATGAGGAGAGGAGAGGAGAGGAGAAGAGGGGAGAGGAGAAGAGAAGAGGAGAAGTGGTAGAGGAAGGGCAGGGGAGGGCAGGGAAGAGGAGAAGACAGAAGGGGAGAAGGGAGGAGGACAGGACAGGAGGGCAGAAGACAGGAGAATAGAAGAGGAAATAATCATATAAAAGAGGAGAAGAGGGGAGGAGAGGAGGGTCAGGGGCAGGTAGTCTCCCGTCCTGACAGCATCCTCCATCTCCTCCTGCAGGAAGCAGGGTTGTTTTAGCCAGGGGCGTGAGCTGTCACTGCCAGAGCAGGGGCATCGTGGTCTTGATAGATAACACACAGACCTCCCCTCATCTGGGGCTGGAGACAGACGGATGGAGGGAAGAAGGGATGGAGCGATGGAGGGAAGAAGGGATGGAGCGGAGAGAGGGACGGAGAGAGGGATGAAACTAGATACAAATACTGAGGTCAGGAGAACATGTTTCTGATCTGAGGGTCTAGGTTAGGACAGCTGGTCCCATGCGTGGGTTTTTGTAAATCTGAGTATTTTATGCCCAACTAAACTGTATGTGTGAGAGAGGGAGGGAGACAGGGAGCGTGAGAGAGCAAGCAAGAGGGCAATAACGACTGCGATAGCGAGATTAAGAGAGAGCGCGACTGAGAAAGACTGAGACACTGAGAGATAAAGAGAGAGTGGGATATGGAGATAAAGCATGTGAGTATATGTGTGTGGAGCAGGAAACAAAATGTAGGCCAAACTGAAGAACTGGTGTTGTCGATGAAAACAATGAGTTTTCTTAACTTTCAGATTTCCCCTGACTGACAGCGAGGGGACAAGTTTCATTCATCTCTGTGTCACAGAATGTACCAGGATAACAGCTCAGAATAGCCCGGAAGAGTCCAGAACAGTCTAGAACAACACGGTCAGTTGGTCTAAAGGCAGAAGACTGTGCTGGGGGGGGGGGGGGGGGGTGTGGGGGGGTGTTAAGACATGTTGGGGAAGGGGGAATGTTTTGAGGAAGAGCAAGAGGTGGAGTGATTGAAAGGGAAATAAATGGATGGAGAGATGACGAGATGAAGAGACAGTCAGATGGACATAGGAAAGGGCGTCTGTCCACCTCTGTCTCCCTTGCTCTTTGTCTCTCTGACCATCTGTGTGTGTTCATGCCTGTCTCCTTCTCCTAACCCCCTCCTAACCACAGGATCTAACAAACTGAACTCCTTCTGAACTGTTTATTTGCTTTATTTCCTGAGATCAGCGATAAAGAACAAACACTATTAAGTCAGCCAATCAATACAGGAGCATAAGCGCTCTTAGAGTCCTTCTCTGCAAAATAGATTTATACTCTGTGGCTGAGCATCATAAATCAAATATTCATACATTAAATTAAAAGTGTGATTGATAGTCGGGCAGGGTGTGTGTTTACCAAAGTCCATGATGTTAGAAGGATTCTATTGCAGTTGAGGGAATGCGCTTTTCAGTCAGAAATCAGCATCATTTTCACCAAGGAAAGTGACTTTATGCTGGAGGTTCTGCTGGAGTTTCGTAAGGTTCTTGTATAGGTTCTGCTGGAGTTCCTGGTGGAGGTTCTGCTTGTGGTTCTGCTGGGGGTTCTGAAGGTTCTTGTGGAGGTTGTGATGGAGATTCTGCTGGATGACCTGGTGGAGGTTCTGCTGGGGGTTCTGTAGGTTCTTGTATAGGTTCTGCTGGATGACCTGGTGGAGGTTCTGCTGGGGGTTCTGTAGGTTCTTGTATAGGTTCTGCTGGATGACCTGGTGGAGGTTCTGCTGGGGGTTCTGTAGGTTCTTGTATAGGTTCTGCTGGATGACCTGGTGAAGGTTCTGCTGGGGGTTCTGTAGGTTCTTGTATAGGTTCTGCTGGATGACCTGGTGGAGGTTCTGCTGGATGACCTGGTAGAGGTTCTAATGGTGGTTCTAATGGAGGTTCTGGTAGAACACCTTGGTGCTCTCCTGTATGCTGTGAGGTTCTTCTCTGATGTTCAAACTGGTTATACATAGACATGCATTTACAGTAATCACTCGTTTTTCCCCGGGGGTTACGTTTCAAAAAGCACCCGTGATAAGTGAGATCCGTGAAGTAGAAACCGTATTTTTTTTAACTATTATTATACCGTACGATTCAATTTAAGTTAAAGATTCATGCATTCCGTAATGCCGACCTACAGCCGCACAGCTTTTACCCTCCTTTAGCATGTCCAGAAGTTTAACTTTTTCTGAGACTGTTAACATCTTCCTCTGCCTTTTGGGCCGGACCGCAGGTGCCTTTGTCGGTGCAGAACGTTTTGTCGACATTATTGGTTAAGAGAATTTGCTTGTACAAGAGACATTTACGTGTATTTTATTTGGCTAGCTGTTTTGCATGCGTACAGTATTACAGCAAACCGCAATGTTTTTGACGCACAGGTAGAGAAGAAGCAGAGAGACAGACTAGCGAAACCGTGAAAAGTGAACCGTGATATAGCGAGGGATTACTGTACAGTTGATTTCTTTTACCATCAATTTCAACAAATCGTTTTTGTTTCCGACAAAAGCTTTACGAAAAATCTTATCCAAGAAACTTTTCCCTATTCAGTCTATTAAGAGAGTCTAATCATCATGAAATGAAGTTCAGCTTGGTGGTGGATCATGTGACTGCTGATTTCCATCCCCTTTATCTGGCTTTGCAGAAAAACACCTGCTACGTAAAAACACCACCAAGCCTGAAGGAGCAGAGAAACACCCTTGGTGAACGTGTGTGTGTTTAGAGGCTGTGAAAGGGGAGGCTGTTTAGAGGCTGTGTGAGGGGAGTATGTGTGACGAAAATGTGTCGATTCCAAAGTGACAATGTAATGGGGAATGGGGAGTGACAGTGTAATGGGGAATATACAGGTGGTGTCATACATTACAGGCACCAGTGGCTACCTGGGAATTCCAGGAGAAGGAGGAAGAAGAAATATGGAATTGTTTCTCAGTAGCCAGGCCAGGGTGAGTGGAGCTGGGAGAGAGGAGGATGGAGAGGTGGAGAACAGAGAGAGAGAGAAAGAGGGGAGGGAGGATGGAGCGTTGGAGAACAGAGAGAGAAAGAGAGAGAGAGGGGGGAGGATGGAGGGGTGGAGAACAGAGTGAAAGAGAGAAAGAGAAAAAGAGAGAGAGGGGATAGGAGGATGTAAGGGTGGAGAACAGAGAGAGAGAGAGAGAGAGGGGGGAGGATGGAGGGGTGGAGAACAGAGTGAAAGAGAGAAAGAGAAAAAGAGAGAGAGGGGATAGGAGGATGTAAGGGTGGAGAACAGAGAGAGAGAGAGATAGAGAGAGACAGGGGGAGAGGAGGATGTAAGGGTGGAGAACAGAGAGAGAGAGAGATAGAGAGACAGGGGGAGAGGAGGATGGAAGGGTGGAGAACAGAGAGAGAGAGAGAGAGAGAGAGAGAGAGACAGGGGGAGAGGAGGATGGAAGGGTGGAGAACAGAGAGAGAGAGAGATAGAGAGACAGGGGGAGAGGAGGATGGAAGGGTGGAGAACAGAGAGAGAGAGAGATAGAGAGAGACAGGGGGAGAGGAGGATGTAAGGGTGGAGAACAGAGAGAGAGAGATAGAGAGACAGGGGGAGAGGAGGATGGAAGGGTGGAGAACAGAGAGAGAGAGAGAGAGACAGGGGGAGAGGAGGATGGAAGGGTGGAGAACAGAGAGAGAGATAGAGAGACAGGGGGAGAGGAGGATGGAAGGGTGGAGAACAGAGAGAGAGAGAGAGAGAGACAGGGGGAGAGGAGGATGGAAGGGTGGAGAACAGAGAGAGAGATAGAGAGACAGGGGGAGAGGAGGATGGAAGGGTGGAGAACAGAGAGAGAGAGAGAGAGAGAGAGAGAGACAGGGGGAGAGGAGGATGGAAGGGTGGAGAACAGAGAGAGAGAGAGAGAGAGGGAGGAGGATGGAAGGTTGGAGAACACAGAGAGAGAGATAGAGAGGGCCTGCCAAGGGCATTTAAGAGAGCTGTCACAGAGAGATGATCTACTGAGCTTGCTGTCGCCTGAACCTAGAACCCAGTGAGTGGGGGGGGGGGGGGGGGGGGGGGGAAATCACATGTGTGTTGATGCACTTTTACACATATGATCATGATCAATGGATTTATTGGTCCCTTTACCTGCACACACGGTGGTTGCTTGCACACGCTTCCACATGTTCCACATGGGGGGTCAGATGGCTCAACGGGTTAAGGCTTTGGCCTCATGATCGGAAGGTTGCGAGATTGAGCCTCCACTGTGGCTATGTGATGTTGTGTCCTTGGGCAAGGCACTTCACCCTACTTGCCTCAGGGAGAATGTCCCTGTACTTACTGTAAATCGCTTTGGATAAAAGCGTCTGCGAAATGAATAAATGTAAATGTTGAGGTGGAAGATTAAGCCGCCACCTACAGTCCTCTGACAACCGTCTAGTGGTCCTACCCCTCAAGAGCGCCAGAGCCCAACACAAACTCTTCCCCTAGCTGGCTCCCCAATGGTGGAACCAACTCCCCACCTTCTAGAAAAGCCTTACTTGTTCTGATAATTTAATGGCACTTAGAAATATCAGCTGTTGTTGTTCAGAATCAGAATTACTGGACTACTCACTACTAGCCGGCCTTCCAGCAAGTGCAATCCGCCCCCTTAAGAGAATCCAAAATGCAGCAGCTCGCCTGGTTTTCAATCTCACCCCGCTCCTCATCGCCCTCCACTAGCTTCCCATCATGGCCCGTATCAGATTCAAGACCCTGGTGCTGACCTTCCGAGCAGTGAATGGGACAGCCCTGAGCAATATCAACTCTCTCCTCCAGCCTTACACCCCTGCCTGCCAACTACGGTCCTCTTCTGACAACTGCCTAGTGGTCCCCTCTCTTAAGAGCGCCAGAGCCCAGCACAAACTCTTCCACTGTCTGGCTCCCCAATGGTGGAATCAACTCCCCACCCCCATCAGAAGCACAGACTGTCTCCTCACCTTCAAGAAAAGGCTCAAAACCCACTTATTCCAAGAATTTAATGGCACTTAGAAACACTAGAATTAGTATGGCACTTAGAAATATCACTTGTTGCTGTAGTTCAGAAACTTCCTATTGTTTTGTTATGACTTGCACCACTGGTGGACTACTGCCTGGCAGAGGCTCACCTTAAAACTTGTATAATATTCATCTGAATGCTCTTATTATTCTTCCCTGGGCATTTATTGGTGCTCATGATGTTTTGTAACCTAGATGCCCGCTATGTTGGGGTCTATCAAGTTGCTATGCTCAGTAACTGAAGCTCTTTTGTAAAGCTCTCTCTTGTAAATCGCTTTGGATAAAAGCGTCTGCTAAATGAATAAATGTAATTACTTTGTTAATCCCTGAGCGGAAATTGGTTAGTGTTTATTGTTACTTATTGTTTATTGTATAGCTTTATTGTTCGCATACTACAGGTAGACTACTGTCTATTAGTACCATATATATGGTACTCTGTCTATCAGTCTCAATCTGTCTTTCAGTACCATATATATATACCCATTCCACTCTGTACCCATGTCATTGCAATTCCATGTTACCTGTATCATTTGCACTACTCGCATCATTAGTATTATTTGTAACATTTGTATTCCATGTTACCTGTATCATTTGCACTACTCGCATCATTTGTATTATTTGTAACATTTGTATTCCTTGTCTATATGTATCATATCTGCAGTGTATCTTTACATTGTATTCATTTTCATTTTATTAGTAGGCCACATTTATGTTCTATGTTTGCTCATTCCTGCCAAAGTAAATTCTATGTTTGTTTATCTTGCATAGCGAATAAACCCCCATTCTGATTCTGATTCTGATTCTGTCTGTCGGAGACTCACCTTACGTTTTTTTTACTATTCGGCTGTATGCTCTTATAGCTCTTCCCTTGGCACTTTTTGATTTTCGCTATGTACGTTTCGTAATCTATAAGCCTGCTATGTTTGGGGTCTATAACTTTGCTATGCTCCCGTTGCTATGCTCAGTGACCAATGCTCTTTTGTAATGCTCTCTCTTGTAAATCGCTTTGGATAAAAAAAAAACTAAAAACTAAAATAGTTAGTGAAGTAACTGAGTTGTAGCCTAGCCTAGCCCAGCCTGTCTCAGGCCAGGCTAACTCAGGTCAGCTCTGGCTTGTTACCCTGGTGAGTGAGAGGTGTGTGAGCCAGAGAGGCCTGGTCTGGGGACCATTACTGCAGCTTAATGATATGAAAAGTGTTCCTCCATACACCTCTGTAAGAATCCATCACACCACTGGAGTACCACAAGAGAGGAAGGGAGAGGGAGGCAGAGAGAGAGAGAGAGGAGGGAGGGAGCTTTTCCTCCACAGTATGAACGTGGGTCTCTCCATCACCCCCGCCCCTTTCCTGTGAGTCATGTCCATCCTTCATGTGTGCTTAAAGAACTTCTATTTTAACTTCCTGCTGAACATGAGGGAGGGAGGCACAACCTTGACACAGGGTGAGGTCAGAGTGTGTGTGTGTGTGTGTGTGTGTGTGTGCATGAATGGCAGCTTGTGTGTTCCTTCAGAACACACTCAGACGACACAACAAGACCCAACACAACGTGAGTAACTCAACACAAAATGTCCCAACACAACATGACCCAATACAATGTGACAAAACACAGCGTGAAGCAACTCAGCACACTGCAAAAACAACACAACAAATTAGTCCTTCTGCTATGTTCTTAATTACTTTATTCTTAAGGTAAGTGTTCCCTAACCCAAAAACGACTGGTGCAGATAAACTGCTGGGAATAATTACATAAATTATGTCAAAGCCTCAGGTCCACTTTGTGAAGAAAGAAATTTGACTTATTATGTAAATACATGTACTCTATATTAAATCAAACACATAAAATCTGGAGGAGGGGGTGCGGGGTGGGGGGTGGGGGGTCCTTCAGTGTTGGTTGTGTGGGCTTCAGTCTGTGACCTCAGCACAGTGTGCGTATGTGTGTGTGTGTGTGTGTGTGTAGTTGTGTGTGTGAAATGTTCCTGCACCTCTGGCTTTAAATTACGGTGGGAGACGTCCTTGGGATGTGAACATCTCATTTCACTGGGCCGTACACACACACACACGCACACACACTCACACCTCATTTCAGTGGGGGTCTCAGAGAGGCTAGGGCCGGTGGTGCATGACCAGGGAATTATACAACTGCAAACCAGAGGCAATAAACCTACACACACACACACACACACTCCTCACTCCTCCAGTTAACTGGCTCCAGATAGATAGTGAGAGCTCAGAGACCAGGGCAGTTTTCTGGCATTTATCCATGTAGGATCAACTAACCAGAGAATGCCCTTAATGCCTGTGCCTGTCTGTGCCCCGTGCACATGCCCACCTGCCCCCCTGTCTGTGCCCCCTACTTGTGTCCACCACTGTCCTTCTGTTGGCCGATTGTTTTAAATCCGTTACATTGGAAATTGAGATTTGCTGTGTGGTAGATTGGGTGTAAAACTCTCTTGTTTTACACGCGCATAGATGACGGACTGTGGCGCACGAGCGCTCAGCATCACCGCTGATTTGAGAATCACATCATCCAAGGACCGCGCAGGAAGTTAGAGACAGACCTCCCTAACCACGCCTACCTCTCCCATCTCAACTCTGCTATTGGCCGTCCTTTTAGATATTCAAGAAGGTCTTTGCCTATTGGCTAAAACTCTGCACCGTTGATTTCATAAAGCAATTCTTTTAGAAGTTGTGAAAAGGAATTAGGAAGATAGGACACTACTCTGAAAGCTTCAGAACACCCTGGGACACCCTCCCTCTGGTGCACTGGCATACCCGGTGGCGTGTGAGGACGTTTTAATCACCGTGAGTACCGGGACTCAGTTCACACCGTGCATCAGCGGCTCCCGCGGGACGGCGCGCGACAGAGAGCGCTCGCGGTGGGGTTGGAAAGTTGTGCAGAGCGGTCTGAGGACTCCCTGCTCTAACGGCACGTTACTGCGTTGATGCATGGAGGACATTAACAACGGGTGCTTGCGTTGAAGTGATATTGTATTGCGGCTAGTGTTTTAATGTAGTGTTCATTGTTTTACTGACAAGTGTGGGCCATGGTGTTAATTAAAGGCATGGATTTTCAGTTAGTGTCGCCTCCCAAAGGAGATAAGCGGAGAGGTTGATACGGTGTTGTAAGTTCTATTGGGGAACATCACTTTGCCTTCCTTTCGTTTCAAACTCTGTTGTTGGAAGGAATTGTTCTTTCTTTTTATGTTAAGTTTGACATTGTGATTTGGGAGTCATTTGCCGCTTGCGATTCAAGTGTCTGTTCAACGTGAATCAGTCCTTTATTTATCTGTTGGGCTTTTCCATTTGTGGACTGAGATGGAGACCCTGTGTCATGTTGAAGATGCTGTGTTTACTGTGACAGATAACTTATCAGTGGCTGATACTCTAACCATGGTTTTACCTTACTTACTGAGATGGCATATGCCAGTGTACATTAACATTTAGTCATATATCAGAGACTCTTATCCAGAGCGACTTTCAGCAAGTACAGGGACATTCCCCCTTGAGACAAGTAGGGTGAAGTGACTTGCCCAAGGACACAGCGTCATTTGGCACAGTCGGGATTAGGACCTGCAATGATCTGTTCCCAGCCCGATACCTTAACCGCTCAGCCACCTGCCTCCCTACATTGTAAGATAGGGTTAATGTGTGCACCGGGCATGTCTGAGTTTGTGTGCGTGTAAATGTGTTTACAAGATATGTGCACTTTGTGTCCTTCACAGGGGACCAGAGGGGCGGAGGTGGGGTGTTGGGGGGGGGTGGGGGGAGGTGTTCTGCCTTGGTCCTGCCTGATGCTGGGACACTTTGACGCAGTCTTATCAAGATCGAAGCGCCAGTGTAAGCGCCTGGGAAGGTGCAGGCTGATGGGGCACATTCTAATGGCCTTTTTTATGCTGCCATAAATAACACAATCGAAAACGTCCCCGTCGTCACCCCAAAAACTATTATTTTAGTCACTAGCATAATTATTCAATGGTAATCGTGATGCTGTTTTCATTGCATGCCGTCGAAGAACGGATGGCATCTTTGTGTCTTTAGGAGGAAAAGGCAAATGTTAAACAGCGAGTCAAAGTGCAGAAGCTGTTTGGTTTGTATTGTTTTTCTGGTTTGATGACCAGAGATATCTGACACCACAGGTTTGTTTGTGCTGCATGGGCGCTTACTGCTCATGAGCCAGAATCAGACCCCGTAACTTTGAGTTTGGGACTGTGGGGGAGCTGGTGTAGAAGCATCACAGCAGGATCTGACCGCTGCAGTGACATGCTGGGCTGTGTCCTGCAGACATCACAGTAACATGTTCTGCAGACATCACAGTAACATGTGTCCTTCAGACATCACAGTAACATGTCCTGCAGACATCACAGTAACATGTGTCCTGCTGACATCACAGTAACATGTTCTGCAGACATCACAGTAACATGTGTCCTTCAGACATCACAGTAACATGTCCTGCAGACATCACAGTAACATGTGTCCTGCAGACATCACAGTAGCATGTCCTGCAGACATCACAGTAACATGTGTCCTGCTGACATCACAGTAACATGTGTCCTGCTGACATCACAGTAACATGTTCTGCAGACATCACAGTAACATGTGTCCTTCAGACATCACAGTAACATGTCCTGCAGACATCACAGTAACATGTGTCCTTCAGACATCACAGTAACATGTCCTGCAGACATCACAGTAACATGTGTCCTGCAGACATCACAGTAACATGTGTCCTGTAGACATCACAGTAACATGTGTCCTGTAGACATCACAGTAACATGTGTCCTGTAGACATCACAGTAACATGTGTCCTCCAGACATCACAGTAACATGTGACCTTCAGACATCACAGTAACATGTGTCCTGCAGACATCACAGTAACATGTGTCCTGCAGACATCACAGTAACATGTGTCCTGCAGACATCACAGTAGCATGTGTCCTGCAGACATCACAGTAGCATGTGTCCTGCAGACATCACAGTAACATGTGTCCTCCAGATATCACAGTAATGTGTCCTGCAGACATCACAGTAACATGTGGACATGCAGGACATGTGATGTCTGCAGGAAACATGTTACTGTGTCGCATTATAGTGGTGATTTTTGGCTGGAACTCAATACTCTTTGTTTAGCTTCTTGAACATTTTGTTTTTATGTACCTAATTATTGATGATGTATTTGGTGCTGTTCTTTATTTCGGCTACCGCCCCCCGCCCCCCCCCCCCCCCCCATCCCTGAAGAAGAACTTTGAGAACAAACTCACACACATTCACACACCAGTCAGTCATCCTTCCACTCCATCCACCCATCATTTTATACTCCCAGCTAGCCATCTCTCTCCCACACTTCCTGTGGCCTATAAGGTGCAGGGCAATTAGTTAACCCAGAGGGCTGACATATGTCACCTCCTTCCTGAACTAGACCAGCCAACCAGCTGACCAACCAGCCTCCTAACTAGCCAGCCTGCTACTCATTCAGTCAGCCACCCACCCAACCAGAACCTCCCTGGACCATGTTCCTGTTGGTGTGATGGGTTTTGTGTGTGTGTATATGTGGGTGTGTGGGTGTGTGGGTGTGAAGGGATTATTTGGACAACAAGCCCCCTTTATCTCAAATTGAATTGTTGAGGAAGATGTTAAAGAGTAATACATCACCCAGACGCCTGGTTCACAGAAAGCTCAAGAAAGAGTGTGTGTGACTGTGTGTGTGACTGTGTGTGTGACTTTCACCGTGTGTGTGAGAGAGAGAATACACCGTTCCAGTGGGAGAGTCATCTGGGAATGGTCTATTGGTATTACAGTAGGAGCCATCACCATTCTGTTTATAAATCCACTGGGTTGGCAAATCAAGTTGTCAGCTTGTAAAAGCCATCTTACTGAGGTGCGTGTCGTGTATGTTAAGACAACCGGTTTGGTGCCTGTTTGGTGTGTAGGTGTTGTGTGTGTGTGTGTTGGAGCAACTTTGGACTGTTAAGCAGAGAAGGGGTGACCTTGCTCTCTTCTCTTTCTCCTTTCCCTTCCTTTCATCACCTCTCCTTCCGTTTTTCTTTTCCCATCTCATCTCCTCTCTCCTCTCTTCTTCTCTCCTCTATCCTCTATCCTCTCCTGTCCTCTCCTCTCTCCATTTCTCTGTTCTCCACTTCTCCTCTCCTTCTCCGCTCATCTCTCCTCTCTCGTTTCATCTCCTTTCCTCTCCTCTTTTCTCCCTCACCTCTCATCTCCTCTTCTTTCATCTCTCCCCCTTCTCCTCCTCCTCCTCCTCCTCCTCTTTCTCCTCCTCTCCTATCCTCTGTTCTCTCCTGGTCTTCACTTCTCTCCTTTCATCTCTCCTCTCCCCCTTCTTCTTCTCATCCTCCTTCTCCTGCTACTCCTCCTTCTCCTCCTTCTTCTCCTCCTCCTTCTCCTCCTCTCCTATCCTCCGTTCTCTCCTGCTCTTCACTTCTCTCCTTTCCATCCTGTCTAAGTCATTAAGACTCAATCCTCCTCTCCCATGTCGATAGGATCAATACCACCATGTCCACCTTTTATGTGCAGACCATTCAGACACTTACCTGATCCTGCCCCAGTACAGAGAAGCTCTCCTAAATTAGACCTACACCTATAACTCAGACAGCATGTGTGTAGTGTGTGTGTAGTGTACGTGTGTGTGTGTGTGTTGGCCTCCCTGTAACTGGGCTTGTATCGATTCCCATCCCTGTGTTTCTCAGTCTGCCTGTCTGTGTGTGTTATATAGGCTCATTTGGGCGTGTGCGGTTCTCCAGGTGAAGTATGTGTGTGTGTGTCTCTCTTTCCAGATGGTAGTGGTCCTGGTCTTGGTGTGTATGTGTGTGACTAACAGTGTGTTGTGTGTGTCTCTAGGTGATGATCCGCCTGGTGGTGTGTGCATTCCTGCCGGTTCTCTCTCTGGCCCAGAGGTCAGAACCCATGTTCTCAGCCGTCACCATGACGATGCTTCCCCCCGACTACGAGAACAACCCCACCCAGCTGAACTATGGCGTGGCTGTCACTGACGTGGATGCTGACGGAGATCTGGAGATGGTCGTGGCCGGGTGAGCAGGGAGGGAGAGGGAGGAAGGGAGAGGGAGGGATAGAGGAGGAGAGGGAGGGATAGAGGAGGAGAGGGAGGGAGGGATAGAGGAGGAGAGGGAGGGACAGTGAGAGGGAGGGAGAGAGGGATAGAGGAGGAGAGGGATGGAGAGAGGGTAAGAGGGAGGAAGCGAGAGGGAGAGGGAGGGATCGAGGAGGAGAGGGTTGGAGGGAGAGGGAGGGTTAGAGGAGGAGAGGGAGGAAGCGAGAGGGAGAGGGAGGGAGGGACAGAGGAGGAGAGGGATGGAGGGAGGGACAAGGAGAGGGAGGGAGGGAGGGATAGAGGAGGAGAGGGATGGAGGGTAAGAGGGAGGGAGGCAGTGAGTCTGAGGCCTTCTGAGCGGAGATAAAAGCATTCACAGGACGATGAGAGTTAACATTAACGCCGCGTCACAGCCAGCCTGACGAGCCCTTACAGTGACAACCTCCCCTCCCCTCACCCCTCCCTCACACCTCCCTCACCCCTCCCTCACCCATCCCTCCTCAAACTTCACTCAGTTACAACGATTCACCAACTAGACACCGATCCAACCAAATAACCCTAAAAGTAAAAAATAAGAAGTGCGCTGAAGCTGGGACCACACGTGATGTGCTGGTGACGGCTTGAAAAGAATGTGTGATTGGTTGGCGTCAAGCTCAGGAGACCCGGCGTGATTAGTTGGAGCCAGCCAAAACGCAGGCCTGATTGGCCAGACAGCAGAAGCAGAGGAGCAGTGAGGAAGTTCAGTGTGTTGGACAGAATAACGATGAAGGGGAATGAACCTCTTTAATCTTTGTTATTTAGTCAGGAGGGCGTCTCACAGTCTGGAACCCTCTTGTGAACGCACACACACACACATGCACTCACACATGCACTCACACATGCACACATATGCACACACGCATCCTAACAGACTCGCACACATACACATTCTTACGTACATTCACCCCCACACACACCTGACAGGTGGGCAGGGCGGCCTAGTTTCAGGGTGATGAGGATAGATGGCTCGGGAAACGATGTGTTGTCATTTCCTCTCCAAGGAGCATGTTTCAGTCCAGAGGAAGGGAGATATTAGTGTGTGATATGTTAGTGTGCTGAAATCGGGGTTGTTGTGTATAGAGAGTGGGTTTGTAGTGTATAGCAAGTGGAATAGTACTGTGGGATCATGGTACATAAACTACAAATGGCTGGATGTACAAGAGAGAGATGGTTGATGGCAGACATGGGCACACATTCTCCCATTTTCCTTTTGAGCTCCACAATTAGCACACTAGTGTCCTACAACCTAACATTATGTGACCTGAAGATTTGGTCAGAAATCTGACAATTTTTTAATGATCCTGACAACCTCGTCTGGACAGAAGTTCCCATCGGAAATAACCTCAAGTGATTTCCTGAGCTTGAAACTGTGAGAGTTACTAATATAATGAAATGAGGTTGCCAGTTGAAGAGGACATTCAAGGCTCTGTCAGAACATTTAGAGCATTAATCTCCAGTTCTAGAACTTTAAATGTCAGCCGGTTCCAGCATCATGTCTTTATCTTGCTATATCCTTATTTTCACAGAGAACAGACCACAGTAAACAAACACAAGTTGTCAATCCGTATTGTTGACAAATTACAGTAACACAAAAATATTAAATTATATCAATAAAATAGTACATAGTATGTGAGTAATAGTACTTGATAAAGCCTGTGTTTGGGCAGACAGCTGTGTTTGTGCAGACAGCTGTGTTTGTGCAGACAGCTGTGTGTTTGTCCAGACAGCTGTGTTTGGGCAGACTGCTGTGTTTGTGCAGACAGCTGTGTTTGGGCAGACAGCTGTGTTTGTGCAGACAGCTGTGTTTGGGCAGACAGCTGTGTTTGGGCAGACAGCTGTGTTTGTCCAGACAGCTGTGTTTGGGTAGACAGCTGTGTTTGTGCAGACAGCTGTGTCTGACCTGAGCTAGTCTCCAGGTACAACGGCCCCAACCTGGTCCTCAAGTACGACAGGCATAGGGAGCGCCTGGTCAACATTGCCATCGACAACCGCAGCTCGCCCTTTTATGCGCTGAGAGATCGCCAGGGCAATGCCATCGGAGTGACGGCTTGTGACATCGACGGGGACGGGAGAGAGGAGATCTACGTCCTCAACACTAACAACGCCTTTTCAGGTACAGAAACACAGGAGACAGAGCTGAGACAGACAAGAGACAGAGCTGAGACAGAGAAGAGACAGAGCTGAGACAGACAAGAGACAGAGCTGAGACAGACAAGAGACAGAGCTGAGACAGACAAGAGACAGAGCTGAGACAGACAAGAGACAGAGCTGAGACAGACACAAGAGAAAGAGATCAGATCAAGATAGACCAAATGATCTCCTCTGTGTTTAATAAGAGGAAGGATAGACAAAGTATTCTCCTCTGTGGTTAATAAAGGAAAGGATAAATGTAATGTGAGAGCTCAGGTGCTCTGCGCCAACTCACTGCACTGCGCTATCACTTCACTGTGTTTCCAACACAGGGGACAGCACCGCTCAGACATAGATACTACTCTCTACCGCTTTAGATAAGGAGTTAATATTATAATCCACATGCTGCGTGCCTGTTCTAGATCTCTATATCCGTACCGTGTCTTCCAGAAGTGCTGGTCACTGTTATCTCCTGTCTCTCCCTCTCATTCTCTCTTTCTCTCTTGTACCGTTTCTCGTTCTTTCCTTCTCTCTCCCCCTCTCCCTTTTTTCCCCATCTCTCTCTGTCTCTCTCTCTGCAAGGTCGAGCGACGTACTCTGATAAGTTGTTTAAGTTCCGTAACGGGCGCTTCGAGGACCTGCTGAGCGATGAGATTAACGAGCACAGAGATGTAGCCAATCGCATGGCAGGACGATCTGTAGCCTGCGTGGACCGGAAGGTAAACAGGCACTCACACACACACACACACACACTCACACACACCCACACACATGCACTCACACAGACTTACACGCACACACTCATGCACTGACACACCCTCAACATCAGCCCCAACATCATCACCATCATTATCATGATCATCACCATAATCAACACCATCTCCATAATCACCATAATCTTCATCGCATAATCATCAACCTCAACATCATCCCCAACATCACCACCACCATCATCATCATCATCACCATCATTATCATCATCACCATCATCACTATCATCACCATCATCATCACCTTCATCAACATCATCACCTTCATCACGATCATCATAATCATAATCACCATCATCATCACCTTCATCAGGGCTGTTTGAGTGTCACCTAGTTGTGCTCCTGACAGCAGTGGCCCCATCAGTCATGCAGAGCAGTGATTACTCAGTGAATACCCCGTCTCTGTCTCCTTCATCACTGTCCCCTAACTGATGAAGAGGAGGGGGGAGGCTCTCCTGGGTGCTGATGGATGGAGTCTTCTGCTCCTGGGAACGACAGGCTGCCCTCTTTGAGGGATAGGTGCAATGGAAGCTTCCAGATGAATAGATGGATGTGTGACCTTCTAACCAGCTCCAGCTGTACACACAGCATGTGTTAATGTATGTGTGTACCAGTCATGTGTTAAGTGTCGGGCTATCCACACATGAATAGACACACATGAATACACACATTTGCACATGAACACACGCACACTCACTCACACTCACACACACACACACACACGCATACACACACATGTAAAGTGACAGGAGTTCGCCTTGGGTGAGGCATTACTGAAAATCACTGACTTTTAGCACTGCTAACTAACTTCCAATGGCCTTCATGCCTTTAGCTGCGGGGGAGGGTTTGGGTTGGGATGTGTGCAGGCGCCTGCTTGCATACGTGTTTGTGACTGGAGGCTATGGTAATATTTACATCTAGTGGCTCTGTGTTCCTTTCCATCCTGCAGAGCAGTGATCATGTTTGTGTGTGTGCAAGTCTGTGTGAGCGTGTGTGTGTGAGCGTGTCCTGGTGTGAAGCTGATTGGACGAGAGGGTGTCGTCCATTAGAGTGGTTCCGTATGTGAGTTTGTGTCTGCAGGGACTCCCACGATAATGGAGTGTGAAATTAATCTCTAAAGCGAGAGGGTGAGACAGAGAGAGAAAAGGAGAGAGAGAGATTGGAAAGAGATAGGGTAGACAAAGACAGAGGGAAGGGGGTGAGAAGGAACTGGAAGATGGATGAGAAGAAGAAACTGAGAGAGGGGAGAGAGAGAGAGAGAGAGAGGGAGGGAGGGAGGGAGGGAGGGATGGAGGGAGGGAGGGATAGGACAGGGCAGGGCAGATGATGCCAGTCTTGCTGTGCCATTCTCAGTGGGACGGTACCTGTAGCTGTAACACATTTAAATACAGCTGCTGGTTCATGCAAAGGGAAGAAAGAAGACAGGCAAATCCATGCTGCGTGTTCAGAGCTAACCATGCTAACTGTGTGTTCAGCGCTAACCAAGCAGTGTGTTCAGAGCTAACCATGTTAACTGTGTGTTCAGATCTCACAATGCTAACTGTGTGTTCAGAGCTAACCATGCTAACTGTGTGTTCAGAGCTAACCATGCTAACTTTGTGGTCAGAGCTAACCATGCTAACTGTGTGTTCAGAGCTAACCATGCTAACTGTGTGTTCAGAGCTAACCATGCTAACTGTGTGTTCAGAGCTAACCATGCTAACTGTGTGTTCAGAGCTAACCATGCTAACTGTGTGTTCAGAGCTAACCATGCTAACTGTGTGTTCAGAGCTAACCATGCTAACTGTGTGTTCAGAGCTAACCATGCTAACTGTGTGTTCAGAGCTAATCCTCACGGTCATACTTGTTTTCCAGGGAACAGGCCGCTACGCCATCTACATTGCAAACTATGCCAGCGGCACTGTCGGTCCCCACGCCCTCATCGAGATGGATGAGGATGCCAGTGACCTCTCCCGTGGGGTCATCGCCCTCACCAACGTGGCAGAACAAGCTGGGGTCAACAAGTTCACTGGTGGGTGTGGGTGAGAGTGAGTGTGAGAGTGAGTGTATGTGTGAGAGACTGTGTTTGTGTGAGAGTGTGTCTGTATGTCTGTGTGAGTGTGTGTAAGATTATGTGTGTGTGTGTGTGTGAGAGAGAGTGTGTGCGTGTGAGAGAGTGAGTGTGTGTGTGAGTGTGTGTGTGAGAGAGAAGATACTTCTAGCAGCAGAATTAAATATAGACGCCATATCAGGATTAGACAGGAAGAGAGGTGGGATGAAAAAAGAAGACAGGGAAACAAGCTGTCATGTAAAAAAAAACAGGAAAGAGAGAGAGAGATAGAAAGAGGCAGAGGAGGAAGAAGGAGGAGATAGTGTATAGCTGTTTGGGCCCTGTCAGCTGTTTACTATGGTCAAAGTCACACAGAGATGAAGGGAAGGGTGCCGCTCTCATAGATCAGCCTGGACCAGCTCAATGGACCAGGGACTGCATTCATCAGGACCACTGGGGCCGTTCAGAGTACAGGGTGAGACAGACAGGCAGAGGCCCAGGCTGGGCTGGAGGAGGGCAGGGTAGGGATTAGGGCTGTCAACGAATATTCTATATTCTAATATATATTCGAATAGTGATTAAAAAACGAATTTCGAATATGAAAATGTATATTCGAATGTAAAAAATAAAAATAACAGCGGCAGCCGGCAAGACTGTTTGTATTTGGGACAAGAATCGCGACCTTAAATTTCTTGCACAAAACTTGTAATCAACAATCAGCATTTGTTTATTGTTGTCGTTCATTTACACCACTATGCGCAGAGCGCGACAGTGCGGGAGAGAGAGAAAGAAAAAGTGCGTGTGTGCGAGCGAGCGAGAGGCCAAGGTCTGCGGTCTTGGCCATTAGTTCATCTACTTATTTTTGTGTAGGTAAAATGTTGTTAAATTAACTTAAATATATTACCCATACAAGTAGTTATGTCTAAACTGGGTTTAGATGGGCTTAAACTGGGCTAAACTGGGCCTGGACTGGGCAGGGTGGGCTAGGATTAGCTGCAGTATGCATCTTTGATCACTAGCGTGTGCAGGGCCAGCAGGGCAGTCTGTCAGCAGACAGCTGTTGAAGATGATGTAGATACACCTTCACCTCAGAGAGCTCCGTCTGTCTGAAGGGGACGGTGGTTAATAGTGACATGTTCCCCAGAGCAGTATAAACACTTTACGACCCGGAGGAGAGGAGAAGGGGGGGGGGGGTGGGAGAGGGCGGGTCGTCTGTACTCAGAGAGATGGGGAACATAATTCAGACCATCAGCCAGGCAGACAGGCAGGAAGGCAGACAGACACACAGGCAGATAGACAGGCAGGCAGACAGGCAGACAGACTGTACAGAAATCAACAGTTTCTCTCTCCCCGCCTTTCTTTTTTGATCTCTCTTTTCTATTTTCTTCCTCTTTCTCTCTGTCTCCCTCCCTGACTCTGTGTTTGGATCACACCATTGATTTCTGATAGGACATGAGCCTGATCCTGATAGGCTGATTGCTCCAGAAATAGAGATGGTCTACAGTATTACAGTATTGAGCGCTCAGAAGAATGAATGGAGAATGACCTCTTCTTTTACGACGTGCCAAGTGGTGGGGGAATTACTGTAAGACTGCTGGGTATTGAGGGGGTCAAAGAGAAAGAGAGATGGTGTGTGTGCATGTGTGTGTGTACGTGTGTGTGCGTGATATGTGGTCAGGGTCTTTGTCAGCAGAAAAGACCTGCTCTGCTAAAGGGAAATGGCCTGGAAAGACTGTAATGATCTCTGAGATCGCTCCTGTGATGAAGCCTGATCTCCCTCTCTCTTTTCCTCCCACCCTCTTCCCTCCTTCTACTATCTACTTACCCTCCCCCTTCGCTCCCACTCCTTTTCTTTCCTTCATGTTTTCCTCCTCTCTTTCTCGCTTCCTCTTTCTGACTCCCCGCTATCATTCCTTCCTTCCCTCTCTTCCTCTCCTTTCTCCTTTCTCTCTGTTCTTTTCTCTCTCCTACTCTTCCTCTTCCCCCCTTTCCCTCTCTCCTTCTCTCCCTCTCTCTGCTTCTCCCCCTCCCCTCCTCTCTCTGTAGGAGGGCGTGGGGTGGTGGTGGGACCCATCGTAAGCCAGACCCTGTCTGATGTGTTCTGTGATAACGAGTACGGGCCCAACTTCCTGTTCAGGAACAACGGAGACGGAACCTTCACCGATGTGGCGCAGCAGGCTGGTGAGAAGAGGGAGGGAGGGGGAGGAAGGAGGGGAGGGAGGAAGGGAGGGAGGGAGGGAGGGGGAGGAAGGAGGGGAGGGAGGAAAGGAGGGAGGGAGGGAGGGAGGGGGAGGAAGGAGAGGAGGGAGGGGGAGGAAGGAGAGGAGGGAGGGAGACAGGGATGGAGGGAGGGAGACAGGGAGAGAATTACAAAACAAAATGGATGAAAGGAAAGAAAGGAAGGATGACAGTGAGAGAAAGGGAGGATATTGTTAACGTGTCAGTTCATTTCAAGAAGCTGTGAATAACCCAGTTAAAAAACACATTTATACATCCGAAACCTCAGTGGAGCTCTGAAAGTGTCGACTCTTGCACTTCAAACAAGCTCGGTTTTATAAGCCAGATCCGCAAACTGTTATTGAAGTCAATCTGAAGCATATGAAAGCTTGCCTTTTACATTTGTTCCACAGGGGGGCGATATAGAGAGTATAGTGATGTGCTGTAAGACTGTGGTCCCCAGGCCTGATCCACAGGGCCCACTGCTCTGCATGTTTTAGATGTTTTTTCATATACAGGACGCACTTGTCTATTAGCCACAGATGTTGTGGCGTCGATGATGTTGTTACATAAAAAATCCATGCTAGCCCAGAAAAATATATAGATTAGCCGCATCGTTGATTTGTAGTATGTAATACATAGCTAGATCATCAGCATACATGCTATTATTAGCTTGTTCCCAAACATACAGGCAGTTCTGCAGCCTCTTAGCTGGTCAGATAAATCACGTCTGAGAACATTCCAGACATCACACTCACCCACAGGGAGCTTTTAGCAATAATCTTCCTCAGTGTACAGAAACATTGAAATCAATGCAATAACCAAAGGGTTAATTTGGTTAAAGTTGAAACGCTTGAAAAACAAGTCCCATTTGCAGTGTAATCTTTCTAAGCCTCCCTGTCCCTCTATGGCCCAGGGGTGGAGGACCCCATGCAGCACGGTCGCGGGGTGGCGCTCGCCGACTTCAACCGTGACGGCAAGACGGACATCGTCTACGGCAACTGGAATGGGCCGCACCGCCTGTACATGCAAATGAGCAACAGCCGCAAGCAGAAGTTCAAGGTTCGGACCTGCTATTGTAACTTCTTGGTGTAAGGAAATCAGGTTTGGTTACCATGGGTACATTCCTACTGTAGAGAAATCAGGTTTGGTTACCATGGGTACGTTCCTAGTTTAGAAAAATCTGGGTTGGTTACCATGGGTACATTCCTAGGGTAGATAAATTGGGTTTGGTTACCATGGGTATGTTCCTAGTGTAGAGATCTAAGGTTTGTAGATCTGAGGTAAGGTTTCCATGTTCCAACTCTAACATCTTGCAGAACCAGGGTCTGAAAGAGAGACAATTGTTTATTTAGATTTGTAATGAACCGTTCCTGCTACACCTTTGTGTGTACTGTGTAACTTTGAACAAGAGCTGTCTGTTAGGCTGCCTATTCCTGTAAACGTTCTGGAGACGTTGCCTAGTGTAAGGGGTTTCCTGGGAGACGGCCGGTCTCTGAAGGACAGACGTGTTGATTCATGGCTCCTGAGTGACTCATCAATGTGGAGGAAACAGAGAGGAGATGGAGAGCATTTGCAGATGGTCAAACTGCATTTAACCATCCCTGCAGCTAGACAGAGAGCTAATTACCTCTGTAGTGTGCAGAACTGTGTGTGTGTGCGTGTCTGAATAAAAGACTGAGGGGGAAATAGAGAGACCAACTTAGAGAGATTGAAGAGACAGATAAAGATAGAGACATAGAGAGAGAGACAGTGAAAGAGAGAGACAGAAAGAGAGAGAGGGACAGAGAGAAACAGAAAGAGAGCGGACAGAGGATGAGAGCGTGCCTGGTACAGCCAGACTGTGACAGTGTTCACTGCTTTTCCAGGTAGATCAGCTGGCCAGGACATAAACATCAGCCCCCCCAAGCTTTATGGAGGTCAAACCCAGGGTTAATCTGAGGCGCTAGCCTTAGAGAGAGTTACATCACACACATACACAGACGCACAGGGGATGAATTACATTACTTATCTCACTTCAAAGCATGCCATGGGTACATCACACACTGGCCACGTTTCCAGAGCACACACACGCACACACGCACACACACACACACTCTCCCTCTGGCTGTTTTGACCTTTGGCATCCATAATGAAGCTGGTGTATCAGGCCACTAAGCTGGTAATTATCTCCAGGCTGAAACAGCAGCTTGCCTGGACGCTGGAAAGTGCCGATTAGCGCTGTTTGTGTTTTAATTAAAATCCATGGTGGAGGCTTTCCCCTGTACACACACACACACACACGCATTCACACACACATTCACATACACACACACATGCACATAGCACTGCCTCCCACCTCATAATTCCTAGTTATGGAGTAGTGTAATGGAATGGAGAGGCGTTGTGCTGAAGGAACATTCAGCTTGTTAATGACCAGATCCCTGTCTTTCCTTCCTTCCTGCTTCACTATCATCTATACTCTGGATCCTCCACACTCCTCCCCCTCACCATCTTTCTTCCTGCCTGTCTTTAGTTTTCTTTCTCTCTTTATTTCTCTTACTTTATTATATCCCCCCCAAAATATGCTGTCTCTCTCTCCATCTCACGCTGCCTCTGCATATCTTTTATCTATAGCTCCTCCCTCCACCTACCCCTCCCCTCACCTTCACCTAAGCAGCAGTAGGTCACCCCCCCCTCCCCCCTCCACCCCTCCAGGCTTTATGGTCCCTATAATGAAACAGGGAGTAAATAGAGGAGGGGTGAGGAAGAGAAGGGATGGTCTATAACTCTTCCTCAGCTTATCAACGCCTCACTGATGCATGGATACTTCTGTTACTTCACCATGCAAACTCCCCCAGAACGGAGGAGGGGAGGGGAGGGAGAAGGGAGGGGAGAGAGGAGGGGAGAGAGGGAGAGAGGAGGGGAGGTGAGAAGAGGAGAGGAGGGAAGGGGAGGAGAAGGGAGGGGAGAGAGGGGAGGGGAGGGGAGGAGAAGGGAGTAGAGGAGAGAGGTGATGAGGGGAGAGGAAAAGGGGGGATAGGGAAAGGAGAGGGAAAGAGTGGAGAAAGGGAAAGAGACAGATGTCCATTTGACCCACGCAGGGTAGTAATAGAAGGAGACAGCTTCTCTCCAGGTAGTAATGATCGCAGGCATCTCATGATCATCTAATATGCATCCTCTAAGGAAAACAGTGGCTCATCTACCTGCTTCTATGACCGTAAACGGGTTATAATGTGTGTGTGTGTGTAGGACATAGCGTCTCAGAAGTTCTCCATGCCTTCTCCAGTGAGGACTGTCATTGTGGCAGACTTTGACAACGACAACGAGCTGGAGGTGTTCTTCAACAACATCGCCTACAGAGGCTCCTCTGCCAACCGACTGTTCAGGTACACACACACACACACTCTCACACCCACACACACATTCATGAATATGCAGAGCACACATTGGCCCCTGCACACGCCGGTGCGATGACATCACACTTCTGAACGCACGTGTTAACTTATACACACCATATGCACGTGTACTTTATTGACGTGTGAATGTGTGCATAAGGTGGACACTGCACCTGACATACGCCTCGAATACGCAAGGCCTACGCCTGTGTGAACACTATGTCTGCTTGTTACTCATCTGGGCATGCGTGTCATTCTGTCAACTAACGTTCCTGTTATTAGTCGGTGATTATTGCCTTTGAATGTTTGAACTCTATCCCCAATGAACACCAGCCTGACAGATGAGCTATTAGACACGGCTGTTTCAAAATGAACATGAATTACTATTAATGAACTCTTAATAACTATTACACCTGCCTCCTGTACACTTCTTATAAAATTGAACATTCTTGTTTATACGCACACCAAATCTTCCATGATCGTAAGGTGTAGTATTTATGCTGTTCTTTCCAAAATGTACCAGAGTACCTCACGCTTCACCTGTATCAGGTACAAGGTGAACCATCTGCGTACGGCTACTCTGACACTGACTACACCTCATTCACACACACTCTCTCACACACACTCTCTCACACACACTCTCTCACACACACTCTCTCACACACACTCTCTCATACACACACATAGACACACAGACACACATACATACACACACACGCATACATAGACACACAGACATACACACACACACACACAAACACACATAGACAGACACACACACACTTACACTCACAAACACACTGGCATAGAGTAATGCGCAGCTAACATTACATGCATGCATTCTGTCATGGTCATAACAACATGCTCTCCCTCTCACTGTGTATCACTGTGTATTCTTGTGTCTTCTTATGGGATGTGCGCCGGCTTTGTGTGGTTGCCATGGCAGAGTTACGAGGAGAGAACATGGGGACCCCCAGATAGAGGAGCTGAACGTGGGGGAGGCAGCAGAGCCAGAGGGCCGAGGGACAGGTGAGGTCACAGCTACCTAGCAACAGGCGAGGTCACAGCTACCTAGCAACAGGTGAGGTCACAGCTACTTAAAGACAGGTGAGGTCACAGCTACCTAGCAACAGGTGAGGTCACAGCTGCCTAGAGACAGGTGAGGTCACAGCTACCTAGAAACAAGTGAGGTCACAGCTTCCTAGCAACAGGCAAGGTCACAGCTGCCTAGAGACAGGTGAGGTCACAGCTACCTAGAAACAAGTGAGGTCACAGCTTCCTAGCAACAGGCGAGGTCACAGCTACCTAGAGACAGGTGAAGTCACAGCTACCTAGCAACAGGTCAGTTCACAGCTCACAGCTACCTAGCCACAGGTCAGGTAACAGTTACCTAGCGACAGGTGAGGTCACAGCTACCAGTTGAGGTCACAGCTCAAAGGGGACTATTAGATAAGAGCGTCTGCTAAATGACTAAATGTAAAGGTATTACTGAGACAGGTTAGCTACATGACGTTAACCTATGTATTTATGGAAACTGTGTTTACTCACTAAACTAATCACACATGCACTTGCCTTGTAGGTGTGACTTCTGTAGCATGTAGAATATACAGTACACATCCAGTTTAATTAAAACACGTCCATTCATCCTCCCTCCACAAGATGTCACCAGAGGTCCATTAGAGACCAGACATGTCTGGTGTGTTTACAGCTGAGCTGTATCAGTCCACTCAGATAGGAAGACCAACACTAGGAATTCAACAAAACCCTTTAACCGAGGTGTATCTCCCAGTATGTGAATGACCCTTGACCCTGACCTCTGGTCGGTGACCTGTGACCCTGGTGCTGGTGCAGGGGCGGTGGTGACTGACTTTGACGGGGATGGCCGGCTGGACCTGCTGGTGTCTCATGGAGAGAGTGCAGCTCAGCCTATATCCATCTACAGAGTCAACCAGGTACACGTGTGTGTGTGTGTGTGTGTGAGAGAGAGAGAGAGAGAGAGAGAGAGAGAGTGGGATGGGTCCGTTTGTGTGGGATCTCTTCATAGTTGTCTTTCCCTCCCTCCCTCTTTCGCTCCCTCCCTCTCTCCCTGCCTCCCTTTCTCTCTATTTCTCCCTCATTCTCTCCATCCCTCTCTCTTTCTCTTTCTCTCCCTCTCTTTCTCTCCCTCCCTCTCTCTCCAGGGTATCTCTAACTCGTGGCTGCGTGTGATCCCCCGCACCCAGTTTGGGGCGTTTGCCCGTGGTGCCAAGGTGGTGGTCTACACCAAGAGGAGCGGGCCACACACCCGCATCATCGACGGGGGGTCGGGATACCTGTGTGAGATGGAGCCGGTTGCTCACTTTGGTCTTGGTAAGGCTGACACAGCTGCTAGAAGTTTCTAACAGGGTCTAGTACTGACTATGTGGCTAATGTGAGTTTAACATGGATTCTAGAAAGGTTTTAGCAGGTTGACAGGGTTCTAATATGGTTGTAGCAGGTTGACAGGGTTCTAGAAAGGTATTAGCAGGTAGACAGGGTTCTAAAAGGGTTTTAGCAGGTTGACAGGGTTGTAGAAGGGTTAGTTAGTAGGTTCACAGGGTTCTAGAAGGGTTTTAGCAGGTTGACAGGGTTCTAGAAGGGTTTTTGCAGATTGACAGGGTTGTAGAAGGGTTTTAGCAGGTTGACAGGATTCTAGAAGGGTTTTAGCAGGTTGACAGAGTTCTAAAAGGGTTTTAGCAGGTTGACAGGGTTCTAGTAGGGTTTTAGCAGGTTGACAGGGTTCTAGAAGGGTTTTAGCAGGTTGACAGGATTCTAGAAGGGTTTTAGCAGGTTGACAGGGTTGTAAAAAGGTTTTAGCAGGTTGACAGGATTCTAGAAGGGTTTTAGCAGGTTGACAGGGTTCTAGTAGGGTTTAAGCAGGTTTACATCGTTCTAGAAAGGTTTTAGCAGGTTGACAGGGTTCTAGAAAGGTATTAGCAGGTTGAAAGGGTTCTAGTAGGGTTTTAGCAGGTTGACAGGGTATTAGAAAGGTTTTAGCAGGTTGACAGGGTTGTAGAAAGGTTTTAGCAGGTTGACAGGGTTTTAGAAAGGTTTTAGCAGGTTGACATGGTTCTAGTAGGGTTTTAGCAGGTTGACAGGGTTCTAGAAAGGTTTTAGCAGGTTGACAGGGTTCTAGTAGGGTTTTAGCAGGTTGACAGGGTTTTAGAAAGGTTTTAGCAGGTTGACAGGGTTCTAGTAGGGTTTTAGCAGGTTGACAGGGTTCTAAAAGGGTTTTAGCAGGTTGACAGGGTTCTAGTAGGGTTTTAGCAAGTTGACAGGGTTCTAAAAGGGTTTTAGCAGGTTGACAGGGATCTAAAAGGGTTTTAGCAGGTTGACAGGGTTCTAGAAGGGTTTTAGCAGGTTGACAGGGTTGTATAAGGGTTTTAGCAGGTTGACAGGGTTCTAGAAGGGTTTTTAGCAGGTTGACAGGGTTCTAGAAGGGTTTTTTAGTAGGTTGTATTTCTCCGTATTTCTCTCCTCCCTACTCCCATTTTCCCCTCTCCTCCCTAGGTAAGGATGTGGCCACCAGTCTTGAGGTGTACTGGCCAGATGGACGCTCTATGGCTCGACCTCTGGAGCCCTCAGAGGTCAACTCTGTCCTGGAGGTGCCTTATCCTCACGAAAAGGAGGTCACACCAGCCCTGGAGATAGAGGTTTCTACACGCATAAACTATGACTACATACATGACTGACAAACACATACATGACTCACAATACTGAGGTTCTTATATTTACTACTTGGTACTATGTACATTACATACATGGATGCATACAACTGAGCAACTACATACAATGCCTTGCTTATAGTATTGTAGTAGTGATACTACACCTATGACCCAGGAATGGACAGGTGACATACTCCAACACGTATGACTTACTACTGGAACGCCAATTTATTGTATGTTTGAACATTTGTCAAGACTTTGGTGAAAGTTTAAACTGCTGATTTCTTGTTTGATTCATTCTCACTAAGATGTCTTGTCTGTCTCTTGTGTGGTATGTTGCAGTGTGGCCATGGGTTTGCCTTGAATGAAAATGGACGCTGTACAGGTATGTAGATTCTGAATCAGCGAAGTGATGTCAAGGTGATGTCATCGTAATGTCATGGTGATGTCATGACCTAGTCTGTTCTGGTCTGGTATAGTCTGGCCTGGTATAGTCTGGCCTGGTATAGTCTGGCCTGGTATAGTCTGGTCTGGTATAGTTTGTTCTGGTATAGTCTGGCCTGGTATAGTTTTGTCTGGTATAGTCTGGCCTGGTATAGTCTGGCCTGGTATAGTCTGGCCTGGTATATTCTGGCCTGGTATAATCTGGTCTGGTATAGTCTGGTCTGGTATAGTCTGGCCTGGTATAGTCTGGTCTGGTAAAATTTGGTCTGGTATAGTCTGGCCTGGTATAGTCTGGTCTGGTAAAGTTTGGTCTGGTATAGTCTGGCCTGGTATAGTCTGGCCTGGTATAGTCTGGTCTGGTATAGTCTGACCTGGTATAGTCTGGCCTGGTATAGTCTGGTCTGGTATAGTCTGGCCTGGTATAGTCTGGCCTGGTATAGTCTGGTCTGGTATTGTTTGGTCTGGTATAGTCTGGCCTGGTATAGTCTGGCCTGGTATAGTTTGGTCTGGTATAGTCTGGCCTGGTATAGTCTGGCCTGGTATAGTCTGGTCTGGTATAGTTTGTTCTGGTATAGTCTGGCCTGGTATAGTTTTGTCTGGTATAGTCTGGCCTGGTATAGTCTGGCCTGGTATAGTCTGGCCTGGTATATTCTGGCCTGGTATAATCTGGTCTGGTATAGTCTGGTCTGGTATAGTCTGGCCTGGTATAGTCTGGTCTGGTAAAATTTGGTCTGGTATAGTCTGGCCTGGTATAGTCTGGTCTGGTAAAGTTTGGTCTGGTATAGTCTGGCCTGGTATAGTCTGGCCTGGTATAGTCTGGCCTGGTATAGTCTGGTCTGGTATAGTCTGACCTGGTATAGTCTGGCCTGGTATAGTCTGGTCTGGTATAGTCTGGCCTGGTATAGTCTGGCCTGGTATAGTCTGGTCTGGTATTGTTTGGTCTGGTATAGTCTGGCCTGGTATAGTCTGGCCTGGTATAGTTTGGTCTGGTATAGTCTGGCCTGGTATAGTCTGGCCTGATACAGGCTGACCTGGTAAATCCTTCTCCAGTCTATCCTAGTCTGTCATGGTCTGGTCCAGTCTGACGTGGTTTAGTCTTGTTTCTCCTGGGACACTCTGTCCAACCTTCTAGAGGTCTTCTCAGTGTGTACCTTGTCCCTTTGTCTCCTCGTCACCTTGCACGCTGTCTCCCTCATCCACCCCTCCTTCACCCTCCCTCCTCCACCCCTCCTTCACTCTCCCTCCTTCCTCCACCCCTCCACTTCACCCCTCTCTCCTCCACTCCTCCTTGACCTTCCCTCCCTCCTCCACCCCTCCCCCACCGCACCCTCATCCACCCCTTCTTCACCCTCCCTCTCCACCCCTCCCTCCTCCACCCCTCCCTCCTCCACCCCTCCCTCCCTCTCCACCCCTCCCTCCTCCACCCCTCCCTCCTCCACCCCTCCCTCCTCCACCCCTCCCTCCTCCACCCCTCCCTCCCCCACCCTCCCCCAGACCAAGATGAGTGTACACACCTCCCGCCTGTCTGTCCTCTGGATCGCCCAGTCTGCACCAACACATATGGCAGCTATAAGTGTCGTGCCAATAAGAGGTGCAGCCAGGGGTTTGAACCCAACGATGACGGCTCTGCCTGTGTGGGTAAGTGCTGCTGCTGCGGGCAGGGAGCTGGATGGAGGAGGAGGAGAACTGGACCTGGGACCATCAAGCTGGACAAGATGGCGGCTCTCAGGAAGATATGTCTGTTACTAACTCTTTCTCTTTCTGTCTTTATCTCCTTCTCTCACCTCTTTTCTCCCCCACTATCACTGTGTTTCCCTCTATGTCCTCTCTCTGGTCTCTCTCCTTGTCTGTCTCATCTCTCTCTCTCTGGTCTCTCTCCCTTTCTGTCTCCCTCTGTCTCCTCTCTCTCTCTCTGGTCTCTCTCCCTATCTGCCTCCCTGTGTCTCATCTCTCTCTGGTCTCCCTCCCTCTCTGTCTCCTCTCCCTCCCTCTCTGTCTTCCTCGGTCTCCTCTCTCTCCCTCTCTGTCTCCCTCTGTCTCCTCTCTCTCTCTGGTCTCTCTCCCTCTCTGCCGCTCTCTGTCTCCTCTCTCTCTGGTCTCCCTCCCTCTCTGTCTCCAGCCCAGGTGGCCTACTTTGGGGACACCCGTTCCTCTGCCGTGCGGTGGTGGGCTGGTCTCTCTCCCTGGCCTCGCTCTCTCTCCTCTCTGCTGCCGCTTCTGTGTGTCTTCCTCCACACAGGCCTCCTGTAGCCTTCCCTTCACCTCCCTCCGGAACCTTCCCTCCTTCCTGCCCTTCTTTCCCTCTCTCCACATCAGTTCCTCCCGGGGTGATAGAGAATGGACAGAAACCCGTGTACAAACAAACATTTCCCCCGGACCGTTTACGTCTTGTCTTCACTCTTCTGAAAAAGACAATCTCCTGAAGGGACGTCTCTCCTCTCTCCTCCTTAACTCCTCCGTCGCCTCGTTCCTGGAATTGCCTTCACTGGAACATATTTTAGCACCCTGAACTGTTGCAGACACACACTCAAACACACAAACACACACACACAAACATAAACAACAGTAACAGACTAGCTGGCTGTGTGTTTGTGTGTGTCTTTGTGAGGCATGTGTATTTGTAAGGCAGTAGGGGTTTGTAAACCTGTGCCAGACCATCTGTCTCAAACATATTCTGGTACCTTCTAGTAAAACACACACACACACACTCACACACACACACACACACACACACACACAGCCCTCTGCCTGTCCTCTTAGGCAGACATACACAGCCTTGCCCTCAGTCCTCCCTGTGTGCTGCATGCTCTTCTGATTAGCTTGGATACTTCTGCCTGCTTCCCCCACCCTAACCTCTAGTTCCTGCTGCCTACTGGACTCTCTAGGGAGAAGCTGATTGGTCCCCATTGCCACCAGACCTATCCAACACATAAGAAAACAGGATTCTGTACTGGAGCAACAAGGACTCGTATCAGCAAGACCCAGGATGTCAATATCTCTATGTATGATGATCTTGGAAGTGGTAGATATCTTTGTTTAAGATATCATTGTTGAGACAGGTATCTGTTTATGATGTTATGGATGCTGTAGGTATCCCTGTCTGATATCATGGAATGTGCAGGTATCTCTGTTTATTATATTATTTATGATATGGGTATCTCTGTCTGAGACCCCAAGAGTGTACTCAATATATCCTTTTGTATGAGACTACACTCCATGGTGTGGTCTGACCAGTTACCAATGGCAACATCAACAGCTAGACCACGCCCACAGTACATGATGCGACCCTCGTACTGCGTTGGACGTCGCCTCGGTAACAAGAGCATCCTGTCATTCTCCCAGAATGCACTGCGGTGTCGACCCGTCATACCAAAGCTCCTCTGAACTGAAGACTGGTTGCTACGGTATCTCCAGCAGTCTGCGCACCAAAATACCCCCAACTTCCTGTTAATGCTGCTGCCCTTCCTGTCAGCCTTTTAAGGTCTTCCTGTTACGATGTTCCATTCTCACTGTGGTTACCAAGGTGATTAAAATCTTAATTCAACGGTGGACTCGAACAAAGTTATGAGGGTGATACAAATGCTGGCCGAACAGGGAACACACACGCTCACACATTCACACACACTCTCAGTCTGAATACCTGGCTGTTATTCTCTCTCCCCACCCACACCCACAGTGTTGAAACAGTGTGGTTCCCCTCCTCCCAGACCACGCAAGCGGAACGTTCCAGAACCCTGGAGATCCTCTCTGTGATCATCCCGCTCCAGCATGTGACATCTCCACGCCATCGTCTGACGTGTGCGTCTGTGTACGTGTGCTTGTGTACGTGTGTGTTTGTATACGTGTGTGCATGTGTACGTGTGTGTGAGTGTGTTTGTCTGAGTGTACATGTGTACGTGTGAGTGTGTACATGTGTGAGTGTGTATGTGTGTGTGTGCGTGTTAGTGTGTACGTGTGTTAGTGTGTACTTGTGTGTGTTAGTGTGTACATGTGTGTACGTGTGTTAGTGTGTGTGTGTGTGCGTGTTAGTGTGTATGTGTGTTTGTGTGTACGTGTGTTAGTGTGTACGTGTGTCAGTGTGTTAGTGTGTACGTGTGTTAGTGTGTTAGTGTGTACGTGTGTTAGTGTGTACGTGTGTTAGTGTGTACGTGTGTTAGTGTGTACGTGTGTAACGTGTGTGTGTGTGTGTTAGTGTGTACGTTAGTGTGTCTCCTAGATGAGGCAGGGTTTCTGCGTCTCACTCATTCCTGTACAGCACGGTCCCTCAACACGGAGAGATGTGTAAATATGTTCCTCGCAGAACGCCACGGATGCATGGCTGGATCGGCGACGGTGATGGAGTCACGTTACGCACGTTCTGCTGGAGAACGCCACACGAGGGAACCCTGAGGTAATGATTCCAGAGTCTGGTGCATGACAAGGTCTTACAAGGTACAGACCCACCCTGAGCCTAACCATGGGGAAGGAGAGAGGAAACTAGGGCTGAACCTCGTTCTATCCTGCCTGACATGGAACACCTGGGCGCCCCCCTCTGGACCTGAGTTTGTAGGCAATTTAATCAAGCTGCAGATGTACTGCCCACACCAGAAGAAACATCTGTTTTTCTCTCTCTGCGTAAGGAGTTGTTGGAAGAGATGCCACTGTGTGTGTGTGTTTTGTGTGCGTAAGTCACTGCGCTGGCCACTATCTATAAGAATGTGTGTTATGGAAAAGCTCTCTGGATCTCCAAACACAGTCCTCTGTGATCATGAACGAGCTGTAACACTGGAGCAGAAAAATACTGGCTCCAGCAAGTGGGAAGTTGCGCAATCGGTGTCTTGTGTGTGCGGTGGATAGGGAGGTCTGTTGTTCCTGAAGGCAACGTTACAGTCCTTGGATCTGAATAATAAGCATAAACTCTACCCTCTTCTCTTCCCCTTCTCCCTCCACCCTCCCTCCACCCTCTCATCGCCTCCCCTCTTCCCCTTCTCCTCCCTCCCTCCCTCCCTCCACCTTCTCTCATCTCCTCCCCTTTTCCCCTTCACCACCCACCCTCCACCCTCTCTCATCTCCTCCCCTTTTCCCCTTCACCACCCTCTCTCCACCCTATCTCATCTCCTCCACTCTTCCCCTTCACCACCCTCCCTCCACCCTCTCTCATCTCCTCCCCTCTTCCCCTTCTCCCACCCTCCCTCCACCCTCTCTCATCTCCTCCACTCTTCCCCTTCACCACCCTCCCTCCACCCTCTCTCATCTCCTCCCCTCTTCCCCTTCTCCTCCCTCCCTCCCTCCCTCCACCCTATCTCATCTCCTTCCCTGTTCCCCTTCTGCACCCTCCCTCCCTCCCTCAACCCTCCCTCCACCCTCTCATCTCCTCCCCTTTTCCCCTTCACCACCCTCTCTCCACCCTATCTCATCTCCTTCCCTGTTCCCCTTCTGCACCCTCCCTCCCTCAACCCTCCCTCCACTCTCTCTCATCCTCCTTCTCCCCTTTACCCTCTTCTCCTTTCCTTTTTTTCTGCCTCAAAGGCTCTCCGTCCTCTCCCCTCTCTCCTCCTCTCTCCTCTCATCTCCCCTCCCCTGATGCTCCATGTAAACTGGAGGTGTTATCCATGCAGTTACACTCTGCTCTGTGCTGCTGACCATGAAGACATTACTTAACTGTGCCACAGAGTGCTGACAAAGGTGAATGAAGTACATTCAACAGCTTCCACACAGACTCACACGCAGAAACACACACAGACACACACACACGACCCATCTGGCTCTTTCTAGCCGTTCATGGTTGACAGGAAACAGGACGCTGTCTGTCACTCAGCTCAGCAGTCAGATGCCAGTCATCGTCACTAAGCTGTCACTGTGATGTCATCTGTTTGACCGGTGCTGCTTCACACAACTCTGACACAGACCATATCCTTCCCTCTCCATAGCAACAGGCCTCCGGGTTCTCATGTTTGGGTTCTGTTGTGGAGCCTTGCACGACAAGGGTGCCTGTCGGAAATGACACGGACCTTTGAGAACAGGGCGCGTTCTCCTCCACTAACCGTCAGCGTGAGAAGCAGGTTCTCAGGTTCTTCACCAATCCGTTTTCCTCCCTCTTTCCCCCTGCATCTGTCTGTCTCTGTATAGTTCTATCTGCCTCTGTCTCTATCCCTTCTCTTTCTTTACCTAACGGTCTCTGTGTCTCCTTTTTTCCTGTTCTGCCCCTTCTCTCTCTCTCACTCTCCTTCTCTCTCTTTTTCTCTTTTGTCTTGGTTTGTTTCCGTTGTTGGATGAAGAATAGACAGACTCTCTCTCTCTCTCTCATTTTCTTTTCTCCATCACTTCTCTCCCTCAGCCTTGTCCTCAGATATCTCAACTTTTTTTAACTTTGAACTCTGAAACTCCCAGCCCATTCGAAACAACCAGACAGCCATCAAAGCTTAGAATGACACTAAGCCATTTATTGACTCTAGCTGTTCGTCCAACAGCCAAGCTAGTTGCCCAGGTCAGAGTTCATGCACGTGATCTAGGAACAGAACATATCAGGTGTTCCCTGGCACCAGGACCCCAGGCAGCGAGCATCCTGGGATGTGTCCGGGAAGCCTCGCCGGCAGACACAACAAAGCCAGCTGTCAATCACTCCGAGGTCAAATAAACCTGCTGACGTTCTGGCCAACGACAACAGACCAGTGGGCGGGGCCTCACCTGGGGGCACAGCCCATGAGAGTGGATCGTTCCAACGTTGCTAAACACAATAAACCCACTGTGGCCGAGCCTGTGGGAGGACTGGGGGCTGTAGTTTCCAGACCCCTCCTGCCATCTCTTCAAAGGCGCTCAGGAGTCATCTGCTCCTGCACAGGAAATATCAAGCTGAGGATCACAAGACCTGTGTGTTTCCAACTCAGAGGGCCTCTGCTGTGGGTGTGTGTGTGTGTCAGCGTGTGTCCGTGTGTTTGTGTGTGTTGGTTTGTCAGTGTGTGTGTCGGTGTGTGTTAGTTTGTCACTGTGTATGTGTGTCAGTTTGTCAGTGTGTGTCAGTGTGTGTCAGTTTGTCAGTGTGTGTGTGTGTGAGTTCATTAGCGTGTGTGTGTCAGTTTATCAATGTGTATGTGTGTCAGTTTGTCAGTGTGTGTGTGTGTCAGCATGTGTCAGTTTATCAGTTTGTATGTGTGTCAGTTTGTCAGTGTGTGTGTGTGTCAGCGTGTGTCAGTTTATCAGTTCGTATGTGTGTCAGTTTGTCAGTGTGTGTGTGTGTCAGCGTGTGTCAGTTTATCAGTTTGTATGTGTCAGTTTGTCAGTGTGTGTGTTCAGCATGTGTGTGTGTCATCGTGTCAGTGTGTGTGTGTGTCTGTGCGTGTGTCAGGACACAGAGAGGATTGTAGGCATGACCTTTCTCCAGGTGATGTTTTTGCTCCTGTTTGTTCAAGACATTATTAGTTCCCTCCTCCTTTCTTCCCTTTTTCCTTCCCTCCTCTGTCTCTCCGCCTCTCCTCCCTCGCTCCACCCCTCCTCTCCTCTCCTGACACTGCTCACCTCTCTCCTCCTTCTCAATATTTTATGTTCCTCTTTTAAACTCTTGTCCTCATCTTTCTTTAGCATGTGCTTGTCTCTCTTTATCTCTCCATCTCTCTCTGTCTCTCTCCGTCTCTCGCTGTCTCTCCTCTCAGAACCAATGAGCAAGTAAGGACTGATCAACATCTTACACACGTACAGATCCTGTCCCTTTCAACCACACACACACAGTGATTTGAAAGAAAGAAAACATATTTAAGTAGCTGTTGCGGACAAGAAGTGTGTGTGTTTGTGTAAAAGAGTTGAGGGGGGTGTCATGAACCTGCTGGAAAACAACCATGTTTATTCAACTCCAGTGTGTGTGCCAATACTTACCAAGGAGAAATACAGAGAGGAGTGCGTACTGAAGCTTTACCTCATATAAACTCTTTCTAAGTCAGAGGGACAGGCTGGTCTGGTCTGTTGTCCTCCAGACTGGTCTCTTGTCCTCCAGGCTGGTCTCCTGTCCTCCAGGCTGGTGTCCTATCCTCCAGACGGGTCTCTTGTCCTCCAGGCTGGTCTCTTGTCCTCCAGGCTGGTCTCTTGTCCTCCAGACTGGTCTCTTGTCCTCCAGGCGGGTCTCTTGTCCTCCAGACTGGTCTCTTGTCCTCCAGGCGGGTCTCTTGTCCTCCAGGCGGGTCTCTTGTCTTCCAGACTGGTCTCCTGTCCTCCAGGCGGGTCTCTTGTCCTCCAGGCTGGTCTCCTATCCTCCAGACTGGTCTCTTGTCCTCCAGGCGGGTCTCTTGTCCTCCAGACTGGTCTCTTGTCCTCCAGACTGGTCTCCTGTCCTCCAGACTGGTCTCTTATCCTCCAGACTGGTCTCTTGTCCTCCAGACTGGTCTCTTATCCTCCAGACTGGTCTCTTGTCCTCCAGGCTGGTCTACTGACCTCCAGGCTGGTCTTCTATCCTCCAGGCTGGTCTCTTGTCAGGCTGGTCCCCAGCCTCTAACCCATCCTTGAACCCAGCCTCTAACCCAGCCTTGAACCCAGCCTCCACCAATAACACAACAATTCAATCTCACAGTGTTTAAAATTCAGTTTATTAGTGTAGTTGTTTTACATTCTTACAGCAATAATAAACTCAGTGAAAAAGTCCAATACAAGACTCTGAATGAGTAAACATAGAAAGAAATATGTAAATACATAAATATTAATCTGCGCATACATAAATGGCATCAAGGTTGTTTATGAACGGTATTTTTTTGTCTCTTTAGCAGGAGGAAGTTCTGTTTCCTGTCTGACACAGATTGATTTAGGAGGTCCTGCTTTTGTTTGGATCCAGAGTGGGTTAGGTTTTCTCTGCTGCCCCCTGCAGGACTGGAAGAAAGGATTTGACTGCTGTTGGCTCAATATACAAAACAACAACCAACAATAAGAATCATAAATAAAGACAGCATAGCTACATCTCTTAGTGTCACCATTCCATAAAAGGGCAGACAAAAAATGTACATGTATATATTTTTCTTCATGTGTACATTATACACATTGAGGAATGACATCTTATAAGTTTTAACTACTTCACTTATCTTCAGCGTTCACAGCATTCTGGATCATGAATTCCCTGTAAATATGTCTCACATGACAGTTTCTCATGTCTTATTCTTTGCTCAATATAGTTTTGCATCCTTAATAAACATGCGACATACATGACAAGCTGCTAAGACTGTGACACAACACACACAGGTTAGGCGTGATTTATCATCCTCAAGAAAATGTATTAGATTTATTTGGTCATCATACTTTCTCAAACAAAGACAAGAATGTTTTCCAGTTCTGACATCACATGAATACCAGACCAGAGGGCGTGGCATGCAGTCACAACAGGAATACCTTCACAGAGCCATCACACACAGGAAACATCATCAACTAGAGGTCAAGGGTCAGGGACTGTGGGGTCAGGGGTCAGGTTGAGGTCCAGGAATCATTAGTGATTTAAAGGGGTTCATTAAAGTCTCTTTCTATACAAACTCAAAAATATATACAAATAAGTCACATTTACATGTTAATTTACACATTAACCACTGATTGGTTAATATACATGCCCATAGAGCTACCCGATTGGGTCGTAGGCAGTGATCAGTCTTTCTATTGGTCCATCAGCTCCAGGTTGGGTAACCGTTCCACAGGGATACAACACAAAGGCATCAGAAGCACATGAGGCCACTGTTACTGCTGGTCTGAGATCAGTGTGAGAGGGTGGAGTCTGAACAGGAGGCCACTGTTACTGCTGGTCTAAGATCAGTGTGAGAGGGTGGAGTTTGCACAGGAGGCCACTTTTAATGCTGGTCTGAGATCAGTGTGAGAGGGTGGAGTCTGAACAGGAGGCCACTTTTACTGTTGGTCTGAGATCAGTGTGAGAGGGTGGAGTCTGAACAGGAGGCCACTGTTACTGCTGGTCTGAGATCAGTGTGAGAGGGTGGAGTCTGAACAGGAGGCCACTGTTACTGCTGGTCTGAGATCAGTGTGAGAGGGTGGAGTCTGAACAGGAGGCCACTGTTACTGCTGGTCTGAGATCAGTGTGAGAGGGTGGAGTCTGAACAGGAGGCCACTGTTACTGCTGGTCTGAGATCAGTGTGAGAGGGTGGAGTCTGAACAGGAGGCCACTGTTACTGCTGGTCTGAGATCAGTGTGAGAGGGTGGAGTCTGAACAGGAGGCCACTGTTACTGCTGGTCTGAGATCAGTGTGAGAGGGTGGAGTCTGAACAGGAGGCCACTGTTACTGCTGGTCTGAGATAAGTGTGAGAGGGTGGAGTCTGAACAGGAGGCCACTGTTACCGCTGGTCTGAGATAAGTGTGAGAGGGTGGAGTCTGAACAGGAGGCCACTGTTACCGCTGGTCTGAGATCAGTGTGAGAGGGTGGAGTCTGAACAGGAGGCCACTGTTACCGCTGGTCTGAGATCAGTGTGAGAGGGTGGAGTCTGAACAGGAGGCCACTGTTACCGCTGGTCTGAGATCAGTGTGAGAGGGTGGAGTCTGAACAGGAGGCTATATGAACAGCATTGTTACTGCTGGTCAATGTGATAGATCAGTGCGTAATGGGTTCTCTTCCTGGACTCAGGAGTTAAAGGAGCACTTCTGCTAATGCCCTCTAGAGGGCAGTCAAACTGTCAATCTTGACTGAAAAAATATAATAATAACAACAACATGTGTCAGCTGTGTCATAAAGCTGGCTTTACATTTGAATGTGCGTCCGGCCTACTGTGTGTGGATGATCGTGCTTCTGTCTGGTAGTTTACGTGTGTATGAGTGAATCTGTGTGCGTGTTTGTCAGTGTGTGTGTGTGTATGTGTACGTTGGTGTGTTTGCTCGGCTACGTCAGGTCAGAGCCTCAGAATGGAGCTCCCATGTTGCCCTGTTTTCAACATGTCAAACTCCATGAAAGCAACAGCGCTCACAGCAGCCATTCTGCAGAGTCCTGGCAGGGCCAAACTCTGAGAGCTTCCGATTTCACACACACACACACCCACACCCACACACACACACGTCTACACACCCACCTCAGGCAGCCCTTAACACCAGGACAGCCTCAGAAAGACCAGGGCTCATATTAAACAGCTGAAGAGATCCTAAACCTGAGCCAATCTCTGCTGAACCAAATCTGTCTAAATAAACTTAATACCAACTCACAAATGAATCAACATACTTGCACGCACACACACACACACACACTTTAAACAAGCCTCACCGACCCCCCCTTGAACAACCTGCAACTAACAGGCTTCCATCTGCTCCAGGCCTGAGCAGAGACTGTACACACACTCACACACAAGCAGGCTTTTAAAGGTTCAGCGTTTGCTTGTGTTCCCAATGAGCTGAGACCACAGAGAACATTGCTTGGCCTGGGTCTGCCCTGCATATGCCAGGATCTGTGTGTGCAGGAACGCAGGGCCACAGGTGCGTGTGCGTGTGTGTGTGCTCGGTCCCGTGACCTGCAGCTGTGTTATGGATCAGTAGGCGCCAATGCTCTGAAAGAGCAAGGTAAATAATCCACCATGCTCTTTCCTCATCTTTTGATGTTGCAGCCAAACGCTGTTATAGAGCATGGGGCAAGCAGTCAGCCATCCAGCCAGCCATCCAGTCAGCTATCCAGCCAGCCAGCCAGCCATCCAGTCAGCTATCCAGCCAGCCAGCCAGCCATCCAGTCAGCTATCCAGCCAGCCAGCCAGCCATCCAGTCAGCTATCCAGCCAGCCAGCCAGCCATCCAGTCAGCTATCCGGCCAGCCAGCCAGCCATCCAGCAAGGACTCTCCAGACCTGAGAAGATGTACAGTACGCTCTCTCTCTCGCTCTCTCTATATATTTATACCACATATATGTGTATAAATACAAGTATATGTATATAGTACCGTATTTTTGGCACTATAGGGCGCACTTAAAAGCCTGACATTTTCTCAAAAAAACGACAGTACGCCTTATAATCCGAAGCGCCGTATATATGGATTAATTCTGGTTTTGCTAACTGACCTCTAAGCGATTTTGTGTGGTACAAGGCGCTCACGGCGCTAAGTCAAAATGTTTTAGTACGACTTTGGTGAACTACAAAGCCGCACCGCTTGCAGCATTACGGCTACCGTAGCCAGGAGCGTCACAGAGTAATACATACTGTGCTTCACCATAATATTAGTGTGTGTATAAGGATCCCAAATTGGCACCTGACAAAATACTGTTTTTTTCCGCTTAATGCGCCTTATAGTCCGGTGCGCTTTATATATGAAAAAATATCGAAAATAGACCATTCATTGACAGTGCGCCTTCTAATCTAGTGTGCCCTATAGGGCAAAAAATACGGTACATGTGTGAATGTACTAGCTAGCACAACGGTTGTGTGTTCTGGTTTGGCTAAAGTGAGTGTGTGCTTCAGCTCAGATCCCCCTGTTGGTCTGCAGAGGGGAGGAGATCAGCAGCCTCGTGCCTCAGACCAGCTGACTGTCCCAGAGGCCCACCCTGGTCCAACCCCCCCACAGCTCAGGTGCCCTTGATGTAGCTCACTGGAGTCCAGGGATGGCAGCCCGCTGGAACACCGTAACCCAGATCCAACGCACCTGTGCGGCCGTGGGAGGAGTCAGAAGCGGGTGCTCTCGTGCTTCAGCATGCGGATGTTGGTGAGCGAGCCGGCCGCCCTGTGGTGGTGGTGGTGGAGAGGATACCCGTAACCCTGGGGCTGCTCCTCCAGTCACCGAGAGGCGCTGCCCGCAGACGACATGCTGCCGCTGGGACTGGAGCTGCCGGAGTCCCGGTCCTCGTACACGCTCACCTCTATCTGGGCGGGAGGAAGGGGGAGGGTCAAGGGTCAACACCGCCCGGACGAAGGCATGCACGCTCATGGCACACACACAAGGCGCATGTCAACATTAGTGATGGTGCAAGGGTATGAAAACAGGAGATGATGAAAGGGAAGCTCCACCATAGCTGCACCACAGTCTGAGGCCTACTGCAGAGCTGCACCACAGTCTGAGGCCTACCACAGAGCTGCACCAGAGGGCCTGAGGCCTACTGCGGAGCTCCACCAGAGGGCCTGAGGCCTACCACAGAGCTGCACCAGAGGGCCTGAGGCCTACCGCAGAGCTGCACCAGAGGGCCTGAGGCCTACCGCAGAGCTGCACCAGAGGGCCTGAGGCCTACTGCAGAGCTGCACCAGAAGGCCTAAGGCCTACCGCAGAGCTGCACCAGAGGGCCTGAGGCCTACTGCAGAGCTGCACCAGAGGGCCCGAGGCCTACCGCAGAGCTGCACCAGAGGGCCTGAGGCCTACCGCAGAGCTGCACCAGAGGGCCTGAGGCCTACTGGAGAGCTGCAGCAGGGGGCCTGAGGCCTACTGCAGAGCTGCACCAGAGGGCCTGAGGCCTACCGCAGAGCTGCACCAGAGGGCCTGAGGCCTACTGGAGAGCTGCAGCAGGGGGCCTGAGGCCTACTGCAGAGCTGCACCAGAGGGCCTGAGGCCTACTGCAGAGCTGCACCAGAGGACCTGAGGCCTACCGCAGAGCTGCACCAGAGGGCCTGAGGCCTACCGCAGAGCTGCTGAGTGAGAGAAGCGTATGTAAGGATACAACCCTCATGCCCCTCTCGACAGGGTCGGTAAGGAGGAGACCCCGGGGGGCGTAGATCTTTTCATTCTGCTCCTGGATGTAGCATGAAATCTTCTGCAGGACCTGGGGGAGGGCAGGTGCGGGTGAGAGGAAGAGGACAGGAAAGAGAAGGAAAGAAACAAAGTGGGAGACGATGGGTAAGGGAGGAAGATATGAACACAGGGGGAATCAGATGGTCATAATCGTCCAATCATAGACACACTATATTGACATGCTGATTCGTGGTTGATTGTTTAGATGGGACCAGCAGTGGACACTACCTTAGCTGGCCTCAGAGCAGAGATATGCTACAACAAGATGCTGAAAACACACACACACACACACACTCACTCACACACACTCCCTTTCTCTCTCCTTCTCTCTTTCTCTCTCTCTCACACACACACACATTCACTCTCTCTCACACACAGACAAGCTCACTCACAGACACACACACACAAACTCAGATGCATAATCAGTCACTCATTTACAACCATATACATATACACACACACACACACTTGTACACATGCTTACACATACGCAGCCACACTCACTCACACTTCCGTATACATAACTAACACATAAACAAGTCATTAAGAAACTTCACAGTGTGAACACAGAAACCTTGACCTCATCCTCACTGTTCCAGTTAGATGGCTATCTGGTCACACAGGGATAGCATGTAGCATAGAGTCTTAGCCTATTCGGGCCTCTCAGCCATGCTTTCAGCTTTGACATCTCCACTTTATTCATGTTGATGATGCGTTAGTGCTGTCTCATTCAAGTCAATCACCCATGCATTTAGCTAGAGTTAGCGGCAGGTTATTCATGCTTACTGCCCATGCTTGTGAGCATTGTTAGCGCTAGCTTATCCAGTTACATCATCCGTGCTATCAGAATCAGCACTAGCATAATTCAGGTATATCATCAATGCTATTAACATCATTAGCGCAGGCATAATTCAGGCTTAAAATGATCTTTAACAGTGTACTCGGTAGCTAAGACCACATTAAGGCTCCTTGAATGCAGCTCTTTCATCTGTATGAACACACTGTTTGTGTGTGTTTTGAGTAGCGTGAACCGTGAAGAATGGTGTAATGTGATGCATCTCATATTGAAGGAAGAGTTACGATGTTAGGCGTGTGTGTGTGTGTGTGTGTGTGTGCGCCATATGCTATGTGTGCCGGGTGTGAGCAAAGTGTGCGTGTTGAGTGTGTGAGTGTGCATGTGCGGTGGTGTGTGCGTGCAGCGTTTGTGCAGGTGTGTGCACGTGCTGTGTGTGTTCATGATGTGTGCGTGCTGTGTGTGTCTGTGTGCATGCTGTGGGCGTGCTGTGTGTGTCTGTGTGCATGCTGTGTGTGTGCTGTGTGAGCAAGCTGTGTGTGTGCGTGAGTGTGTGAGTGTTCTGTGAGTGCCTGTATGTGTGTGTGTGTGTATGTGTGTGTAAGGTTTCTGTGTGTGTGTGTGCTGTGTGTGTGCTGTGTTTGCGTGTTCTGTGTGTGTGTGTGATGACTGTGAGTGTGCTGTGTGAGCGTGTGCTGTGTGAGCATGTGCTGTGTGTGGGTGCTGTGTGTGAATCCACTGTGTGTGTGTGGTCTGTGTGAGTGTGCTGTGTGTGTGTTCTGTGTGAGTGTATGCTGTGTGTGAGAGCGTGTGCTGTGTGTGTGAGCCTGTGCTGCGTCTGTGAGTGTGCTGTGTGTGTTCCGTGTGTGCTGTGTGCTCTTCACAGGGTAGTGAATGCTGCTGTGCTCTGCTGAGTGTGAACATCGTGCTCAGGGTCATCAGAGGCTCTTCAGCTCTCCAGCTCTCCAGCTCCAGAACAAACAAACATCTCCTCCAGGCAGCCTGATTACATCTCCACAGCTCCGCAACATCTCCTGTCTGACGAGCTCCTGAAAGGACGGCCAGAAAGGCCACTTTTCGACTTCGACATGCCAACGCATTCCATTGTGTCAGCTTCCAGTGTGTGTGTGTGTGTGTGTTTGTGTGAGTGAGTGTGTGAGAGAAAGAGCTGCGTGTGTGTGAGTAATGTGAGTATAAGCTGTGTGTTCATGCGTGCATGTGTGTCAACTGTGTGTAGGTTTGTGATCCATGTATGTGTGTGTGTATGTGTGTGTGTGTGTATACACTGGAGCTACAATGTGACTGATATCAGGAGAGGTGCATGCTGGGACTTCACACTCCGTTCCGTCAGACACACAACTGAACAAAGCGTCGCTCTAACGATGTGTGTAACGAGACGATATGTGTTTGTGTCCTTCTGTATGCGTGTGTGCTTGTGTGTGTGTGTGTGGCCGTGCTCCTGTGTGTGTGTGTGTGTGTGTGTGTATGTATGTGGCCGTGCTCCTGTGTGTGTGTGTGTGTGTGCTCCACCTGAGCAGCCAGTGGAGCAGAAAGATAGCTGCAGGCAGGGTTGTGCCTGTCATGGTTGGCACGGCGAACACACAGGTGGACTGCCGAGGGACACACACCTGACAGGAACACTGTGGAGGGCTGGATCACACAATGCATGTGCGTGTGTGTGTATGTGTGTGTGTTTGTGCATGTGCACCTGAAAAGAGTAGATGGCCGCTACCAAAGTTCTCCGTGCAGACAGAACCATTAGAACCATCATCAGCAGGATGTGATGCAGCCTGTCTGTCCTCTCTGTTGACCTGCTCTATACAACATGACCCACACAGCCCCCAGGACTGCAGGACAGTTACTGTAGGACAGACCAGTGTGTGTGTGTGTCTGTGTATGTGTGTGTGTTGGGTGTGCGTGGTACCTTCTCATAGCGGGTCTCCATGCAGAGGAAGATGACGTAAGCGGTGACACAGGCCAGACATCCTTCCAGGTAGGACGGCCCCCCCAGGCTCTCTGCCTCAGCATAGTACTGGTTCAGAGTGTTCACAGTGTCCGCAAACAGCTTCCGCTCAATCTGGACACACGCGCATGACACACATACACACACACAACACACATACACAGACGCATGACACACATATACAGACACACACTCAACACACATACACACACGCATGGCACACACATTTATAGACACACCACACACACTCGAATGTTCACACCACACACATGCACTCAGCATAAACAACAGCGTGAGGCTTTTCGGCCGAACTGTGTGAGTACTGTGACACAAGCTGTTCCATGGTCCACCTAGGGCACACACACACTCCATCACACACACAAACACCCCTGTAACACAGCCCGCAAAACACACATTCCCTCACACTCTCTCCTCCAACCCCCACCAGCAACATTCTGTTTTCCTGAAATAACTCTCTTTTGGACCAATTTAGAGTCCTGAGTCATCTCTGGTCCCAGCTGCAGCTCACTGCTGAAGAGACTGAGAACCACTAACAAGACAGAGAGACAGAGAGAGAGACTAAAGGAGAGACGGAGAGAGAGAGAGAGAGACTGAGAGAGAGAGAAACTGAGACTAAGAGAGAGAAACTGAGAGAGAGAGTCTGACAGAGAGAGACAGAGAGCGACTGAGCAACACTGAGAGAGATAGACTGAGGCGCGGCAGAGATAAATAGGAGCAAGAGGGAGACAGGGGGAGAGGGACAAGTAAGAAAGGGAAACAGAAAGTGGGAGTGAGAGAAAGAGAAAGAGGGAGAGGAGAATGAGAGAGAGAGAGACTGAGAGAGAGAGAAGGAGAGGGAGAAAGAAACTAGCAGTCACATCTCTCTGATCTGACTGTCTAAACCCCTTCTGTGCACCTCTATATGTATGTTTACATGTATGCGTTTAAGTGTGTGCAGGTGTGTGTTTGCTCACCCTACTGTCTAGGTCTGAGGGGAACTTGGTTTGGAACCTGCATGTGGTCCCTTCACTGTAGTCTCTCTGGATGAACACCTTGTTTACCAGAGACGCACTGTGCTTCAGATCCTGGAGGTTGTGGAACTGCAGGAAACACACACACAGACACACACACAAAAGGATGTTTAGTTCTTGTTCATAGAAAATAGTATATACAATATAGGCACCGATGTTTCCCATTATTTGGCAAAGAATAGTCTGATGCTTGATCTGGTAAGGCAGGGGTTAGCAATCCTGGTCCTCAGGGTCCACTGTCCAGAAGGTTTTAGTTGTTTCCCTGATTCCTGACACCTGATTCTAATGCATGGGTCATTATGAGGCTTCCACAGAGCTTAATAACAACCCATTCATTTGAATCAGGTGTGCTGGAGCAGGGAAGCGTCTCAAACCTTCAGGATTGTAGCTCTGGAGGACCAGGGTTGGACCAGGGCAGCAGGCGGGGTGGGAGGAGGAGGGCACAGCAGGTCAGAGTACTTTCAGAAGTTGGTGAGTGTGGAAAATAATGACTTTATGACACCTAGGTACAGACATACACGCAGGTCAGGGTGGAATCCTGATTGAATGACAGGCTGTAAGGACAGCAGCTGGTCAGACCTTCTGAACAGGCTGTAAGGACAGCAGCCGGTCAGACCTTCTGAACAGGCTGTGAGGACAGCAGCTGGTCAGACCTTCTGAACAGGCTGTAAGGACAGCAGCCGGTCAGACCTTCTGAACAGGCTGTGAGGACAGCAGCTGGTCAGACCTTCTGAACAGGCTGTAAGGACAGCAGCCGGTCAGACCTTCTGAACAGGCTGTAAGGACAGCAGCCGGTCAGACCTTCTGAACAGGCTGAAAGGACAGCAGCCGGTCAGACCTTCTGAACAGGCTGTAAGGACAGCAGCCGGTCAGAACTTCTGAACAGGCTGTGAGGACAGCAGCCGGTCAGACCTTCTGAACAGGCTGTAAGGACAGCAGCCGGTCAGACCTTCTGAACAGGCTGTAAGGACAGCAGCCGGTCAGACCTTCTGAACAGGCTGTGAGGACAGCAGCCGGTCAGACCTTCTGAACAGGCTGTAAGGACAGCAGCCGGTCAGACTTTCTGAACAGGCTGTAAGGACAGCAGCCGGTCAGACCTTCTGAACAGGCTGTAAGGACAGCAGCCGGTCAGACCTTCTGAACAGGCTGTAAGGACAGCAGCTGGTCAGACCTTCTGAACAGCCTGTAAGGACAGCAGCCGGTCAGACCTTCTGAACAGGCTGTAAAGACAGCAGCTGGTCAGACCTTCTGAACAGCCTGTAAGGACAGCAGCCGGTCAGACCTCTCATAGGCGACCAGTGTGTTTGATGTTTGTTTGATAAAAATCTATACAAATGTCACGAGCACAAACTTCCTTTACAGCCTCTCAATTCAGCTGTCAAAGTGCACCAGATGGATGATTGTCCCTCTGTAATGCAGCACATTGTCTTCCAGGGCAGCATGTTCACCAGCCCCTTAACACACCAAGCTTATGCCCCCCCCTAGACTCACAACACCCTGTGGGAAACACAGAACACTTAGTTACCAGTGTCTGTCTGTGTGTGTGTGTGTGTGTCCTCTGTGTGTGTGCACGTGTGTGTGTGTGTGCCTGTGTGTATGTGTGTGGAGTCAGGTGGCTCAGCGGTTTAAGTGTTGGGCTCATGATCGGAAGGTTGTGAGTTCAATTCCTGGCTGTGGCTATGTGACGTGTGTTCTTGGGCAAGTCACTTCACCCTACTTGCCTCAAGGAGAATGTCCCTGTACTTGCTGTAAGTCGCTTTGGATAAAAGCATCTGCTAAATGAATACATTTAACTGTAAAGGTGTGTGCGTGTGTGTGTGTGTACCAGAGTGTGTGTCCCCCCCTCACCCCCTTCACTCTGTCTCCACCTCCACCTGGGAGTCCTGTCTTCATAGAACCTGCACAAACGAAGCCTCTCTAAAAGTTATCCTCCTTGTCCTGCTGATTACAGTCATTACCCAGCTATTCTCCAGCACGACTGCTGATGAGCCTTTGACAGAGGATCTGAACATGAACACATTCAGGAGCCTGTCCACACAAACCAAACAGTACAAGATGTTTGGCAGATGACGCAGCCTTAGACATGCAAACCTACCACACACACACACAGCCTCACACACACAAGTTCAAACACAACCTTATACGCACACATTTACTATAATCTTCCAATTCCCTTGATTTGCTTCATCTCCATTTCCAGATTTTCATCCCCTCATCCCCTTTCATCTAACTTAATTTCTTTCTTCTAAGAGCAGAAGCTCTCTCTCACTTTCTCTCGTCTACCTAGCCCTCTCTTTCCTCCCTCTCTCCTTTCTCTCCTATCTCTCTCATCTCCCTCTCATCTCTCTCTCATCTCTCTCTTTTCTCCCTCTCTCCTCCCTCTCATCTCTCTCCCATCTATCTCTCTCCTCCCTCTAATCTCTCTCTCGTCGATCTCTCTCCTCCCTCCCTCTCTCCTCTCTGTCTTTTTCCATGTTTTCCTCACCCAGGGCCCCTGTTACTGTCCCCATAAACAAATTACTATTAATAGATCTGCTCACATTAATTTGGCCCTGTTCACCGACTTCTCATTAGGGTAATCGGCTCAGTGTGTTTCCATGTGTGTGTGTGTGTGATCTTGCAGACAGTCTGCTCTAAACACTGTATGTGATCAAGTCTGTCATCTAGAAGTGCGTGAAGAAGGGGAGAAGTCTCAAGCAGTACCAGAGGTCTACAACAGTACCAGAGGTCTACAACAGTACCAGAGGTCTGCAACAGTACCAGAGGTCTACAGCAGTACCAGGGGTCTACAGCAGTACCAGGGGTCTACAGCAGTACCAGAGGTCTACAACAGTACCAGAGGTCTGCAACAGTACCAGAGGTCTACAGCAGTACCAGGGGTCTACAGCAGTACCAGAGGTCTACAGCAGTACCATAGGTCTACAACAGTACCAGAGATCTACAGCAGTACCAGAGGTCTACAGCAGAACCAGAGGTCTACAGCAGAACCAGAGGTCTACAACAGTACCAGAGGTCTACAGCAGTTCCAGAGGTCTACAGCAGTACCAGAGGTCTACAGCAGTACCAGAGGTCTACAGCAGTACCAGAGGTCTACAGCAGTACCAGAGGTATCTAAGGCCCTACCGAACAGTACAATATGTCTTCTTCTCTACTGAGTGTCAGGCAGTCTTCTTAAAATAGACATTAAAGACTACAACAAACAATGTTACTGTCATGCTAATTATACACTGCACTGTGTTCTGTGTCCTTCATCACTTCAACACAGCTTCAACACCTCTTCAACACTGCCCCCCATCCTCACACACACACACCGCCTCACCCCCAAGCACACACCTCACCACTACACACACATCTCCTCAGCACTACACACACACACACCTTCTCACCCCTGCACACACACTCACCTCCTCACCCCCTCACCCCCACGTACACACACTTCCTCACCCCCTCACACACACACCTCCTCACCCTCTTGCACACACACCTCCCCACCTCCCCACCCGCTAACACACACACCTCCTCACCCTCACATACACACACCTCCCCCTATATCCCTATGTACTGTACATGCTGCTGTTCTTTTGAGATGCTCGTCTCTGATGGTTACAAATGTGGCAGGCTGCTCACATTAAATCTGTCATCTATAATTGATGGCTCTTGGACATCAAATCTGAGCGTGTGTGTGTGAGGGAGAGGGGGAGAGAGAGGTGGTCAAAGTGACAGAGAGAGAGAGAGAGAGCTTACATGACAAACCACCAGAAATAATGCAGCTCTGCCATCAACTCGCCAGCCTGGAAAGACCAACTAATCACTCTGACAGCTCAGAGCTCCCCAGCACTGTCTGGCTGCCAGCTTTAACAAGAATAGAATCTCCAAACCAGTCACAGAAACACAGATGGTGCAAACATATGTAGCACAGGGGTGGGTTAGGGATCAAACCAACACCCCATATCCATTTAACAATACATTTTTTATGTATTTTGTTTACCAGAACATGTACACATGGCCGCGGCTCTGGGGAACACACTCTTTTACACGCCCCTGGAGACCGTGCAGGGTCACCAAGCTGGCGGGGGATGTGAGGGGAAGAGGGGGAGGTGGAGAAGGAGGGAGAGGTGGGGGAGGACACAGAAGCAGAGGAGCCACGGAGAGCAAGGCAGAAGGAGACGTATAGGTCCGAAACAGAACTAGAGGCAGGAGGAATGAGAGGCAGGAGAACTGAGGCAGGAGAGACAGAGGTGAAGAGAGAGGCAGATGAGAGGCAGGTACAATAAACAGGAAAAGGTTCAATATGAATCCAGATGGGTGAAATTGCATCAGCACTTTAATCAAAGGTACATATGAACATGTGTGTTCATGCAGAGGCATAGTAGGGACACACACAAACACTCTTTCATGCTCTCTCTCTCTCTCTCTCTCTCTCTCTTTCTCTCTCACACACACACACGCACATCACTGCCTCTGTCCATGGTGCTGATGCCCCTCACAGGTGGAATCTGCCTTCCACAGCCACGGAAGATGAATCTACTTCCGTGAATACATCCTTACACATCCTTCTCTTAGATACCTGCATGGAATCACGCGTTCTACGAAGAGAGCTCGTGCTGTAACATCTGATCAGTGCAGTCCACTGTCAGAGCGATTCACTGCCTCGCGCACACGCCGCGGACACCGCGCGACTGTCTCGAAGGACGTGGTCATGTCCAAACTGATGAACACGGTGAATGTCTGCATGTGAGCTGCTGGCGCATGCCAGGATCATCTGAACGGCAGTGAAGGACGCGTATCTGCTCTGCCGCGGACGCACAGATCCATTCAACAAGCTAAACATTCAGCGTGTTCGTGGACATTTACACACAAATACTAATATATGTATCACTTACCTCTGTCGCCATATTGCCATCAGAGGGTGCAGGGTGGGTCCCGTGCGGAAATCTTTCAGGGCTTCTGTTCTTGTTGGCGGGACGAGGGATGGAGCAGCACGAGCTTCACAGGAGGGAGGGCGGAACGCATTGGCACGCGCGATATTTATGCGTGGTGTGTGTGTGTGGGTGTGTGTGTGGGTGTGTGTGTGTGTGTGTGTGTGTGACGGACGCTATGGGATATAGGGGGCTGGGCAGCGAGTTAAAGATTAGTTTTAATTATGCAAACATCAAGAGAAAGAACAGTTAATTTGAGACTACAATCTTCAACGACAAAACCCGAAGTCATTTGGTATTTTTGTTCCCCATTAATAATTTCATCCACCATAAATAATTCATGTAAAAAGCCTCCAACTCCGTCGTCTTTGCTCTGTAGTCAACAACATCAACAACATCAACAGCCATCCATCTATTCCCGGCTCTTCTGCCCTGATGAACACGCTGCTTCCTCCAGGAGGCCGGAAGCACAGCTCGCTCAGCGTCAGCACCATGGATGTATAAAGGTCAGCACGAGGAGGCTCGCGGGTTCACTCCGGTCCAGGAGGTCAGAGTGCATTAACTGGAACTAAAGTAGGACTCAAATCGAATCAAACTCTTTTAAAGGAAATGTCCTAAAGGTAACTTTGTATTTCTACACAGGAAAAAAACTGCTTAGAATAAAGCTGCCTTCTGCTAGGCTATTTTCATTTTCATTTCATTTTTTTTTTGGCACGCAAGAACTGATCTCTCTATCTTTCTCCCCCTTTGTCCCCTCTCTTTGCCCCTCTCTCTACCTTCCCCTGTCTCCCTCTTTACCCCCCCTCTCTCTTATCACTCTCTCCCTCTTTCTTCCCCCCTCTCTGTCCCCCCTCTCCCTTTCCCCCCACCCATCTCCCCCTCCCTCTTCCCTTCATGTTTCTATTTTTGGTCTTAATTGGCTTTTTATCTGCAGCATGAATCATGGCACAGTAAGGCATTTGACTGCTTAAAGCATCTACTCACACATAATAACACACACACACACACACACACATATACAGGCACACACTTTGCATATCCATATTGCACTGGATGTGTGTGTCTGGATGTGTGTGTCTGGATGTGTGTGTCTGGATGTGTGTGTCTGGATGTGTGTGTGTGTGTCTGGATGTGTGTGTGTGTGGATGTGTGTGTGTGTGTGTGTCTGGATGTGTGTGTCTGGATGTGTGTGTGTGTGTCTGGATGTGTGTGTGTGTGTCTGGATGTGTGTGTGTGTGTCTGGATGTGTGTGTGTGTCTGGATGTGTGCGTGTCTGGATGTGTGCGTGTCTGGATGTGTGCGTGTGTTTGGATGTGTGTGTGTGTTTGGATGTGTGTGTGTGTCTGGATGTGTGTGTATGGTATCTGCTAGCCATCGTCCAGGCTGGGTGCCACCAAAAACACCCCCCCTCTCAGATGTTGACTTAGGGAGACACTCACAGCCAGAGGAGGATGCTGGAAACAACTCTGCTGCTTTCCGACGTCACAGGAAATTACAATGCTCAGAATAAGATGATGAAACATTATTAACTCAGAATCAGAAAACAAATAAACATCCAGTTCAGTCTCCAGGATGGAGGAACCAGGACCAGAGACGAACTCAGGAAGAGAGGGAGAGAGAGGGAGGGAGGGAGAGAGAAAGAGAGGGGGGGAGAGGGAGATAGAGAGGGAGAGAGAGAGACCGAGAGAGAGGGGGACAGAGAGAGAGGGAGGGAGGTAGAGCTAGAGAGCTGCATCAGACCAGCAACATTAACTATCACCACTCCAACATTTTGGAGGAGTGAAATGCAGATGGCAGCATGTTGGCAGCATGTTGGCTGAGGAGAATCAGATTTCACAGAAGAATAACGAAGCTGGGAGAGCAGAAAGGGGATGAAGACCAGAAGAAAAGAGATCAAGGGAAGGTTTATCCTCCTGAGCCAGGGGGAGAGGGAGGGAGGCAGGAAGGGAGGCAGGGAGGGAGGCAGGCAGGGAGGGAAAGAGGCAGGGAGGGAGGGAGGGAGAGGGAGAAGGAAAGGGAGAAGGAGAGAGAGGGAGGGAGAGTGGTAGAAAGGGATGGAGGCAGGGAGGGAGGGGAGAGGGAGGGAAGGATGGATAGAGGGAGAAGGGAAGGGAGAAGGAGAGAGAGGGAGGGAGAGAGGGAGAGAGGGAGGGAGGGAGAGAGAAGGAGGGAGGGAACAAGGGGAGGGAGGGTGGGAGGGGAGAGAAAGGGAGAGAGAAAGTGAGGGAGGGAGGGAGGGTGGGAGGGGAGAGAAAGGGGGGAGAGGGAGGGAGAAGTAGAGGGAGGAAGGGAGGGGAGAGAGAGGGGGGAGAGGGAGGGGAGAAGTAGAGGGAGGAAGGGAGGGGAGAGAGAGGGAGGGGAGAAGTAGAGGGAGGAAGGGTGGGAGGGAGGAGAGAGGGGGGGGTAAGAGAGAGAGAGGGAGGTGTACAGCGAGATAGATGGCTGAGTAGTTAGGGTTCTTCTTGTGATCAGAAGGTCGTCAGTTCGATTCCCAGCTATGTCAACATGACGATGTGTCCTCGGGCAAGGCACTTCACCCTACTTGCCTCAGGGGGAATGTCCCTGTACTTGCTGTAAGTCTCTGGATGCGAGCGTCTGATAAAAGTAAATGTACTGTACACGATACACGATACTACTGTCGGGTACAATGACATCATGGAAGACAACGTGAGAATCTGTCTCTCTGTCTGTTTGACTTGAATTTAATTTTAAGTTGTAATGATTCAAATGGAAGGGGATTAAAAGTTATTTTCTTGTAATAGATTGTAAAATAGCAATGTGATCATGAATAATGAGGTATGATTTAATGCCAAATGGACCCCAGGAAGATTAGCGACCACTTGTGGAAGCGGATGGGGTTCCAGATACAGAAATAAACATGAGAAGACAATATGGACACAAGACACACCGAACAACACAGAACTATACTGTTCTGTACACACACAGACACACACACATACATGCGCATATACACACACAAAGACATCTGCCTCTCATCTTCAATTATGATGTGGGGAAAAGACCGATCCAAACCAGATGTTGCTGTTGGAGCCATGTTCAACAATCCTGAAGGTTCTCCCCAGTGCTTCAGACCGCAGAGAATGATTAGACATCAGATGAACACCAGGCAGCTGATCTCCAGAGCTACACACACTCTCTCTCTCTCTCTCTCTCTCTTCCTCTCTCTCTCCATCTCTCTCTCTCTCTCTCTCTCCATCTCTCTTTCTCTCTCTCTCTCTCTCTCTCTCTCTCTCTCTCTCTCTCTCTCTCTCTCTCTCTCTCTCTCTCTCTCTCTCTCTCTCTCTACCAGACCCCGGGACGACACATTCAGTGATGTCAGCACTCTGTCTCCTCCACACTCTCACTGGTACATTCCTCCTGCATATAGGAACACAAACACAAGTTTTTCAAACCAAGAACGAGGAGCAGAGTGGGAGACAGACAGAGAGGGAGGGAGGGAGGCAGGGAGGGAGGGAGGGAGAGAGGGAGGGAAGGGGAGAGAGGGAGAGTCAACCATTTCATTTACTGAAAAATATGAGTCTTCAACAATTGTGTTCTACTGCACTAACCTCTGGGGTTCTCCTTAGCTAACATATGGGGTTCTTTGGGATTCATACATGAGTTTCTACTGCTTTGAATTGCAAAGTTCTACCAGTCTATTCTATCATCAAGTGTGTTCTACAGAAACCTAGGGAGTGATCCTCAAGATCTAATAGAGATCCAGACCTGGCTTGCAGAGTTCAGAGCTCCATGGAGATCCAGACCTGGCTGGCAGAGCTCAGAGCTCCATGGAGATCCAGACCTGGCTGGCAGAGCTCAGAGCTCCATGGAGATCCAGACCTGGCTGGCAGAGCTCAGAGCTCCATGGAGATCCAGACCTGGCTGGCAGAGCTCAGAGCTCCATGGAGATCCAGACCTGGCTGGCAGAGCTCAGAGCTCAGATGATCCTCTGTCTTCATAGACTGGGCCTCAGCTCTGATCAGAGACATACAGGATCAGAAAAAACTTTCACCAAATCTTTTTTCTTTTCTTCTTCTTTAAAAAATGGACGTACCTTTTAGTTGCAGTGTGTTTATTAATAAGAAATGAGAGTGTTCTTCATCCTGTGGAGGTGAAGTTTTTCCTGGCTCCGACAGAGTGCTTCTCCCCCAGCCCACCTGCCTGGGACAGGCCTGCTTTCCTGCAGGGCACTGACACCAGGACATGGCTGTTGCACATCTGCTTACTGTGGTATCAGTAGGTGCTTACACCTGCTCCCTGTTGATCAAAACCAAGATCATTTAATAATACTTTCATTTATTACATTTGTACATCCTCAACATTGCTGCGCCTGTTAATTGTGACTTGTTCTTGTTTTTGAAAACGTCTTGCAAAGAAAGATTGGAAACCAGAACTGCTCTGTCCTCATTGTTCAACTATGTCATTGGTTAACATAATCACCTTCATCTGGACACACTCACTAAAGGATTACTGTAGTAGTAATAACGACATGATTTGATTTCATGCTTTGGTTCCAGTCTCTCTGATTGGACTGTGATTTGTTGTGACAGCTAATGGAGACCTCAGTGTTGCTTCCTGCTTTGTGTTCTAGCGGTTCCAGCCAATTGGTGCACAGTCTGGTTCTCATTAACTATGCACAGACCCCTCCCAGTGTATTCTGGGAGACGCTGTGGTTCTCGGATGTTGTGTGCAAGAGACGTGCTCTCACAGCCACACAGGGGATTCCAGAGTCTTCACAGAAAGTGTGATCACAATGTTCCAGAATGTTCTGGATAGTGACTTCAAATAAGGTTGATCCATCTATTTTCCTTTGTTGATTAAGCGCTCACACACACACACACACACGTTCAACTCTGCTTGATCCCGAGACACAGGTGAAGGTGTTTACCAAGTTTGCCACCAGGACATTGATTTGAAAATCGGTTCAGGTTTGGTAAACACAAATCCATATCCGCTAAAAGACGATGTCCAAAGCTCCGGTCCCAAGAATGTTCCAGTTGAATTTGATTGTTAATGCGGCGTGTGTGTTCCCTCGAGACACAATGTCTTCATTGATGATGTGGACAGACAGAGAGGGAACAGATACGATCATTTTCATGAAGGAAACTTAATGCACAGCACGGTTCATAGGTTTCTGCTGCGAAGCCACTGACTGCAGGGCAGCTTGATCGCTTTAAAAGGCTCATGCTGAGGTATGTGCAAGCTCACACACGCAGGCTCACACGCACACAAGCTCTCACACACACACATACCGATGCACACAAACACACACACCTTATCTCCTAATATTGTGCAGGAATATCCTGCCAGTGAAGAAATTATACTGCATTAGTCTTATCATAAAGGGCAGGGAGAGTGACTGAGAGAGAGGTAGGGGTAGGGGGGGGGGGAGGGTGGAATGGAGAGAGGGGAAGAGAGAACAAGAGACAGAAAGAAAGTAATGAAGAGAGGGAGGGGGGAAGTTAGAGGGAGGGAGGAGTGGGAGAGACTTACCTGAAGATCTGAAAGGTGTGGCACATCGTTCCAAAGTGACTATCTCTATAGCAGGGGTGCCCAATCCTGGTCCTCAAGAGCCCCTGTCCTGGGAATGATCTAAAACTGTCAGGATAGGGGCTCCCGAGGACCAGGATTGGGCAGCCCTGCTCTATAGCGTACACCGGTGAGATTTGGCAACCTGCCTGTGCTGCAGAACATATCCACAGAGAGCCACAAGTGACGGCCAACCAGAACCTGGCCTCTGTGAGCTGTTCACTTCCTGTGTGCTTCTGTGGTGCAGAAACACCACAGCTTTGTGACAGTGTTCTGTGGATTCTGCGAAAGACCTTTAGCAAGCGTACTGTTTTGACTTTTCACCATAGGTTTTGCATTTGCTTAAGGTTTGTACGGCAGTGCGGGGGAGAACCTCTCTGGGTTAGGGTTGCCAGCGGGGCAGGTTGAACCTGGGGGAGACTGGGTGGAAGGCCAGGATGAAGTGCTCTGTAATGAAGTTGGTGTAATGATACCAGCAGCTATGCTGTCCTGCTGCAGGGAGATGAATGACCCTGTCAGGAGCAAGAGAAGACGAATAAAAGGTCTCTCAGAAAAAACTATTTTCTTCATGTAATTCGGTGCTTGGCTAAGACACTGCTGTCCCACAGCCAACCTGAAACCTGAAGAGAGGGGAGAGGAGGGGAGGGGAGGGGGGTAGAGGAGAGGAGAGGAGAAGGGAGGAGAGGAGGGGGAGGGGGGAGTTGGAAAGGGGAGGAGCGGAAGTGCAGAGGAGGGGGAGAGGAGGGGGGAGGGGAGGAAGGGGAGAGGATGGGGAGAAAATGGGAAGGAGAGGTGAGAAGGAAAGAGGACAAGGGGAGGAGGGGGGGAAGGGGATGAGACTGAGCGGTAAGGGAGTCAGGCTGGTAATCAGAAGCTTCCGGGTTCAAATCCTGGCCGTGTCAAAATGACATTGTGTCCTTGGGCAAGGCACTTGCCTCAGGGGGAATGTCTGTACTTGCTATAAGTCACTCTGGATAAGAGCGTCTGCTAAATGACTACATGTAAAGGGAGAAGGAGAGGGGAGGAGACAGCTGGCCTCAGTCTATTAACATGGTATTCTGATTGGTATTTTATGAAAGTGATATGAGTATTTTAATAACTGTGACAGAGAGTATCCACAATGACCACTGCTCACATCTAGCATGTGTTTCCCATCAGACTCCAAGACACCTGATGAAGAATGTTCTGTCACGATGCAGTAGATGGCTGTTAGCATGAGCAGCAAAGTGGAGAATCTGAATCCATCCCACAGATGTGTTAGGAGCCATCCCAGCAGACCCAGTTACAGCAGGCTTCATCCAGCCACATGCCTACTGGGACAGCAAACAGCAAACACACAGGTGGGTTGTGGGGGAGGGGAGAGAAGAAAGGGAGGAGGAAGGAGAGGAGAGCGTCAGTGAGAAAAGCCTCTTCCTTCTCCTGGGATGGCTGAGCGGATGGTATGCTAGTTCAAAGTCACGGACAGAGGGCTGATGCTAAACTTGCTACACATGCTGCATGCCGCTAGCAGGGGTCAAATCAAATCAACATTTATTTGTATAGCCCTTTTTACAAGCAGTGTCACAGAGGGCTTCACATATGCCCATAGAACTGCCCCTCAACCAACCTAAACCCTCAAGGAAGACGAGGAAAAACTCCCAGAAAAACTCACTAGGGAGAAAAAATTGAAGAAACCTTGGAAGGAGCAGTGGGTCAAGATGAGAGTTGCGTAGCAAAGCTTGCTACATGCTAAGCATCAGAAAGTGGTTAAGCTAGGAGAGGTAGCCAGGAGGCTAACATATCTCCACAGGTAAGTTATTTTCTAGTCTGGTTTATTAGTGTGGTTCATTAGATTTGTGAAATGAAACTAGTGGTCATTTAAACTGGTACCTACTAGATATTGCTTCAAGGAATCATTTCTTGATGTCTTTGTTCTTCAGGTTGTTTGCAGCCTTGATGGGTTTCTGAACCACTGTTGAATCATCGTTCAGCTTGGATATCAGGATGGCTCAATGCTGCGAACCTGGGGGTCAACAGGAGAGAGCCCAAGGTCACACTCAGGTCGTAAAAAAAAAGGCCAAAGTTCAAGTTCCAGCCACTGGCCGCCCCCTCTTGTGGCCGTCTGTGAAACTGCACTAAAGGCTTGATGACAAACAGCAGGGAGCTGTCGCTGACTCAGTCCAACATAAATAAACCTGCTGGGCTGAAGTACACTGACCAGCTGCTGCTGGAGAGACCAAGAACAGAGAAAGGAAACAAGCCTGTTCTTAAGACCTGATCTACCTCTAATCTAACCTGACCTACCTTGAATCTAACCTGATCTACCTCTAATCTAACCTGACCTACCTTGAATCTAACCTGATCTACCTCTAATCTAACCTGATCTACCTTGAATCTAACCTGATCTACCGTGAAGCTAACCTGACCTACCTTGAATCTAACCTGATCTACCTCTAATCTAACCTGATCTACCTTGAATCTAACCTGATCTACCTTGAATCTAACCTGATCTACCTTGAATCTAACCTGACCTACCTTGAATCTAACCTGACCTACCTTGAATCTAACCTGACCTACCTTGAATCTAACCTGATCTACCTTGAATCTAACCTGACCTACCTTGAATCTAACCTGATCTACCTCTAATCTAACCTGACCTACCTTGAATCTAACCTGACCTACGTTCAATTTAACCCAATCTACCTGTCTCTCAGATGCTCATCCTGCCCTGACAGGAAGCTCATCCCGCCCTTGGTTCATCCCGCCCTGACAGGAAGCTCATCCCACCCTGACAGGAAGCTCATTCTTCCCTGATAGGAAGCTCATCTCGCCCTGACAGGAAGCTCATCCCACCCTGACAGGAAGCTCATCCCGCCCTGGCAGGAAGCTCATCCTGCCATGACAGGAAGTTAATCCCGCCTTGACAGGAAGCTCATCCCACCCTGACAGGAAGCTAATTCTGCCCTGACAGGAAGCTCATCCCACCCTGACAGGAAGCTCATTCTGCCCTGACAGGAAGCTCATCCCGCCCTGACAGGAAGCTCATCCTGCCCTCACAGGAAATGAAATTAACATACAAAGATGAAACTTTCTTGTGACTGATTTTGAGACATCGACTATTGGTAATGTTTTTTTCAGTGGCAGCGAAAAAAACTAAAATAATCACCGTTTGAGAACGATGATGGAAAAAAAACTAGTGGGTACCTGTTATTCTTTCAACCCAAGGTAAAATACAGCGAGAACTAGTATTTATTCAACAGGATTGTTTTGGCCTATTTTTAATTAATTGCTGTCTTGAATATTGATACCAAAACTGATAATTAAACAATTAAATCAAAACATAAAATGTAAATGATTAAAACTGAACCATATCTCTCTTGGGAAGGCTGGATTCAGCAGAGCCAAGGCACGCTGCAGTTTCTCTGAGCCAAGCTGTGCTTTATGACAAATGCACACAGGCCCTGAGTAACCTGGGGAGGACTCTGGGATCGTCCGTTATCTACTAAATAGTCATGTGAGGAGCAGGGGTGGACTGGCCATCTGGCATACCGGGAATCGTCCCGGTGGGTTGTTGACCCAATGTGGGCCGGGGCCGCGGATCAGTTGGTACCGGGCCGCAGGCCGCCGAAGAAATACGATAATAACAACCTTTTATTTTGAAAAATTACCAGATGCTCTCGGTCAAATGTCGTAAAACGAGTAAAAAACGGACGTCTTTGGGAATCGCTGGCTAGCTCGCATCGGACTACAGTGGAAGTAGGGGGTACTCACGTCACCCCCCCCCCCCGACAGAAAATGCCAGGGCTGAATATTGGTCCCAGTCCACCCTGGGGAGTCATGTGGCTCCGTGGTTAATGCACAAGGCACTTCACCCTACTTGCCTCAAGGGGGAATGTTCCTGTACTGCGTGTAAGTTGCTCTGGATAAGAGGGTCTGCTGAATGTAAACAAGCGGGATTAATATTTTTGAGGTTTTTGAAGGGTTTGAATTGCCATCCCAGAAGCAGTCAGCATGCTTTGCCTCGGCTGGAGGGGCAAATATAAGCACAGTGGATCACCAAGGACATCTTAGCTTTAAGCCACACAGTCAGGTACAGAAATGAACATCGCAGTAGCGGAGGAGGAGTGAAGGTGGAGAGGAGTAGGAGTGAAGGTGGAGAGGAGGAGGAGTGGAGGTGGAGAGGAGAAGGACTGAAGGTGGAGAGGAGGAGGATGGTTGGAGGCAGGTTTATACTGGAGAGGAGGCCAAGAGGAATTGAGGTGTGTGTGTGTGTGTCTTCTAGGAACTGTAAGCCAGAAAAGGCTTTCTGTTTCTTGATCTCTCACCTACCTGCCAGAGGCCTGTTTACAGGGAGCTGACTCAGAGCAGCCTTCTCTACTAACACACACACACACACACACCCACACACACAAACACAAAACACACACAAACACGCACGCACACACAAACACACACACATACAAACACACCAACACATACGCACTCACTCACACACACACACTCACACATACACATACACTGTACACTAAAACACATACACACATTGTACACTAATACACACACACCCTCCTTAACTAATACTAATACTAAGATCATGTCATATATCATTAATTTATCGACACTACACATGTAGTACTATCCTGTAGTGACCTCACAGGTACACATGTAGTACTATCCTGTAGTGACCTCATAGGTACACATGTAGTACTATCCTGTACTGACCTCATAGTTACACATGTAGTACTATCCTGTAGTGACCTAATAGGTACACATGTAGTACTATCCTGTAGTGACCTCACAGGTACACATGTAGTACTATCCTGTAGTGACCTCATAGGTACACATGTAGTACTATCCTGTACTGACCTCATAGTTACACATGTAGTACTATCCTGTAGTGACCTAATAGGTACACATGTAGTACTGTCCTGTAGTTACCTCACAGGTACACATGTAGTACTATCCTGTACTGACCTCACAGGTACACATGTAGTACTATCCTGTAGTAACCTCACAGGTACACATGTAGTACTATCCTGTACTGACCTCACAGGTACACATATAGAACTATCCTGTACTGACCTCACAGGTACACATGTAGTACTATTCTGTAGTAACCTCACAGGTACACATGTAGTACTATCCTGTAGTAACCTCACAGGTACACATGTAGTACTATCCTGTAGTAACCTCACAGGTACACATGTAGTACTATCCTGTACTGACCTCACAGGTACACATGTAGTACTATCCTGTAGTGACCTCACAGGTACACATGTAGTACTATAATGTAGTGACCTAATAGGTACACATGTAGTACTATCCTGTAGTGACCCAATAGGTACACATGTAGTACTGTCCTGTAGTTACCTCACAGGTACACATGTAGTACTGTAATGTAGTGACCTAATAGGTACACATGTAGTACTATCCTGTAGTGACCTAATAGGTACACATGTAGTACTGTCCTGTAGTTACCTCACAGGTACACATGTAGTACTATAATGTAGTGACCTAATAGGTACACATGCTGTACTATCCTGTAGTTACCTCACAGGTACACATGTAGTACTATCCTGTAGTGACCTCACAGGTACACATGTAGTACTGTCCTGTAGTAACCTCACAGGTACACATGTAGTACTGTCCTGTACTGACCTCATAGGTACACATGTAGTACTATCCTGTAGTGACCTAATAGGTACACATGTAGTACTGTCCTGTAGTTACCTCACAGGTACACATTAGATTAGATTAGATTCGATTAGATGAACCTTTATTTGTCCTCCAGGAGGTGGAAATTGCAGTTCACAACAGCAGCAGGTTAAAGTACAGCACACAGAGTTGCAGGGTAATATACATAATGACAATAACATAACAATAGCAATAACAATGGCAATAGCAATAGGCGGGCACGATAAGGTCAGATATATAAAAAAAAAATACGAAAATAAGTAATTAAGTAGTCTGGTTAAGTAGTCCAGTGTACAAAATAGTAAGTTAAGTCGACAAGTCGACATGCAGGCAGTTATTGCACTTGAGATACAGAATTACAGTATTTTGCAAGAGTATGATAAAAAAAATAAGTTAGGTAGACATATAGACATATAGACAGTTTTGGAGAATGGAGATTTACAGCATTACAGTATTGCAAAAAGTAAGCAAGTTAAGTAGAAATATACAACATGAGTATTGCACATGATTGAGGTAAGTAATAAAAGCAAAAAAATATATAATACAGATATAGATACAATAAAGAGTAATAACAGTAATACTGCATGGTGGTGAGGTAGTGAAGGTAATAGTTATAATAATGGTAAAGGTGTAGCACATGATAGTGGCTATGGACAGCAGTATTTAGTGATTATTGTTAAACAGTCTGACAGCAGCAGGAAGGAAGGACCTGCGGAATCTCTCCTTCACACACCGAGGGTGAATCAGCCTGTTGCTGAAGCTGCTCTCCAGAGCGGACAGTGAGTCCTGCAGGGGGTGTGACTCGTGGTCCAGCGTGGTTGTCAGCTTTGCCAGGACTCATCTGTCACCCACCTCCTGCACTGAGTCTAGAGGGCAGCCCAGGACTGAGCTGGACTTCTTGATGACCTTGTCCAGCTTCTTCCTTTCCCTCTCAGTGATGCCGCTGCTCCAGCAGACCACACCGTACATGATGGCAGAGGCCACCACTGAGTCATAGAAAGACTTTAGGGGTGCCCCCTGCACTCCAAAAGACCTCAGCCTCCTCAGGAAGTACAGCCGGCTCTGACCTTTCTTGTACAGTGCGTCAGTGTGGTGAGTCCAGTCCAGTTTGTGGTTCAGGTGAACACCCAGGTACTTATAGGACTCTACTCTCTCAATGTCCATTCCCTGGATGTTCACCGGTGGAGGGGGAGGTCGGTGTCTGCGGAAATCCACCACCATCTCCTTGGTCTTGCCCGCGTTGATGAGGAGGTGGTTCGGCTGACACCAGTCTACAAAGTCCTGCGTCAGTTGCTTGTACTCCGTGTCATCATCGTCACTGATCAGTCCGACGATGGCGGAGTCATCGGAAAACTTGAGCAGGACGCAGCCCTCCGAGTTGTGTCTGAAGTCTGCAGTGTAGAGGGTGAAGAGGAAGGGCGCAAGCACCGTCCCCTGTGGGGCCCCCACACTGCAGGTCAGGAGATCAGACACACCATCCCTGGTTCTCACAAACTGGGGTCTATTTGTGAGGTAGTCCAGGGTCCAGTCGGCCAGGGTTACATCCACACCAGCCCGCACCAGCTTATCCCTCAGGAGCACTGGCTGAATGGTGTTGAACGCGCTGGAGAAGTCGAAGAAGGTAATCCTCACAGCACTGCCAGGACTCTCGAGGTGGGTGAGAGCACGATGAAGCAGGAAGATCAATGCGTCATCCACCCCGATTCCAGGTCGGTAAGCGAACTGCAGCGGGTCCATCTCTGAGCTCACCTCAGAGCGGAGGTGGCCCAGAATCAGCCTCTCCAGTGTCTTCATCATGTGTGATGTGAGAGCCACTGGCCTGAAGCTGCTGAGGTCCTTAGCCCGCGGTGTCTTAGGCACTGGTACCAGGCAGGAGGTCTTCCAGAGCAGTGGTACCCTGCTCAGCTTGAGGCTGAGGTTGAAGACCTGCCCCATGATCCCGCACAGTTCGTCCGCGCAGGATTTCAGG